>JAUMTR010000008.1:12302401-12405332 GCA_032270685.1 Microctenopoma stevenorrisi
CTGGCTCAGGGACACACCTGGTAGGAGATGGATTAGGAGTCAGACGGGGTTTGAACCCACAACCTTCTGCATCCCAGGCTGACGCTTAACCCATTGAGCTACCAGGCTCAATGGGTTAAGCATAGGAAACGAATAGGAAAGGTTAAGAATAGGAAACGATTTTAAGATATCTACTACGTCTTTTTGACTATACGTAATGTGAATTCTAGATATCTCGAACAACAATGTGAGTAGTGAAAAGTGTAATTTCAGATATGTACAGCTGAATTTTTACTGGTCATATTGAACACTGAGACATCCAAAAAGATGAATAAGATATCTTCTAAATGTCTTTAATTAGAGATATCTTTAACTTGAATTATGACTAGATGAAATTCAATTGTAGATATCTGAAATAAGGCTGGTCAAGTAGTAGTTCGAAATATCTAGAATTCACATTACGGATAGTCAAAATGACGTCGTAGATATCTTAAAGTCGTTTCCCATTCAAGTTAAGACATTCTGACTCGTCAAAATGACGTAGTAGATATCTTTAATTCGACTTTTGACTAGTCGAAATGACGTTGCAGATATCTGAAATTACACTTTTGACTGGCAGGAAAGACATCGCAGAGATCCTGTATACTTGTTAAATGTCGTGTGCAGTCTTACACAACAGTGTAAATGTATTCAGTTATAGCAGCTGTTGGATCAGTGTTGAAGAAACAGTGGGCATAAAGAGATGGAGCGCAATGGCGGGTGGGACATTTTACAAAAGAGGAAAAGAGAGACGAGCATAACCATTTCTGAATACACAAGTCAAATGTTTATTCTCCTCCGTGCTTTATGTTCCAGGGTCCTGCTGGTACTAAAGGCGATAAAGGAGAAAGAGTAAGTCATTTCGCTCAAACATTTCTACCACACTTTAGAGCAAATCAAGTTTCACTGCTGTGAAAATATTATTTTCTGGGGTAAAACTGACAATTTCTCACTAACACGTTTTGATGAAACCAAATTACACCACTGTAGATATTGACTGTTTCTTGTTGGCCTTTTGCACAAACATTCACTTTGTCTTTTCATTCTCTCAAATCAAGTCAACGTTCATAGTTCAAATTTGCAGCAGCGGGGGCTCTGTGTTTTTGCTGACGCAGTAGCAAGGCCATCACTGCTGATGACTCGAGACGCGCACCTTCCTATTTTGAATTGAACCAGTAATTCCTGTGTCCATTTTAGTTTATCAAGTGCCTGGAACATTTGTACCTTGCTGCACTTACTTTTGAGTGCGAGGCTTAAAATGAAGAGCACAGAAATACATGACAGGATTTCATCTTCTGTGTTTTTGTAGTTGTAAAAATGGTTAAAATCCTAATCTGAAGTGTAGCCTTAAAGAAAAAAGCATGAACAGGCAAATACAGTAAAACATTGACATGAATAATTATTTTCTAAACCTTTTTCTTCCTGGTAGTAAATGGTGCTTTAAATGGCTGTATTTTAATTTACCACACATACGCTTTACATTAGATGTGGGACCAAATCAGCTTAAATATCCAGAATAAAAGTCTTTAACCTAACTTTGTGCAAGTCAAGTTAGAACCAAAAAGAGATTAGCATCAGTTGCACAGGACAAAACATTTGTCAAATTCTCTCATTTGTTTGCAAAGTTGGTATTTTACATACACTGTCTGTTGTTTTTTGGTTACACATAGTGGAATAAAGGTGGAGTAAGCTCATTAAAAATCCCACAACACACGCCCAACAATTTATCAGCCACTGGTCTGGAAGTTTATGGTTGCTTGAATAGAAAAGTGTGAGATATCACATCCTGAGAACCCTGTGTTTGCTTTTATTCCTCAGGGGGACGTGCAGTCCCAAGCCGCTGTGCGCGCCATCGCACGGCAGGTGTGTGAACAGCTCATCCAGAGTGAGTAATCAGGGACGTTTTCACATCAACATAAGTTTTATTAAGGACAGAAAATGTGTTTCGTGTTATGAAAATGTTCCTTTTAACCTTCACTGGATTTATTGCTTCTATTATCGCTTTGATTTCTGGAAAATATCATTAATAAACCACGAACAAAAAAATATTGAAATGTTATTGATCAAACTATTCTGCTCCTTTACTTCTTACAGGTCACTTGTCTCGCTACAACTCCATACTGAACCAAATCCCCGTCCAGTCTGCAGCGTCTGTCCGAACAGTTCCTGGACCGCCAGGGGAGCCAGGTAGGAGAGGCCTCCCAGGACCTCAGGGAGAGCAAGGCCCATCGGGCCGACCAGGCTTCCCTGGTACCAACGGGCAGAATGGACAGTCAGGAGAAAGAGGTGAGAAAGAACGAGTTAGTTGTGAGCAGTGGTGTTCACAGGACGTAGGGCCTAGACTGAAAGTGTTCATTTTTGTGTCATCAGACCAGAGAACCTTTTTCCTCATGCTCTCAGGGTAGCTTCCACCTGGCCAGTCTCTCTGTCAGTGACCAAGATCTTTCTTGTTCAGTTTCCCAGTTTGACCAGAGGGCTAAGTAGCGTCTAAGAAGAGTCCTTGTGGTTTAAGACTTCTTCCATTCCACATTAATGGAGGCCACTGTGCTCCAGGGAAAACTCTGAACTTCGGAAACAGTTTTATTGCTTTGTTGTGATCTATCTTTTACCGCGAGTCACAGTCACAGAGGACTACAGAGAGCTCCTAGGACTTGTTGGTTTGTGTCCTGACGTGTAGTGTCAATTGTGGGAATCTTTAAAAAGTATGTAAACATGTACAAATGGTTTAGTCAAGCAATGTTCTTGGGGCTGAGATAAATGTTGATGCACAACAATGTGTCCAGATGCGGAGAGAACTGTGGGACTACAATAATGTCATGAAACTGTGTCAAACTTTCTCTGTGTACAAATGTTAGTGGCTCCATTTCTCCACGTGGAGCATCGACCTGCCTGCTTGTTTACTATGTTTCCGAGTGACACCTGATCACTGACTCACCAGACAAACTCACAGTGAGGTCAGTCAGAGCTCCTGCGAGGTTCAGTCCAGGCCAGAAGACAGTAAATCTAATATGCATGAGGTCATTCCTCCACCAAAAGCCCTCAGAAGAGTAACAGGCTTTATGAGGCTCCGTCTTCATGAGTAAAACACGCACCGCACACCAAACGAGCCTGGGTTATGAAAGCTGAGAGCTGTCTGTCGGGAAATGTCCAGCACGGTTACGACCTTTGAAACATTTGATCTCTAGCCACCCACTAATGCACACACACTGTGTTAGTGTGATTTTTCAGTAAAACTGACAAATAACGTTCCATATAAACTATTGCCCTGCACAAAAATGGAGTTGCTAAGACGTCATATAAAATATCACGAGACAGTCTCGCCAGAGTTAAACTTTAATGTGCTAATGTAAAAAGTTTTTTTCCTCAGCCTTATCGTTCTTACTTCCTCTTCACCGATGCAATTGATTAAGACAGTCGTAAAAGCAGCAGGACAGAAAATCTGCAGATTAGTTTTATGCGTTTCTCTATTATTAGTGATGAAAAATATTCCATTAGATCATTGAAACAGCTGCGCTACTGGACAGCAGCACCCAGTGTAGGTTTACCATCCATCCTTATTAAACTGATGATTCAGGCATAATTTATCCTGCACATTTTCTCCAATAGGTTGTACTGTATAGTCGTTCCCATCCTGGGGTCCAGGCCTTGGTGGCATTTTGGATTCCTAGCGTGGATTCTTACGTGGAAATTTGCACAAATTACATCTTAAACAGCTTATATATAACAAATTTGAAGGAGATTTTGTTTTCTTTAAATAAAATAGTAATAGCCGATGGATACATGAAGAAGTCATAAGCAAAAAACTTACTTTCCAGGTGATCCTGTGATGTGATATTCAGTAATGCTGGCAGATCTCTAATTTACCATTCGCTATAAGGACTTTGAACTGTGTGTTTTCAGGTCTGCCAGGAGAAAAGGGCGAGAGGGGGAGTTCAGGGATTGGGATTCAGGGACCTCGAGGACCACCTGGACCTCCAGGTAAGACTCAAGTAACAAATACACAGTTCTGAAGGCAATAAGCACAAATCCACCATCTCCAGCGCAAAAGCTCAGATAAAAGCTTTTTATAATTATTTATTTGTGTTTATATTTTATATTTGGATTTTCAACCTGCATCCATGCTGGAGCCACCGTATAAGAAAAGTTCTTCATTGTGTTGCCTCTCAGCTCCAACGACAACAGAATTAAATAGCACACAGACCCAATGTATTTTATATTTATTTTACTCTCTATTAAACCTCTGTCTGAGAAAAGCAAGCAGACATTTTAGACCATGAATATAATACTCTATATTGATTTACCTGTGTGCTGTGCGGCATTCGAGGCTTGTGTTATGAAAACACGTCAGCGCTGGGATTTTCTTTTTACTGCTGCGCGATCAATACTCACAGAACAAGTTGACAGAACTCCCAGGAAACTTTTCTATGATCAGATAACGGGTTAAAAAACCCAACAAAACCCAGCACACGAGAAACGAAATCCTTTCTGAGAGAAAGATAATTGTGAGAGCTGTCTGTCTTCATCTCCTGTGGTTCTCCAAAAGGTTTTTGGGATGATAATTTTAGCGCTTGGCAAATAAAATTCCACTTAAAATATTGATTTCATATTTCTGCACACTGCTGGAGTGAGGCTGGATGGAGCCGTTTTCTCCTCTGTAAACAGAAAACAGAATCCTCTGGCTGCACCGTGCTATTCCTGCGCCTGCCCTCAGGACATTCACTATCATCTGCTTGATCCAGAAATGACAAGCAAAGCGTTGCCCTGTAATTTTTTGTGTCATCTTGTTACAGCAGCAGAGAGGGAGATTTAGAGAGATTGAGCAGGTGATAGTACAGTGTCAGTACCCTGGATGGGACACGTTCAGTTTATTTTCCTCTCTTCTTTTATCCATTCTCACCAGGTGTCACACACAACCCAAAGACCAGGAACCAGTTGAGGAACCTATTTCCTTGCATTTCCACCAAATAAACCATGGTCTTATTTTCAAAGGCCATGGTCTAGGGTTAATGCTTTCTGTAAACCCACTATCATGTAGTTTCACTACAGTGCTGAGTGTAGCTGTTGCATTTGAACCCTGCTGAGGAAATGCACATCCCAATACCCTAAAAACACTGACCCGGGGAAAGGTTCCCAGACTTTAGTTCCTGGCAAAGAAGAACCAGGAGCCTTACAGTGGAAAGACATCTGACGTGTACCTGCCTGTCTTTCATTACATCTTCAGGGCTGCCAGGTGAAGGGCGGACAGGCAGCCAGGGCCCCCCTGGCCGGCCTGGTAATCCAGGGTCGGGAGGAAGACCAGGGAATCCAGGTACCACGGGACCAGCTGGCCCACCTGGATACTGTGATCAGAACTCCTGCATGGGATACAACGTTGGAGGTAAACATTGTTCAGCTGTTATTGGTACTGTAGCACCATAAACAGAGTTTATTTAGACCTTGTCCATTTGCATCTGAGTCATGTCAGTCCTTTTTAGAGTTGCTTGTTGGACTACTGAAGAATTCCTTCTTTTAGCTATTTAGTTTTTTCAGATTTACTTTAAAATTTGTCAGCGTTTTCCGCTCCCAGTCTTTCCATCTTATAAACCCTTATAATAACAGTGACGTACTGTTTCTTCAGTGCTAGTTATTATTCTGCTAAAGCTCGGAGAATTGAAGAGTAATCTGGCTTTTATAGTTGTTCCACTATGAAGTTTATGTATCCATGTCTGGAGCGAGACGGTAAGTGTCATTGACCAAAGTTATTTATATTCAGATCTGATAAAATATACCGTGTGTGAATATACATACTGCTGAGGACCTTACAGCCTTTTGTCCATCAGGACATTACACATCTACCAGCCTGATGATATGTCATCGGCTAAAAGTAGATGATAGATGAGACATTACTTCAACCCTCACGCCAGATTTATTTAGTTTTTTTATTATGTTATTACAAAGACGAGTCTTGTCTGTTATTTTCAGCCACGCACAGATTAAAGTCTGCCTCACTGACACTTTAAGAGAAAACTGCAGTTATAAAATGGAGTACGAGTATTACATTATGCCTTTTCACAGCAGCCCAGCTTTTAAACTTACTGTGAATTGTGCTTTATGTGAAATTTAAAGGCTGACAGCTGACGTTTCCAGTAGAACTGCCCTACGTACCCAACCCCCAGTGTAGCCTTAAGTTTCTATGTATTGTTTTGAGATATTTAAACAAGGTTAACAGCTCAGGATCTGGATATTAAGTATTCCAGTTCTGCATTAAGTCAAAAACCAAAGTCTTTGGCCTCAGTTAAATATGTCTTGAGCTGCTACTTAATTCATTGGTAAATTGAATAAGATTATTTTCATGCAGAAACAAACGTTTGCCATTCAACCTTTGGGAGTCCTGTCTTACTCACAAGGCATGTTTTCCTTGGTCTACTTTGGACTGTACATGTTCACTGACACCGTTTTCTGTGTGTTGGAAATCTTTATTTGCTCTTTCATGTACAGAAAGAGAAATGCAGATCTCACACATACTCATCTCTTGTAACTCGGTGTATGAGTATTTTCTTTGTCTAAGAAAGAGGTTTTCTACCTCCTAAACCAGTAGTCAAGGTTTTGAGAGGTGAGGTCTAACACTGTGGTGATGTTGGGTTTTTTCCTCCTGAGATAAAGGTAATATCTTTTCTTTCTTGTGTTTCCCCTCCCTCTGTCTTTTTCTTTCTGACTGAAGTTCAACAGGACTATGGGAATGATTACTGAGGAACATTCTCCAACCTTCCTCCTCCTCCTCCTCCTCTGCTCATCTCCCTCCATTGTTCCATCTTCCCCCTCGCATAAGAGTATAAACTGAGAAAAAATGCTAAATATGATTCCAGGGCTCCATATTTTTAATAATAATAATAATAATAATTAGTATTCCTGACCCCAGTGTTTGACCTCTAATCCCTGCAGCAGTGGTTTTTGCATTCAGGTTCTCCGGGTACTCTCCTCTTCCAAATCACTCTTTAACTTACTTTTTTTTCTGCAGGACTACATGTTAAATGATCTTATTTTAAGATAATATACAATATGTTATTATTCTAAACATTGTTATTGACCCATTCTCAGTTAAAAAGCATTGTGGCACTGTAACAACAGGCAGCATGCAGGTTTTCAGAAACATTACATGATAGCTGAATTGGCTCCCTGTCATTATTTGACTATATGAGACAAAGTGGATTTGTCTCATATACGATTTGTCCCCGCCCCCCCAATGACAATCACTACCGCTGATGCACATAATGGTATGCTGCCGCAGCCTGTACCCGCTTTAAGCTCCAAAGTCCTAAAAACTGACCTCAGCCAAACACTGATGACCTCCTTTGAGGCTGCATTTGAAAAATAAGACTTATTTTGATAACCGTTTACTTACACATTGTTGCTATTGGAGGCAATTAAGGTTGCAGTCCCAAAGCCAGCCTAAACCTGGCTCCCTGCTAACTAACCCTCCCATGTAGGGGTGGTCTTATGTTATTTTGCACTGATCCAAAACCATTTACTGACCCTGAATATTCCCACCACCCCAGTCCAAGCCCTGCCCCACAGCAGCCATCAGCCCTACAATCCTCCCTACAACCAGCTTTACAACCCTGCTGCAGTGGTTTACAACAACGACCAAGGAGGAGGCGAGGAAGACGAGGAGGAGCAGGATCCTTATTACCATCGTGGTTACCCCACTCAGTACCACCCACAACAGCCTTCTCAATTCGCCCATGGCTACCGCTCTAGCACCGCCCGCTCAGAGGATGTGGAGCTGAGATCGCCTGGTGTCAGGAGGTTTTCACGAGACGTCACGGACGAGAGCGAGGAGGGAGGACTTTAAAAGGAAGGATGGACTCACCTCAAGTGCTCGAGCCCTGCATGCCACAGCACACTCACAGATAGTTACACATGGAAACAAGGCAGACGCTGACATAAACACCTTCACTCTGTGGCGAGACCCCTCGTCCCTGTGTCTGCAGTGGTTTTCTCCACCAGGTGAAGCAGTGTAAATAATGCTGTGGACTCTTGTACCATATCTCTGTAAAGGGGAGGTCCGAAAAGTGCCTGATCTATGTTAGCATCGTCCAGTGGTAGTGTAAAGTTAAGACCCGTTCTATCCCACCGTGCTGGTTTCAGGACTGAACTCTTTTTTTGTGTGAAGCTGCATGTCTCCCTCGAGCCGACCGGTGAGTGTGTAACTGGACATGTGCATCTTGTTGAGTATTTTATGATTTTAAATCACACCTGGCAACACCTGGAAACATTTGTACAGGCTACTTTTTTTATATGAATCATGCGTTCCCTGTTTAATGTTTTTGAAGTTTCTTCTCTGTACAGTTTTGAGTTCAGCTTCTTTTTGTTGAACTAACATTGGAGAAGCCCCTAAATGACTGTAGAAGCAGAACAATCACATTATGTTTTAATACCTTAACACTGTGAAACATAATCCAATGTTTCAATTTTTTTTTTAAATCAGCTCTACATTTGTTCTGCCGTGTTTTATTTAAAGACAGTCGGCTGTTTCTGGGTTTTAACACTCAGACCTGTGGTGAATTTAAAGGGCAAATTTATGTTGTGTCTTGTGTTACTGCTCCTGCACTGCAGACTAGAAAAACATGCACTAAATGTGGAGCTGTGAGCTGGCCCGAGTGTAATTGACATTTAAACTGTCAAGCAGTTTTAATAAGGAATGTGTCTCACCACCTCCTTTAGTAGTACGTAGACTTATTTATTTTCTATTGTTTGCTTTTATAACCAATAAATCTGTAATGAGAATACAAAACGGTGTCTTAGGCTATTTAACTTTCACAAAACAGGAAGGTCAAACTTTAACTCTTTACATGAATGCTTTAATAAACTTGACAACAAAAGGTTCATTTAATTTTACCATTTTTAATTCAGATTTTTTCTGATCCCGCTTAAAAATACATTTTTAACCATATGGACATGTTTCACAAGACAAGTCTCACTGTTTTCTTGCACAAATTGACTGGATGTTGTCATGGTAACTTGTGAACCCACCCACAAACCTTCAAAGGCAGGATCAGCTCTAACAGATGTCATTTTTATGGGCCAGAGCTGATCATTTCATGCTTTTTATAATCAGAGAATTAGATTTTTCTCTCATCAGAACTGAGCCACATGGTGAAATCTCATGCTGTTCCTGGATTATTCGGGTCTGCGCTGGCGAAAGGCAATACAACTGACAGGTTTTATTCTGTTCACCCCACAGAGAGTGGCACAGAGTTGGTGTTGACGATGCTGGCATCTACATTGTGACTTAGTACTGCTTTTGTAAAGCCCAGCCCAGCCTTGGTGCCAGTGCTGGAGCAGAAAAACTCAGTGCTGTTGCCTAGATTTACACAGACTGTTTTTTTAATGTTTTGTCTGACCAGAGAAAATCTGTTTCTGTGTGTTTGATCCTATAAAAGTTGTCTGGCAACTGACCTTTACAAAACTTTGTCTTTCATAACTATCATAACTTAATATTGTTGCTTTCAGAAGCATAATAGGAAAAAAAAAAAAAGAACCTTTGCCGCTATGGTCACGTTGGGTAATCGTGATTTCATTTTATCTTGTAGTCCTCGGGTCTGTGGAGAGAACACAGGACAACACATTAGTATGGGGAAGCACAGAAGTCTGGAAAAAGAACCTATTACACAGAAAAAGATAGAGAAAGTGACAGATGAGAAACAAGACAGATCTTATCGGGTTTTTTTTCTTTTCAAAATGAGACCAGGCGCCGCATCCGCTTTGTGTTTTTCCCCTTTAATTTTGAGCAGATTGCAGCATACATAGCACGCGGCATTGGTTTCTATAAAGGAATATTATAGTGTAATGGCTCTGCTATCAACTATAGCAGCATGTTTATGTTGTCGATTTCACGACGCCTCAGTCCTTATTTGTGTGTAGGGGAAAGAGAGAGAGAGAGAAGGGGCTGCATATCCTATAATAATCTTCCCCCCCCCCAGACACACACAGACACACACACACACACATACACTTGATCAGTAAGATGAACAAGACGGCATGTGAGTGAATATTAACTAGGCTAAAGCTGGTCCCTAAACCAGGATTGGCTTGACCTCGGCGACCACACGGCAACAGGCTTGACTGCGCGCACTGATTGGCTGAGGAGAGTGGACCAGTGAACAACAAGAAGTGGCTCATTTATCTTCACGAGTACACACATGGACAGCGACTCGGAACGGAACGCGGACATGCTGTACACATCTGGCAGAGGAACACAAACGCGGGACAGTAATGAAAGGAACACTTTTTGTGAATCAACGCCTTCTGTGTAAAGTTATTTCACTCTAGATGTTCACGCCAAATATTTTGTCTGACTGCATGTATAGTACCAGATGGAGAGGTCATTGTGGGTTTCTACAGTCAGTTCATCCAAATTACAACAAAACGTGCACATTTAGTTTTATTAAACCACGTTCTCAGAATCTACAATATCTAGGTTTGAAATTGTTTTAGAGATTTTACTTGCCAGTGGAAGTGACAGTGGCCAAAATCCACATAAACACCAGCCGCGGAACATTTCTCTTGTAATTTAATGTGACTAATTTGAAAGGTTGAATCTATTGTCTTCAGACAAACTTTTTGTTTGGCTTTGCAGCAAAAATATTTCCAGAAATTATGTCTCTGTTGCTCTACAACAGTTTTCAGACAGTCAGTTTATTCACTGAAAACTGTGGACAGAATCAATAGTTGCAACATGTCCACTCTATTTACATCAATGAGGGGTCGCAAAAAAGATCTCTGTATAATGCAGCTACAAGTTACAGCCTCAAAAAACACTTTCACAGTAGATACTGTGTAAAATATTGGCATGTTAGCATATTGACTGGATTAATGATACTACAGTATATTAGCCTGAGACACTGCTAAGATATGAGCCACAAGGCACAACCTCTGAATTTAACACTAAATTATTTTTCACAAACAGGAGGTAGTTATGAGAATGACTTGAACAACACTGAAGTAGTTGAGCAACTGCTCCTGCGATTGCAACACCCTGACCCTGATCTGGATAAGCAGCCAGAGGACGGACGAAAGGATGGATTTATGGACGCCTAGGCTAGTGTCGAGCAGGTGGAGGAGACAGAGCTCTGAGTTAACCTGTCAGAATGGTGTTGACTACAGGTGAGACCAAACAGGAAGACATTTCCATGACGGCAAACTGCAGGTCACTATGTCAGTCTAATCTCCCAACTACAAAACCCTTTGCTCGGAAAATCCATGAATATGATTATGTCACACAGCAGATGCTCTCCCACACATCATACTAAGAAGCCTTGTATGTTCAAACAGCCAGGAATTTGGTGGAAAACAGCTCGCGTGTTTGTGACATTTTACCATATATATTGAAAAGGTTTGGCACAGCACAAAGTTTCTGTTAAATACTCCTACAGTTGCCTAATCCAAAGATTTCAGGCAAGCTGACAGCTCGCATTATGACATGCAGTAATTGAAAAGGTAAAAAAAAAAAGTGTGATACACGAAGGTAGCAATTTCAAGTGCATACTAAATAGTAAACTTGTGAGTCTGTCCCCATGAACCAAGTGGCTACCACTGCAACATTCACCGTCTGTGTAGCATGTCACACACCAACAGCTCAGTGCTGGCCTGACACTCATTCACACCACAGCCACATGTGTTCGCAGTTATAATGAAACTACAAACATTTTCATTTTAATGCGTAAGAGGAACTGCTGGAGGAAAGTATCGAGTCCAACCTGGCAACAAACCGAGTTGGCAAGCTTTTAAATCAGATCTATTCATGCATACATTTGCTTAGTAAGACGAGCAGCTCTGCACCACTGCTACCAGCTACCAGCTCCCTGTACGGTGCTGGTTAATGGTCAGTGACATAGCACAAACTGTAACTCTGCTCCACACTGTCAAGTCAACAATGGCACACATGGGCACAATTAAGTGTAATTAACTGTAAACACGTATTTCTTCTAATTTAATTCAAACATACGTGAGATCACCTAATGCTATTTAAAGACAGCTACTGCACGACGGAGACAGGTTGGCAGGACTACACAAGCAAAAAAGGAGAGTAGCAGCTGTAGTAGAACACGGTACTCAGTTCAACAACACCTCCTTCTGGCTGTCCCACCTCAGTACAGGACATAAAAGGGTGTGTGTGCGTGCGTGCGTGCGTGCGTGCGTGCGTGCGTGCGTGCGTGCGTGCGTGCGTGCGTGCGTGCGTGCGTGCGTGCGTGTTCAGCTTCTACTAAAAGACATTGTGCTCGATGTCACTTTGTGAAATACCACAAATAATAAAAACTGAAAACACAATCACAGAATCACGTACCTGATAACATTTAAACATGAGATATTACATATAAATAAAACATTCGTCATCATTTAGAGAATTTTACGTTTTCACTAATGTGCTGAAACAAAATCTATTAGTCATTTGATATAATATATCATAAATGTGTAACACTCAACATAAACACACTGACGTCTTTGAAAAGGAGTCAGTGATAAAGGAAATGAGTCGTGGATGCTGTTAGTTTTGTGTAAAGAAGGTTTTTGTGTGTGTACAACACTATGTACTACATTCAGCTTCTCCAGTATTTGGGTAATATGCTCTATTGAAAACTTCCCACTTGTGTGACTAATAAAGCTTCATCTTATCTTATCTTATCACATGTTCTCTGCGTTTGAGTGCAGACTTTGTGTGTTTTTCTACATACGGTGTCCACAGCCTGGGGAAAGCATCTATCTCCTCTTGGGTGTATTCACTGAGTTTTCTGGGGATTGCTCTGGGCTGAGGAAGCTCCTCCGTCAGGTTGGCCTGGATGTCATCTGGAAGCTCCTAGTGAAGGGCAGACGATAAGAAGCTGTTCAGGTTCGGCACGGCACGGCACGAATTCAAGTAGCATCTGACATTCAACGGGAAAACTAAAAACTAAAGAAGTCATCATTAGCACCACAAATGATTACTACTCTTACAATTAGCTTTAAATCTCGGTTCAAAACATTTGCAGTTACACATAGAAGAAGAAGAATTTGAGCAGCAACACCACAAGATAAAAATACAAGTTCAGATACGTTTTAGTTTTTCTCCCCAGAGAATGTGGGAGCTTTAGTCGGGTAAATTTTGCATGAACTAATCTATTGCTGAAACTATCTCCTTATAAATTCCAGACACGACTCAACCCGTGAATACAAAACCTGACCTGACCCATAATTAAATACAGGCTGGTCAGCGAAGTCAAAAGTTCAGGGCACAAGAAATTGTCAGGGTGAACAATGACAAGATGTAATAACTGACAAAATCCAATAGAAAACTATTTAGACATTTAATGCGGGAGCAGAAACCACTTCCATAATTTCAATTATGTGAATTATGTCGACTTCTGCTCAGTTAAAACTCCACTGCACCGGGTCACGCACACACACGCCTTCAAAGTCGCGCTTCCTTTATTTCCTGCCAGCACAGTGTGGACACTCCATAATTTAATGTTGACTGGTCTTTTCCCTTTATCCAAACACTGATTAGCAGAGGTTTAGATCTAATTTAACCCTAATCTATCACTAATAATGTGTTTTGCGCCTGGCTGTGCACCGTATGCACCAAGACTACTGGTCACATTTTTTGTAGTATGTTGGACATTGACTCTCATTAATGTTTATTACAGATGGGTGGGCACCTACGGATTCATTTAAGGAACAGGGAAATAAGTCAGTCTAAAAGATTAAACTAAAGTACAAGAGCAGCAACATTTCAAAAACAACTCCAAAGCAAGGCTCACTAAGTCTGTCTGCCTGTAACTAGGGCTGATGTTGACTCGGGTATCTGACAAACTCAAGATGTGATTTTATCCTCTTGTCCAACATTCACAAGAATTATTGGTAGTCTTCTCACAGTCATGCAAATTACATCAAGTTAAACCTTAGGCTGGGGGACCCAGGTCGATTAACAGCCTGTCAAATATGTTTTGTATTTCAATTCATTTTAAAAACTTTTTCTTTAACATAGTTTGATGATTTGAATCCTTTACATGCGACAAATATTTAATCATGAAATGGGCAAACACTTTTTTCCACAACACTGTAATATTACCTGTAAAAGGCAAAGCAAATAAAAGACTTAAAATAGGACTAACTTACTGCATCAGAAAAGATGTGTAATCGCTGCATCATGGTGCGTCGGTGCAGATTCTTAGGCAGCATGCCATAAACTGCTAACTTCACAATCTGGTGAGGAAAAGCAGATTCACACTGTTCACGTAAAAAAGAATCAATGTTTGAGGTAAAAAGAAATCAAATTTACTTTGAAGTTAGTTTCCAAAAACTGATTTAAAAAACTCTTATCAACATGATGCTGGATACACAAAATCAACACACTAACTGGACAGAGATGTTGGATGCTCGACACGAGCGGCACTGAGAAAAACCTCTTGCTTTCCAATTCTATTCCACCACGTTCTCTCTCCAGACCTCATTTCAACTAAACAGCCATCAGGACACACGTCTGTGGTCACCGACTGGACAATATCCTGCATCAGCAAAGAGCCAACAGCAGACAGCGCCTCCCGTCGTTCTGTAAACTACAGAGTGGGAACCAGTGCAGGTCATTCACCTACTTTAAGTGGTTCCTACATGAAAAGAGTAGTTCAAACTGTTTGTATTAGCGCACACTAGCTTCATGTGGAAAAATGCCACAAACGATCATCACTCTGCTGCTGCAGCCGAAATGTTAAATGCCGTTTCACAATAGTTCTGTAGTTATTGTGTAACATCAGATCACAACTGACCTTAAAGTTAAATATTCTGGTTCCTGTACTTCACTAATTAGACCTAACAGGATTTATACATGTTGTACAATGTGCAGCAAGCTGAGGAAAAGGTCATTCAAATGCTAAAAAGGAGCGTTAGACATTAATGGATAAAAGCTGGTGCTCATTTATATTTTTTAATTAAGAAATCAAATGAAAACACCAAACCTGTAAAAGTTTTATGCTGTGCCACATTCTGATTTCCCCATTCTGTCTGTGGCAGTCTTCATTTCATAGTGTAGACATATATTAGATGCGAACAATTTTACAGACTGTTAAACCAAACATATGCTTTAAGCTTATGTGCTGATGAGCTTTTTTCTCTTTTGCCAAAGCTTTGGTGTTTTGCAACATAGGGGCCACTCAGAAGTACAGTATGTAGATCACCTCATGCTCTTGTTATTGTGTAATTATCTGTGCTCCTCTTGTAACACAAGGTGAATCTAAAACCATAAATATGCATCACAACCAAAACTCCAGGAATCCTCCCTGAACTGACATTCTTTTACTGGATTTCACCAAACAGCACCACCTCCAGCGTAAATCCACTGTGGTTTAATCCATTTTTTGCTCAAACTGCACAAGTGAAGAAAAGGGAGAAATATTCAACTGCAGAACATTCACTGTGCAGGCATAGAAATGTGAGGGCATTGGGAGCCAAATGGTTGCAGCACAGCATCCCAGTGCTTTGAAAAAATATGGTTTCCTAAATAATGTTGGCTAAAAATCCTACACACACAGTGAGACTCGTGGTGTGCAGTCTAAAACTATTATGAAGTGTAATGCAGTGGGATTAGTGAAATTTTGAATTCTGAATTCATCTTAAATAGCAGAAAAACACACTTACAGCTTTGGGGTCTTTGTGGTGGAGTTGAGCAGCTGTGAGTTGTTTGAATCCACCTGGATAGCTTTGGAAAAAATAAACAGTTGTTAGGCCTTCAACCAAATGCTCGATTACTAGCTCACTACTAGCTCTGTGGTACATGCTAGAATGAAAGTGTACTAAGTAAGAAACGCCTCTTGTATCCATTTAAAACGGTTACATACATAAATATTTCAATAACTCACATCTCAGAAAGAATAAGAACCAGATTAAATTTAATTTCCAAAATTTATTTACTAAATCAATGAATTTAATTTAAAAAAACACCTATTAAAGCCAGGACTCATTACAGTCCCTCTAAATCCTTTACAAAACAGTCAAACAATGAATCTGTTTTTGATTGTTCACTGTTCTGAGTTTTTCATCCTAACAAAGAACTTGCAGACCCAATTGTGTGCTTCCCTGAAGTATTACAAATAAACTTCTTTAGAAATAACCCCACTCTTCAAAGTACATGCACATAGTAAATTTATAACACAGAGTAAAATAATTTATTCCAGAATATCATTATAGTAATTTTTATAGACAAGAAACCCATATTTGAGTCCCGTATGGGAATAAAAACATTAACATACAAACCAAAACATTGTCTTTTTCATAGACTTACCCAGAGTGTGATGAATAGACTTTCTGCTCCCATTTGTTTCCAGAGAAAGCTATATGTTTGGTGTTTATTATGACTACATGGTCACCACAGTCACCTGCGATGAAGAGAGAACTGTTTGTTTTCCTTTCCATTTCCAAAACGTATGAAAACTAAGAAGTGTTCATCAGTAAGGTGGATGGACTGCTAGTGAGAGGCAATTAAAGACGGACAAACAAGCAGAATACACAGTTGCTTTAAAAAGATGCTGTCACTTAGAATTACAGATTTAAATTACCATTTTAAACTGAAAAAAACAGCATCTTTTCAATCTACACCCAATCAACCATAAGGGCATGTTTGGTAATGTAATAAAGTGTTATAAATATAATATATACTAAAAATCAAACAATTACATCTCTCATTCACAAAAGTGGACACTTAACCGTGGTACTGCACCCTGTAGTGAATTGCACTGAGTAGACTCTTTCTTTATTCACTCTACTCTAAAATAGATCTATAACACGAAGTGAACCTATACCGCCACCGTGTGGCTGATGCATGCTACGACAACATCGAACTACTGATATGGTAAAATACATAGTACTTATTTACTTATTTTGATATTAGATGGATATTTATGAGTTTGGCTAAATGAGTATTTAGCCATTTACTCACTAAGTGCATGGTAGATAGGTTTGTGTTTCCCTTGTAATCTAACAGAACACATGCTCGCGATCTTTCCTGGAGGCTGCATCCTGGCATCGATTAGGAACCAGGAGCGGGCGAAAGTTGCCCATTGCTAAAGCAAAGGTGGAAGAAAGAATGGCCTTAATAAACTGAACAGCATGAGCTTAATGGTACGACAGAAAAAGACATTTCACAGAAAACATGTTACGGTATAAAAACAGATCATTGCATTGTGCATGCTGCCTCGCGGCTTACTGTAACACACAAATATACACATGTTATTTCTAATGTATTCACATCTGCATTTGCTTTGTCCACAGGTTTGCTAGTTAACTGTCATCCACATCACACACACCACAGTTAGCTCGTTAGCAAAGCTAGCAAACAACATATTTGCAGCCGACCACGTGTTTGTGTTACATTAAACACGTAAAATTCATCTTATACGATAAAAAAAACAATATAAAATATAAGTACCTGGGCAGATCTCGAGAAACTGGACATTTCTAAAACACTACCCGCACATCCTCAAAACATTTGACCCTCAACGTGAGTTACGTCCGTCTAGTAATTTCACTCGGTTGAAACCAAATTTAAGGATTCACCGGATTCTCCAAGGTACACCTCAATTTATGTTCAACTAGTACCATCATGCCATGACTATGATGGTTTTATTTGTCAGTGAAACTCAACTACAACCTTTATATAAACGCGTGGATCCCTACATTTGCTAATAATTATTTATATCCTTAAATATAGCAAATTATCATTTCCTACCCGGTCCTGTTTTGATGTTGCACCAACACGTAGCTCCTCACTTCCTTTCCACGACAGAAGGGCGCGGGGAAATTTGACAGCGACAAAATAACAATAGTCCGACTTGTTTTTATTTCTTAGAAAAAAGGATATCTGTTGATAGTTCGGCTTGCCTATCAAAAAGGATTCAGTCAACCAAAATATTACCAACCCTCTGGCTCAAAATGAGAACTTTAGAGGAGGTGCAGGCCACCCTGCAGATCGCCAAACTGAAAGAAGAGGATCTACAGAAAACAATCCACTGTCTGTCTTTTGGGGAAAGTGTTTCATCAGCAGACTACTGCCTGATGGAGCTGGACGACACCTTGTGCAAACAAATAGAAGCTGGCCAGAGGTGAGAGATTAATGTGAACGAACTTAATGTGCATACCGAGTGAAATATACTGACACTAACCACACTTTCAACGCTACCTTTTGATCTACTCATCTTTTAAGCTATAGATACATTTAAAATGATATAACACAAACACAATTACAGCACCGCTGTTGACAAACTTTAACTGCTTTAACACAAAAGAGTTTAAAAAAGTTAAAAGTTAAGTTGATGACACGACAACTGTGGTGTAGGGGCACAATAGATGTCATTAACATGGATCTAGACATATGTAAATTCTAAATGATGACTAACGTACAACTTCCTCTCTTTTCCAGTCTGGTGATCCGCGGGGATAAGGATGAGCGAGCTGTGCTTTGTAGTGGTGACAAGACGTATGATCTCAAAATAGCTGACACATCAAACTTGCTCTTATTTGTGCCGGGATGCAGAACACCAGACCAACTGACAAACAGCCAGGAAAGCTCCCATGTGGTGCATGCTAAGGTGGGGAGACAGTTTAAAGATTCACCCATACCTGCCTGACCTAGTGTCCCACACAGAAACTGACCTTTATACGCTAAACAATCGTACTTCTTACATCTCACTTGTGTTGTAGGTTTGGGGATTTGGCAACAGCTACTGGGAACTGAGGAAGCAGCGCCCTAAACTCAAGAAACTAAAGAAGGTTTTAATGGAGAATCCATATGAAGGACCGACCTTAGGGGGGCAGCAAGAGAACACAGAGAACAGGGTACAACATACTTCACAGTGAAGCCATTTTTTATAATATCATGTAGGACTGAGCATATAGACATATATCTGACTGTTCCTCTCTTGATAACTATGCTATAATCCATAAAACGTAGATGTGTGATTAGTGGTTTATCTACTTAGAGGTTAGTGAATAAGTGTATTCTGCTTTGTTTATTTGCTGCCAGTACACAATGCAAGATCTACTGGAGAGTATTCAGGCCAGTGAAGAGGAGATAACTACCCACCTGGAGACCATCCACGCCTGTCAGATAGAGGGTAAACTGAGATTTTCAAAATAATTAAATTACATGTATTGTTAAAGTTTCCATTCGGATTATGTAGAAATGAATCCAAATGTTTTTTATGCAGTGCATACAGTTTTTCAGTGTTTTCTGTTTGCTGAATAAAGCTACCAGATGCTTGGTGAACATATATTTCATTTTTTGTAGGCTACTGGCGTATCCTGGACTTTGACTATGAGATGAAGCTTCTTGGTCATGTGACTCAGCTGGTGGATTCTGAGTCATGGTCTTTCAATAAAGTATCCCTTGAAACTTGTCTGGAGGAGTTATCTCCACTGGAGCCCAAGTAAGTTAAATTGCACCATCATCAAGCTCACAGACAATACACAGAATATATTGGAACAGATTTTTTCAGTGGCAGCGTTCTAAGGATTTCTATTATGCTTCAGTAATCAGTGTTCCTTTCTTACAGAGAAATGATTGAGCACTGCTTGAACTGCTATGGGACACACTACATTGAAAATGGTAAAAAAAAAAAACACAACAGAAAGATCCAGACAATTAATTAGTTAACTGGTTGTAAATTACACAGTTTAAAATGTCTGCAATCACGAGTGTGCCGTTTGTCCGTGCAGGGAAAGTGTTTTATTCTCTACACGAGGATAAAGTCTGTCGGGGCTTGGCGCTAATGCTCCTGCAGAACGCGGTCAAGTTCAACCTGAGGGAGTTTCAGGAAGTTTGGCAGCAGAGTGTGCCAGAGGGCATGAGCGCAAGACTGGACCAGCTAAAGGTCAGACTATAAAAGTAGCTTAATCTTAGTCACATCAAATTCCATTAATCTAAGCCAGCATAACAGATGTAGTTAGTGCAGATGTTAAATCAGCCTTGAACAAAATAACTGTTGTAACAATGAGGCAACTTGCTGTAGCTTTTCCCCCCGCTTGTTGCTCCTGAGTCCTTTTGACAGAATGATCTCTGCAGTGACATTTGTAAATCTTCTAGAGCGTCGCCCTGGTGGACCGCACCTCACGTCCAGAGACCATCTGCTTGCTGCGGGTGGAGGATCTCCCAGAGGACACGCTGGAGCGTTTCAACCATCTCTTCACACTCCGGGAGAAATGGACAGAAGAGGACATAACGCCATACATACAGTAGGTGTCATTCATTTAGGACATTATCATCATCTTTTATAGAAGACAGAGAACAACAACGTCCATTAATTGTAAGCAAACAACATTACATAAGTGAATTCTTTATCTTATCAGGATTTCTAATGTTTCTCCCTCTTCTCATCACCCAGAGATTTGTGTGGAGAGAAACAAACCACTGGAGCCCTGTTGACCAAATACGCTCGATCTTCAATGCAAAATGGAATCAAGGTCTTCAACTCCAGACGGCCTGTTGCTACATGAGCGTATCAGCTGTTAGGCATTAATATATGTAGAATGTTATACTGTTGTGTTTATGCCCAAGCGTTTGCACTTCTCTTATGTCTGTTATACAGTTACCTTTAAAAATGTCCTGCTAGCTTCTAAGTCACTTGTCATTCAAACCCACAGGTTTAACATGATAAAGAAATAAAACAATCCAAATGTTAAACTGATTTGCCAGTAAAACTACACCTGACTTCTATTGGTTGTTTTTATCTGTAAAAATGCTGCATATTGGTAATAAACTAGTTTTATCACGGAAGTGTCTCAGAAATCTCATTCTCCACACGGTTTCCTCATGTCTGTTTCACCTCCAGCAGGACGACTGAAACCGAAACGACAGCAGGGTGCTACACTGGAGATAGTCCACAAGGTGGTGACCTATTCTGATAAATATACACAAGCCCCAAACCCTGATAACTTCCAACATTCATTTGCCTCATTCAAACAACACACATTTAAAATACAGAGGGTAAGAGGGAAGTCTGGTTAGGAGAGATCAGAATAGAAAACATCCTAAAATGTAACTAACATTGCATTATCTCTTGAATGTAAATGTGTTTTTTGTCTAAATGTCTTCATCTGTTTCGCTTAGTTTGTATATTTGTAATTTCTAAATTGTTGACATTACGACAGCTGCAAGTTTAATGAGTTAAATTTGTGCCCGTGGTAAAAGCTAATCTAACGCGTCACAGCGAAGTTAAGAAGAAACCTGCATTAAAGTCATTTAAAAGTGTCAGACATCGTTTGTCTGATAATGTTCTCATGTGAGCAGTGATGTGTGTGGATAAGTATGTGTTAAAAATCCACAGACAGTTGTTTTCTTGCTTAACTGTGTACACGAATCAGTCCTTGTACCACATGAAGAAGAACTAACCAGACATTTGCTAAAAGCTTTGCACCTTTTTTACAACACAGACCCATATGCACATGTCTGTGTTACCAAAATGACTTTATCAGCACTGGTTGGCTGACTAACACTGACATCACCTGATGGGAGTGCTGACTTATCGTGTCTGCAGTGCATGAGGTAAAGAGACTCCAGCTGTGTGCGTGTGCGTTTTATCTGCTGAATTCGTCTGCATGGCGCCTACAGAGTGATGAATTCTTTTAACTTCCTCTCCTCCCATGTATCACCTCTCTCCTTTTTTGATCTCTTCACCCATCACGCCTCTTCCTGCTTCTCATTTGCCCTTTTCTCTCCATGTCATTTCCATGGAAACAACCAGTTTTGTTGGTGTCAGTACATCACATCTTCCTCTTTCTTCTGTGACATTAATGTCATAATCAGCAAACACAGCTTATGAGTAAAAGACAATCACTTATACTGATTGAAGAGAAGTTGCTAAAACATTTTACAAAGTGTTTTGTAAAAGGTCAATTACAGTGGAACAAAAGTGGTTCATAAAAATAAAGCTGTTAAATATCAGTTTGATGCTTTCTGGTAAAGAACTCGGTGGTTGCTGCTGCTCTTTGTTTACTGTGTTACACTGTAAGCAACAAAACCAACAGCATGTAGCTTTTATTATCTTTCCTCACATGGTAAATCAGCATTACAGAATGAGCTTATTAAAAGAAATAATATTTCCTTTATTCTAAAGATTTACTGCTGCTTGCTTTACATTCAGAATAATCATAAAATAGCCCTGAGATACAACAATATGCTAATTTGAAAACAACAAAATGCATATGTTTTCATTTTTATATTTTCTTTACCCCATTTAACAATTCCCCCTTTGAGTCAAGGTAAATTTAATATTAAAATGTAATTTGTAAACAGAAACTGACATTGAAATATAAGCTATGGTAAATCTCAAGTGTTTCTTAAAAAGGTGGATTTAACCACATGTCTTAGAATTAATTAGGAGTTTGCAGTGATCATCTATCTTCTAGCACAGCATCCCACTTGCTACCTGGGCAGCATGTCCTGCAAATCTGCCACAACATAGGCAACCACAGCCCACAATGCTGAACAGAGGTTCATGTCTTGAGGGTCCTGAACACTCATGGTGTCACCTTCACTGTGGTGGAACCAGAAGTATCGACTGTCTGCCACATGAAGGCTGGCACCTGGATAAGAGACAGAAAGAACCATAAAACACACGTACTATACACGAAATAACAAAAAAAAGGATGTTTAACAGTCGAGCTATGTCACGTCATTGCAGCTTAAAATAAACGTCATCTGTGCATCTCTGTGGAAAGGTTCAGATTCATGTCATTTCTTTAAATCACAAGTTAGCCCAGTCTGAACCAAGCAAAATACTATAAAATCTTATTTTACCTGTTTTATGTATTTATTTAAACCTACAGCTATATCACATTCGTGTGTCCTGCAGTCTAAATGCCAAAAAAAGGGCGCTCTCAAAACTATCCGTCCACGTTTCCAAGAGGCAGGGAACATCCTGGTCAGGTCGTCAGTCTATCACAGTACTGTCATGTAACCACAGACAACCTTTCCCACCTATGCGAAATGAAGGGTTGACTAAGGGTCCAACCTTCCTAACTGAATGAACAATAAACTCTAAATTATATTTATTAGGTTTATATATAGGTTTTCCTACAGCTCATCAAGTCACATGAAATTCTAGTTCTTTGCTTTTAATTTAATAGTAAGTGTACTCTTTGTCTTGCATTGTAGATACTCAGGCAGAAGTGCTCAGGAAAAACTGTTGTTTGCAGCCCTAACCTTTCCCTTTACACTCCTATGCTGGTCCCACAATAGTAAAGAGACCAACCAAAGAACTTGGACTCATCTGTAATACTGACTGATTACAGGTCTTTTGGGGATGTCTTCAAGTAAGACTAAATATATCTTGGTTGTACTGTAATTTTAATTTGAGGTCACAATTGGAAGAAATCAACTTAAAAAATATTTATCGCAATAATTCAGTGTCTTCTCTTACTGATAAAACATTATCATAACTTTTTCCTGTTTCTGCTGCAATAGTGTATTGACAGTAGAGGAGTTGCTATTCTGTTCAGGTTCACACAGCACGAGACTACAAGCTGCTCTCAAAGATTATTTTTCTGCATTCTTAGATCAGTATTTATTTCTCACATGAGAAGAATGACATCTTTTCCAGGGGTAAATTGTTTCATTGAACAATGTATGTAAATAATGAAAAGGTTGTGTGTGTGATTATTATGCCTTTTATTTGCATTTATCTAAAGCTTGTATATAAGTATTTTATTCGAATGTTTAAAATATTATCAGAAAATACCTAAACCATGCATGAACCAATCAGTAATGAGTGATGTGCCCAGCACCAGAAGCATTATTTTTATTTGACACAAAGGCAGACAGCAAATGCTAAAGGGTGAACATATGTTTTCAAGGCTTGGGAGCAGTCAGAGGTGACTGGTTATAGGCTAGACCACCCAGGAGGCCTCAACTCAGCTCCACAGGCATTTAGGACGAGCCTTCAAAATACAGCTTGGCTCATGAACCAGAGGATTTAACATGATTCTGAGGTCTCTGTGACTGTTTTGACAAGTTTCAACAATGTTTCCTCCTTGTTTAGAAAGCTCATCACACAGTTCAAATGCTTTCAGTAGTGTGCACAGTGAAAACCCTCAAAGAAGCAGGGGCTTGAAAGCATCCCTAAGTAATGTGACTGGCATGATACCTCAGTGGGTAGAACAGTTGTCTGCCCACCCAAGAGCAGTTTGATTATCAGTCCCAACGAAGCTTATTACTTATTAAAACTGCAACAGGAGCACTACTGCTTTCAAAATTCACTAGAATGTTTTTTCAAGTTCCTCTTTAAGGGATAAATAACTGATGAAATTGCACTTTTATAAAACCTAGACAGATGCAGAGACGTCATCTGAACCACAAATCTCTACCAAAGACACAAACTCTCAGATATTAGAAATCCAGAAGGTTAGCATCAAAACAAGACAGTTTTTTATTGTGCTCTTCAACGGAGAAGCAAATGGAACAGGCCTGCATGGAAACTTTAGGAATAAATGGTCTGTAAATATGTTATATATGTTATATGGCTTACAGCATTCTGTGTTGTTGATTGATCAGATTTAAGTTCAAAGATCGACAGTGGATCCTCTGCTATTCCAAAAATCTCTACACATTTAATCACATCAAGTCAACAACAGTCTGGCAGAGATTCAACTCAAATATGAACCTAACCTAAAAAAATAAGAACAAAAAATGACATCTTCAAGTTTCGATTCTAACTTAGAAATTCCACTTAAAAAGTGGAAACCTGCCCATTTTTCTGTAACTCACTTCCTTAAAGTATACTACAGTTCATCAACAGTGATGTGATGTTGGCTGCACTTTCATGAGAAAAGAGAGCTCATTTCAACCAGAACCAAAGAAAGTATGAGTACAAAATAATAATAAAACAGCTTCAGTATTTTTATTGTAGACATTAAACTGACCTGGTACTCCTGCCTGCATCCACGGTGAGATGTCTGTTCCTTCTCCATGTGTCTCCAGTTTAGTCGTATTAATGGGAGCCAGCAATTTGACCACTTCTTCCATCACCTGTTGATTTAGATACGGTGAAATGCTTTTTATCTTAACGCGCTGTTCTACAACTAGTGAATTTATTCATAATTATTTCCTATATGGTCATCTAAGTTGTTATAATGCCACAATACCACTGTAAAGAGGTTTGTGTCCAGTAACAAAAAAATGGCCAGCCTAGGAATCAGCAGTCTGAATTCGAAGTATAAATGTGAAGTAGATTATAATAGACTTAATGCACATTTTGCTAATTCACTTTCAGAATGTGTGTTTGGCTAAATTCAGGCTTGTAAGCCTTTATAACTACTAAAACTGTGCAAGAACAGGATATTTTCAATCACACCTTCCATGCTGCATCACTGCCCGTAAACTGCAGAGCCAACGGTCTGAATGTCCCCAAATCTGATTCCATGACCATGTCAAAGTTGGAAATGTTCACCTGAATGGGAAAAGGAAGTCATGGTCTGGTAGGCAGCCAAACGTTTCCAACTCAATAGATTGCTGCTAAAATCCTTTGTACATAGAAAAGTCTGGTAGTTAGCCAAGTCCTCTCCAGGTCACTCAAAGTATATTTCGACACTCCACACTTTCTCAATGTGATTTATCCTTTCCTGCTTCTGTTTTACTGTCGATATACTGAGTTTCTCTAAATACTACAGTAACAATAAACAGTACCTTGTGTAGATTATAGTATTGCTGTGCTCCAATTCCACCCTGCTCTTCAGCTGTCCACAGCACAGTTCGAAGAGTTCTCCTTGGACGCAAACCTGGGTATAAACAGAGATTGCTATGCTGTAATGAAATTTACGTACACCACTGTGCAAAAGATTTTATTTTTATTTTAGCAGACAACAAATCCAAATCCCTCCACAGTGATGTGAAAAACTCAATAATAGCAAAGACTTCAGTTGTTGCCTCCAAGCTTGGCACAACCAGTTAACTAGAGTTTTATGAGGCTTACTCTGGGTATCTTTGTGTAACATAAAAATGTGTCGCTAAATCTGGAACTAGATACTCTGCTCCCTCATAATGGTATTCACGGTGTTGTCTAGGACGTTGCTTAAACACAGCATAAAAATGGTTCATCACGGAGTTTTACTATAATTTCCTTGTGTAAACTATGTTAGGGTGTAGGTTGAAGCGTACTCCTTTTAGCACACTGTAATGACCAGGGATGCAAACTACTTATATAAAGCTAACTTGTTCATAAGCTTGCTGTTGTGTACTACATTTCTACAGTGCCGTAGAAATGTATGTTCCCATGTCCTGTATATGTCTATCTACATATAGCATGTTTGTCCTCATAGTACCTAGGTCTTTCATGAGTGACAGGACTTCCCAGGAAATCATGGCTCCGCCTCCATCATCCATGGCACCCTGGCCCACATCCCAACTGTCCAAATGACCGCTCAGTAAGACAACCTAGCTGATTAGACCGATAAAAGAGATATAAACAAAGAAAGGTGAGACTGAAGGATTGCAGCATAACATTTCTATGATGAGTATCTATAGTAACCATTTGTCTGATCGCGCTAAAAATGCCTTTTTATCAGCAAGTTCAGAGAAACTCAGGAAAAACAGGAAAACAGCCAAAAAAACACACAGTTCAGAGTGTTATCTAAATTCCAGGAAATTTATTGGGGGGGAAATTCTGTTAGTGAAATGATCCTGACCTGATGGTCCAGGTTACCAAACATTTCCAACCTGTTTGGGCCTCATCTGGACAATGACCCAGAACAGCAACAACAAACAGACAGGCCTATTTTTGATAAAAGAAAGCTCTGCTTTAGGCTAAAGGTCCGATCAATTTACTTTAATATTTAACTCTATTAATGTAAGCATAAAAGTATATTCTATACCATTGTTTAAATATTAGCATAATTTAGAAATATGCCTTATACATTCAGTGACACTATTACCAGTGTACTACCTCTACAATTATCAAAGATTACAGAATACATCAAAGATTTTACAGTCCAGTCTCTGAGATGGGGATTTTCTCATGAATAGACAGATCTTGTAATGATTGATACCATCAGTAGTGTCAGAATGTCAGGACATTTTGTATTGTATTATTTGACCTTAAAAAATGAATTATATTCTGTTGTTTGGTAACACTTACACTAGCTAACCTCATGTAACTGCCTGGTTATCCCCTTTTATGTTATGAGAGAACAATAAAGTATAAAAGAGTTGTCAATGACAGATTTGAGAACATGAAAACATTTCAACATGTACAGGTAATAATCATCACTCACAAAAAGCTAAATGGTTCGTATTTTATGCATTTTCATAAACAGACAGCATATGCATCCGAATGTTTTATATTATTATTATATTTGGATTTAGAGACAAACGAGAACCATAGAAGTGGAGTAGGTGGAAAAAAATCCCAACAACTCATCTCTCTCGTGACTCTGAGTGATCCTAAAACTGTGGAAGTTTTTCACTGAAACTTCAAATATACATCTTTTGATTAACACGCACAGACACCGCAACTGCTCCTCCTGCCAGAGAGTAGTCAGTATTATGTCACACACCACACCATGTGTTTCATTTCCCTTTTCTATAAAGAGAGGGACCAGCATCAGTTCCCAGATCAGAATAGTAACAGCTTAATACAACACAGTTCCTCTAACCCAAGCCACCCGATTAACTTTTAGTTACTACCCCTCTTTCTTCAAAGACAGAAGCTGCATCCTGTAAAGAAACTCAAATGAATTGCAAAATTAAAGTGGACACGATGATGACGTTAAAATACCAAGTAGCAATCAAAGTGAGGGATCGTGTGTTTGCCTATCTTGCGCTGCGCCCTTATGATGTGATGTTTTGCAACTGTTGAATCAGCAGGGCTTGTATTTGCAGGCTCAACAGGCTGTGAGGGAGTAAAAGCCCAAGCACAAACAATTCACGGTCACACTTGTAGAATATTTCCAGTGCAAACATCATCTACCTTTATCAGCCGACTATCTTATCAGATAAACATGATGTACAGCAGTCTCTAGCCTAAATGCAATATGCTCACTTCCCGAACAACAAGAAAAACTCCCTTGCTCCGGGCTTCTTTCACCTACATACCACAAACTGTGGTAAATTCACAGATCACACAGATCACACGGGTTTATGTGATATATTGAAAACAATGTTTATTCACTTTGTTCAACACTAACTAGATGCTTCTCCTCAAGTTCCCTGCTGTGCCACAGTTCTGTGTCACGAAAGCTCTGACAAAACCTGCCCCTCTAGTCCTGCCGGTGTACCCACATCTTTGTTCCCCCATTTGGAAACACTGATGCTGAGCATGCCACTGTGCTACGTTTGCAGAGCGGTACTTTTTCATTTGCATTTTTCCGGTTTTACCTGTTAGACATGGTTGGGTCCCCAGCATGCTGAGTATAAAGAACCCATGAGACAGTGTGTGACACTGCAATGTACAGTTGGAATCTGTAACCGTGTATTTATTAGCTTATAAATTAAACTTAAGTGTCATAATATCACAATCATTGTCATCTGAAATTCTAAGTACATACAAAATGTAGATCTTCTCAATATAGTTTTGTTAGTTTATAACCAAATTATTTGAAAATTGAGAATCTACATATTTAGGAACCATCTGCATCCACCTACTTCATTAATATTTTGTATGTCCAGCTTTGTTTTAGAGGACAGCTTTAACCCCTGTGCTCATGGATAATACTGATCTTTCAGAATCACACCATAAGATTCTTGCTGGGGAGATTTTGTTGCTCTAGCTTCCCATGTATAGCAACAAAATTCCAAACTCATTATTTAGCGTCTATCTGAACAAAGAATGTGCTGCTACTATTCATCATGATTATTTTCATGTTCTTTGGAAACATTTAATCTAGCATTTTTGTGAACAATGACATTTTGGCATCATTCGTAGAGGCTGACATGCACCGTCTGTCACAACAACATGGTTAAACAGATAATCCTTTTGCTAAGTCAGAAGCAATTAGCCATCTGTATTTCAATGCAGGGTTGCGATGAAGCTGTCTTTCAGCTTCACCCCCCCCCCCCCAAATATTAACAACAGATATTTTGTTTATTATTTATCCAGTGTTTTGTTGCCACAGAGACCTGCCTTATGCTGACTGAAATTGACATTTCTTTGTAGATCCAGTTGAGCCAAGTTAAGTGCTTCAGCAAAATAAATGCATTATTTATCCCAGCAGAACAAGCAGAAGAGATAATAGCCTTTCTTCCAATAAATGCATTTTAACACCACATCTGTTTTCTGCAGGATGTAAGAGACTTACTATACAAAAGAGTGAGTGCTACCTGCTCAGGGTGCTGCCAGCCTCTGATTTCAGCCACCGTGTTGAAAGAGTCAGCATCTGGCAAAGTCTTGGCTCCCATTGTGAGTCTGATCACGATTTTCTGCCCCCTCTGCGACATACGCCACATCAACTGAGCATCCTCCACTGTGATACAGGCAGTAGGGATGCGCTTCACTCCATCTTGGTAGTCCTGCCAACCTGTGTGTGGACTCCAAACATACAGACATATTTCTCCTGACTAAATCTTAACTATTTGGGATGGTTAAGGACAGTTTTACACACACTTCAAGAGGACTTTATGCAGGTATACTATTTTTCCTTATATATACCTGTTAATAGAAAAAGGAGTGATTGATCGAATCAGTGTGGCCACAGCTCCCACTTTCGCTGCCTCGGAGGCTCCATATGCACGGTAAGCTACTGTCTCCCCATAGCTGACAAATGGCTGATTAAAGACTACAATTCTCCCTGAGGCCTCACTGGCTCTTTGCTTCAGCTCATCAAAAGACTGCACCACCAACACCTCTGCCTCTATACCTGGAGGAATAAGAGTGAGCCAGTGAGGAGTAAAAGAGAGGAGGATGGCATATGACAGGCATTCAGATAATATAAGGTATGATCTTCACCTTCAGGTGGTGTCGCTACACTGCTACCAAGTCCAAGTATAGCCAGATTTTTGACCCTGGGCACAATCATTTCAGCACTCTCCTTCCCTCTGACCCAGTGTGGGATTTTGACTGGTTCTGGAGAAGAAACCGTATAAGGGCACACAAAAACAAAAAAAGGAAATTCAGACCCGGACGTTTATGTCTTATGTACTTTGCATCCAGAGATGCAGATCAACCATACTTACCTAGATGTACATGCAGCCCTTCCTGTGTCATAGCATTGTACATGTATTTGATAGCCATCTGCAGATCTTCTGAGCCACTAACACGATTCCCTATGGTGTCTGTGAAGTCGGCTAGCCGTCTGTAAGAGCGGTTCCTGGCAGCTCCAAGCACAGCTAGGTCAATGATTTGTTTCACCACATCAGCATAGCCTGCTACCTCTGTGGCTATTTCTGAAGCTGCACTCAGACAGAAATACACAAAAAACAAGTCATGTTCCTCCCCAATATAAAAAAAAAAAAGACTATGTGTAGGTTCACCATCATTCAACAAATCGTTTCTTCAGTCCTGAAGTAAACAAACATTAAAAACCATATAAACATAAGACATAACATATAAAATAGCTGATTTACATATAAAGAAACAAAACAAATATATTTTTTGATTCAATTAACATCCTTGGTTCACCATGTGTTTTTCATCCCTGTATTTATTTAAAATGTGTTTTTTATACCTTATTGTAAACTGATTTATGTGGTGACTTTCTTTCATTTCTTCTGTTAAACCGTTACATAATTTAACTTCTGCTATTGAAATACTCATACTTTTTCAAATTGTTTTAGCACTGTGTATTTTTAAATTCTCTTTCCCTCTTAAGTTATATGCCCCTTCTCTTGCAGTGAACAATTTACAGATTTCTTTTGAAAGTATGTTATACCTTGCTTTGTATATCATGTCTTGGATTTTCATAGCTTGTGTTTTAATAAAGAGTACTTTTGTATGATCCCTGTATCCTGTATTATGTTTATTGTTTGTGTACTACTTCTGTCTGTGTTTTCCCAGCCCTCTAAACAATGACTCATATATGTGGTACTAGTAATAAACAGTATAAAGCGCCACAGGACTTCTGTGGCACTGTTTTTTTGTAAGATGTAAAGAGAACTGAAACATACCCCTCTCCAGCCTGATGTCTGTATATTCATCTGTATCTTTATCTAAATTTAGGATGTTAAAAAACCTTTCACACCTTTCCTCGCACTGTACTTGGAGGCAGCTCTGGCCACAGCAACTGAGCCCGTGGATGGAGCCCGGTGAAAGTGGCAGTCACAAGGAGATGACAGCATGGAGACAAACATGAAGATGTGAAGGAAGGGCAGTCTCCCTTCCCAAGCCATCTGCACACAGGGAATCAGTGTGATTACAGACAATGGATGCACTACATCAAAATCATGAGGGAAATTCCCTGCAGATAATTGACTCCACGTTGCTACAAATTCACATTGCAAACACTGGATAGCGCAGTATGACTGGCTTTATGACTGTTGGTGATCTGAGCTACTGATCAACAGCGCTGACTTCCACTTCAATATTTAATGAGCTCTACAGAGGCACGAACAGAGATGACTCCAACAAGCAACGCGAGACCACACTTGATTTGTAAAAGTACTACTTTCACTTTTGTACAGCTCTTTGTATATGTTCTGCTAAAATGGAAAGCGACAGTAAACTGTGAAGGAGAAGGGGAGCCGCAGCTTCAGTTACTTTCAGTTTAAATGACCTGACCACGGTAGAGTCTGCCCTGTCTGCTATCATTTCAAACACCCCATCAGAATTATCGTATAAAAAAGACTCATACCACATATAATAGAAAGAAACTAAACATTAGACATATAAAATGTGGTTTTAACAGATACACAGATACGCAATATTATACTTCAGATCTCTACGAAATAGGACTGACCCTTTAGACATCAATGTCTTTGATATCGTTGACTTTACACTACTTAAAAGACGTAGAAGTGATCTTGTGACAAGCTAACAACCATAAAAACCGTTTCCGTGCTCGTGACTCTAACGAAATTCAACTTCCGCTTGGCGTATTTTCACAATAAATTTTTTTTTTATTATTTTCAACACGGAACTGTATGTTCCTACATCTCATGTAAACATTTGTAGACGCAAAAATTGTGTTGTGGTTGGAATGTATTGGCCACACTGTATAAAACCGGCACTTATCGGCCCAGCTTCTAAACTGTGGTCTTCCCAAATCCCTCTACAGCCTCCCACTAATCTTCTGCGTTCCTCTGCAGTCATTGGTATTCAGTGTGACTAACACACCCCGTTGAGGCAGTGAGACTAATCTTTGTTGCTCATATACTAGAATAAAATAACTTAAGCTAAATATTTTTACAAACTAAAGCTTAACCGTGTCTATCCATTGTGCTTTTCACATGATCATATAAAACATCCAGTGTATCCTCTACCCTTTACCACACTCTTGTTTAACTCCTGTTCTTTTGTTTCCTCTGACATGTGGGTGTTCTTCCCTGCATTATCTGGTTTTGGAAAATATCTGACCGCTTGGCTCTATTCACATGGTGCTGGCTTGGTGCAACACAGTGATCTGAAATCTTTTTTTCTGGCACCTACATTTATAAAAGGATGTTTCTTGAGGCCAGTAGGAAATGTTTTTTTGTGCTACTGTGGAAACAACTGGAACAAAAGTTGAGCTCATATGTGTAGCTGACCTTTATGCATATAATTGCCAAACGCTCATCACTCATGACCAGTCAGGGCTCTACACCAGTCAAATTGTATATGTTAAAATGACTTAATGGAAGAGTCTAAGAGTCTAGCTTTTAGATTCCATCGTCAAAAATCACAAGCAGCCAGTATCCACATTTCATTGAAGCCACGTCATTTATTCAGTAGTGAACCTCATAAGATACACAAATTCAGCAACACAGTTCTATGTATGCCACCTCATGCACATACATCTTATCCGTAAGTTGATTTTTGGTTGATCCTCCAATGTAACTCCGGGAACTCCTACGTAGGTGTTTATTTGGCAAATCAAGGCTTCTGTCAATGAATATTCAATTATGATGAAAATATAAGCTGCACTATATTTACAAGAAATATTCAACTTTATGTATTAAATGCAATAATATAAAAGCTATATAACAAATATTGTCAAATATACTAATAAATATTCAAACTAAGAAGCAGGCACAAAGAAGCTTTGCTGAGTAAATACTGTACAGTTTCAGTTTATCACTGACATTAACCTGAACTGTATTTTGAGCAAGCATGAATCAATACATTGAATTCTACAGTATCGTCAACATACTGTTGAAGCCTTAAGAGATCCTTGAAAATAAATGTTGTGTTTACCTGCTGGATTATTACGTAAATGGTAACCCATTGTCTTAACCCGTTACAAGCATGGTTTATGTCAGACATTTAGATACGGAAAAAAAAAGTTTTTTATAAACCACACACAGTGGAGTCTTGTCCAGACAAAGGTCAGAGAATGAAAATTACACTGTATTAATACAGAAAAGAAACTGCAAGGCACTGAAAACTTGCTTAGTGCTCAGACTGTCCTGTTTATTCTAGACAAAAAAAATAGGTAGTTTGCTTTTGCATTGAAACAGTAACAGTTCTACAGTAAAGAAAATGATGTCAAGTATTAAGTAGCCTTAAATTAACCACAAAATACAGCTGTAGCCTTAAACACCAACTTTCACTACGTTATGCTGCCAAATGGGGAAAATTAAACGGTTTACTGTTAATCAAACTGACACAAAATTTAAAATGTATTATGCAACATTAACTAACCTCTGTGTACGTCATGACTCCTAATCTTAGTCAAAATATTGCACTGGACTGCTACAATGCAACTTGTTCCCTATTTGAATAAGAGTCTGATTTCAAAGTCTTTTGACACATAAGCAGTAGATAACTGATTACATTTCATCAGTCTATACATATGGCAAATACCTAATATTTTAACTAACATATATATTCAATATGATATGCATAAGAAAAAAAACCTGGTATCCAAAGAATAACACCCTGTGGTTGACAGGGTTTACTTTGTGAAGCTCAAAAATTCCCAAAATATCTGATGCTTCTTTGGTTGGCTGGTTGAGGAAAAGACTCAAAAATAGGAGTTGCATGTTCCAAACCTGACATGCTTATAAAGTAGCATTGTAGTCATTAAAGAATCAGAAACTTTAGTAGGTGACACCGTTTATAGCAGTTAAAAAGAAAAACAAAATCAGTAACTGCATTTTAGCTCTTAAAGCTTACAGTGTGAATAAGGCCTGAAAATAAACACTTTAAATGGTGTAAGAATCCCTTTAACTTCCAAACCCACCATTATAGCTGTATTCAGTTGACAGTGAGTAAAGAATGTGCTTTGGCTTTCATCAAACAACACTGGTCACTTCCACAGTTTCTGAATTATAGTCATTAGCCTTGGCTGTACCTTAGCAATTCTGTCCCATGAGCTTGCAGCACTATCGCAAATTAAATAGTCCAGAAAATATTATAGTATATTGGACAGATGCAAGGTGGAAGGACTTACCTATATAAGGGTATCACTATATGAACAGAATGAAAATCTTTAAAACAATGGCTTACAGAAATATCTCTAAACATAAAACCACAAAAGAAATCTACTAAAATGAAAAAAGACAAATAAAGCACATTTATATTTGGTCAGTTCTATAAGTGTCAAATATCTGTGAAAGAAAACAACACAAATATGTACCTGCAGAGTAACAATCTCTCATACCAATACTGGATAGCATATGCAGCATAGGAAAAACATATTCATTCCTCATAACAAAAAAACAAATCTTCAATTCAGCAAAGAAAGCATACAGAAAATGAAATATCACAATGCAAAATGTCAACAAATAAAGCCAACCTGGCATCAAATAAAGAGAGGGTGTCAACATTTGAAACTTCTTGGTAACACTTACATCACATGTAGTACAATTTCATTTAACAGCATTCAAAGTGCGTTAAGTTTATTTCATTGTGTTGTTCCCCTGAGCTGAGATAGATCAGCTTTAGTTTTGTTATATGCTAAATCAATGTGTGTGTGTGTGTGTGTGTGTGTGTGTGTGTAATGCAGAAGCAAGTCCAGACCAATGTGGTTCAGTTTACAGAAGTCATGTGGGTCTAAAGGCACAGTGTTATCAAAACTTTAACGGTGATTACCTTCCCAGATCAGAAACGGAGAAGATTTCTTTCATAAAGTTTTGTATTTATATTTAATGCCTCCATAACTAGCATGGAAAAACAGGAATCTTTTTTGTTCTCTATTGAGCTCTTCTTCACAAAATATGAATATAATACAGAGAAAAAGATTAAAGGATGGCACAGGAGGAATATAGGAAAGATGAAAGAAAAAAACTGTAGCAGATGTGTTTGACTTTAAACTTCAACAAGAGGAATCATCTTCAGCTGTTTATAGATCCATTTTCAGGTCTGAAATATGGGTTGATAGATTCTATTTAAAATCCTGTCAGTTCAGGCGTAGAACTCCTTGGTAGGTGCTTTGTGATAAGCTGTTGTGGAAATTTTGGTGTCCCCCAGATCATAACTACCTTCATCCTTCTTCTTCATGCGGTAGGCAAGAAGGACCATGAGGAAAACTGCACAGAGGAATCCGACCACTCCGCAGGCGATCACCGCTGGAGAGGACATAAGAGTCAAAATCAAAATGTTCTATTGTTTTACAGTGGTCTACACACACATGTTAGACAGTATTATGACCTAAACTGAATGTTTTTGGCAATATTATTCGGCCCCATTTAAAACATATACATTGATTGGAGTGCTAATTTTCTAAAAGAACTGTCCTTACCTGCCAGCACCTCTGTCCTCTCCCAAATGTTCTCAGACGCCACCTGTTCAGGAGCGTCCAGCTCAAACAGTTTGCTGCCTCGACCATCTTTGGCCAGAATTTCATTTTCAAACCCATTGGTCAAAACTTCATCTCCACCATCTTTGGTTGTCGAGACATCCCATCTATCCAGACTGTTGTCCTCATCTGACTCATTAGTCACGCTAATGTCCATAGTGACTCCAGTAGTTTCACCTGGAGGCATTTTGGTGGAACTGGGGCTGGTACTCTCTGTGAACACATCATCTAACACCTGGAACAATAATGAACAGTTAAGCACTTATATGGAAGTATAGGTGAAGAAAGAAAACCTGAGGCATTATGATTGTACTATGTTCTACAAACCACCTAGAATATAAGTAGACGTTCAATAAAGCTTTTAAATGTTACAGTTTTAACGTATAAAATGTAGGTATGTGGTATAGGTATGTTCACAAACATTTTCTACCTTTGGGATCTTAATAAAATGAAAACAAATATTCTACCTTTTCCTTATTGTCAGGGAGTTTGTATGTTGGCGTCTTCACTGCAGTTGTTTGATCCTGGCTCTCTGCAGCTGTGGTTGGTGAGTTAGGAGGAGAGTTTGCTGTAGGCTGTGGTTGAACTGGAACCATTTCTTTGGAGACTGTGGTCTTTGAGGCTTCGTGAAACCTTGAGACATCACTGAAATCTGAGAGAGAAGAACCACTTACATTTTTCACTTCAGAAGATTATCTTAGTAAAAGCTATTTTGACTTCTTCTTTGACTGTTACCATCTGAGCTATATTAAATATGTGACCATGGAAAATTAATCAGCTACCAGTTGCCTATACATGCAATAAAAATACGTTACCAGAATCTACCTAACCACATTTCAATGATACTGATCATACTAAATGTTCCGGCACATTATTCACTGTGCGTTTACAGGTGATTCATTCATAATACGGGCAGGAAGTATTTGACATTTATTGCCTTCTAACAGAGATCACAGCTGGCCAGTTCCACATCACCTCCGAACAAACATCTGACTCGGTGGGTGCCTCTGTGTTTGACTAGACAAGTCACTTTTGTCTACAGCACATTATTACTCATTTATCTGACACTAACTATAATTCTACAAATATTTTATCACCTAAATTATTTATTATAGTAAGAAGAACAAAGGGCAAACAACTATAAATCAAGAAAAGTTTCAGAGACAGTGGTGTCCTTACTATAGTCTCCAGATCCAGAGCCTGAGTCCCCCTCCTGGTCATCTTCATCATCTATAGGGACATCACCTGACGACCTACCCTCTAGGTACATGTCGTCTGTGGTGGAAAAGGATAACTGGGAAGACACCCAAAGCTGGGGGAAAGAAAAAAAGACAAATCTTTATTTAATGTTAATACTACTTTAATAGAAATACTAACAAACTAACAAAGACAAAAGGGGGAGTGTCATTCACTCACACATGAAGACTTCCTTCTACCATTTGAAAACATGTGAATAACACTATGTTTTAGAGTATGATTACCCCTTAAAACCAATTATATGAACATTCATTACAGTCTGCAAGTTAAATCATGGCGTGTAATCTATTTCTTATTGTAGCATGTCAAGTCTGAGACTGGTTCTTTCTAATTTCATGTGTTGTCGCAGTAATTTGTGATGTTTCACAGAGTCAGAAAGCAGAGATCCGAGTGTGTGAGGAGGAGGAGGGAGCAATAGGGCAGCTTCAAAAGACAACACACAGAACAGACAAGTGGACATACAAATGGGAAAAAAAACACAGATACACCCCCACCACAATTGGAGTGTGAAGAAAGCCAAACCCCTACTTGTCTCATCATCAAAAGCCTAGTCTGAAAAAGAAATTCAGCCAAGCAGACGAGGTATTTGAACAGAGAAAGTTATTCATTAGCTTGTAAAAATATGACGTCTGTGTCTGAAGCTAAATATAATAAGCCACCAATGTCAGAATAAAGTACTACAGTAATAAAACAAATGGCTCAGGCAGATTACAAAAACACACATGACAGAAACCAGCATGATGATGAGCCCAAATTAAAAAAAGGCAGGAATGGCTCAGCAGATGACACACAGAAAGGAGCAAACACACACACACACACACACACACACACACAGCCATGGATGAATATGGCCCATTGAGACATTAGGTATGTCTGGTATGCATACTATGCTTCCACTAACACAGGTGCTGAGAGTGGGAGAAGAGAGGGAGACTGGAAAAAGAAGAGCAAGGAAAAACACAGGAAGAGTATACTATGTTGGTGCTGAAGACGAGGGGGTATGTTTGGGAAGGTCTAGCCTTCTGGTGTACGCATTCTGCCTTTTAGCATGTTAAATGTTCACATTTGAGGGAAATTCAGCTGTAAGTAAATTCTTAAAGCATTAGCTCTCTTTCATGTGGCAGTATAGCTTTGGCCATCTGTAGGCAAAAATCTAACCATAAGGAGACAAACAAAACCATGCAAATTGATTTGACTGATAGATATATGGTCTTCCTGCATGTCACATTCTGGCCCTCTGAAGAACAGAATTTGATGCCAGGAATGAAACAGATGTAAAATTTTAAACTATAGACCAAACACTGAAATGTGCTGTTTTGTTTTGAAACACGTCAACTAGGTTAACCTATTTGTAAACTTCATAAACTAGATCTAGAAACAGGGCAAACTTCAGCATAATAAGGCAAGAAATATGAAGTTTAAACCTAGAGGCTAAAGGGCAGTATCACCAACAACAAAAGACAATTAACTCTCATTATGCCAAGGCACACTGAAATAAAAGACAGGTCTTACACATTCTTGCTATCTTGAGCCAGGGATTACAAAAGCAGATGCTGAGCTTGTCAAAATAAAGCACAGACACACGACTAGGAAGTGCTACAGACACGCAAATGTGATGTCCATCTAATATTTTCTTTTAATGTCCCTACATAATGTCTAAACTCTGTTTAAGACTCCCTCTGTCGTTTACTATCAAACTCACAATGCCAGGTCAAACACAATAACATGATCTTGGTTTTCTCGACTAGCTCTGAAACACCGCAGATCCTGCTTAGATCTATACTGATTGAATTGTTCCACTGAGGAAAGAAAACGAATAATAGAAATAAGCAGGATTTTTACCTTTTAATGTCACAATACTTAGTCACACTGTGTCCCCTCTACATTTGCACAATTGCACATAAAATTAACTATGCTGACGTGTTGATGACTGTGTTTTACTGAGATCAAAGGTTCAGCCTTTAGTAACTTACGAAAGCCACTGATAGATAACTTCACTGTTTCAAAACATTTTACTGACATTTATCAATCAGAAAATATGCACATCTGAAAGACATACCTATGTGCATGTACACGATGCACACACATACATCGGGTAGGCAGGCTGAGGCTGCATATATGCGAATAATTTAAAAGCAATATATATTTATGTCTCTTTTGGGCTAAAAGTCATTTAAGTAAATTATTTCCTTAGTGTCCTAAAAGTCAATGAGACAGGGGTTGGACCCAGAGTGGGCTTGTGTAACAGTTGAAAGCACACAGGAGACCTGTCATCGCCATCTAGATAGCAGCAGCACACAACGCTGTGTGCAAGGGGGTTTGTGTTTAGTCAAGACTATGAGTCATAAAATGTTGGACCCATTTACATTAAATGTATCTGTTTACATTTACAGCACATTTAGTTATTTGGCAGAATCTTTTTATTTAAAGTACCATATAAACGAGATACAAAGCAACAGTTTTAGTTCCCAAAGTCAACATTACTGGCAAATTTAAAGTAACGGATATTGTACTTTTTACAGCTGGTCTAAATGGGAAAAAGAAACTATAGATAAATACATAAGCATATAAGTACATAGCCAGCAAATACTGTACATCTGTCTTACATGTATAGAACACTGTTATGTGGTTAATTGAGATATGTATCTGCTGATGACAAAGTAAAGGTTTAAATTCGATTTTCATCACTTAAGAGGTTTAAAATGCTAAAACTGTATACACACGGTATACCACCAACATGTGCTAAAACAGGTGCCTCCCTCTTTAGAAAAAAACAGTTAGCTCTGGTTTTAATGCTGTTTTCGGGTCTAGCTGTAAATATTTGAAAATGTCGTTAAAATCCGACATACAAACAAAGTGACAAAAACAGTCTGGAAGTCTCTTTCATATCACGTGCAACAGTTTTGTGACTAATACTGAGCTACTGATTAACTGCGTGCTCTCTAAATTTCCCCATTGTACAATAAAACCTACTTTTTTGAAACTCATTGACTGGATGGATGATTTAATCCTAAATTGAATTCTTTGTTTGTTTATTATTTGATCTTTCCCTCATGTGTATATTCTGCTAATGTGTTTAGGGAGAACTAGAATTGCTATAATAAAAGCAAGTGTCAACCTCTTCCTGTTGCCTTCTATGGTTGTGTAGAAAACTGTGCGTGTCCTACGCACCTACATGCGTGCCTGGGCTAGTCCACTCTGAAAATGACACATCTATGGCTCACACACTGTCACAGGCGGAAAGCTTGTTTCAGCATTCATTGTTCAGTTGCGAGTAACTTCAGTGACTGACTCACTGCTAATTCTACAGCCACACTTGGGTGAAAAAGACCGTTTGAATATACAATGAGACCGATCACGCCTAGCAATCTGGTAGCAGAGTCTGGGTAATAATGACACAGGTTTGCAACAGCATAATGATACATGTTAAAGTTAAGCAGCGAAACATTGGTCACAATTGTTATGATATTATAACCAGATGTTGCACTCGCAAAGCTATTGCTGGGATTGAATGACAAGCTGTATTTATTGCCTTTATGTCTATAGCTTTCTCTGCATTTAGCCAACACATGCTTCCTTTCTTCCTGCTACAAGCATCCAGCAGGGCAGTATCAGGTTTAAGCTCTCTCCTCTTGCCAATATACAGTCCATAAATCATAAACATCATGTAATTCTGGAAAGGTGTTGAAGCTCCCTTGCTCTTATGTGGATTTTTTACAGTCAATCCATCATGGAACCCGAGTATTTTCCACAGTCATCAGAGTGTACAGTGCAGAGAAGGAGACCACGGACAGGCATGGGGAGAGGAGGACAATAAAGGCCAGATAAAGCTATATAAAGTCAAGTTAGCAACAAGCATATTCAAATTTAAATCCACCAAATCACATTAAAACTTGAGTGGGTGAGAAATTCAGGCCACATCTGGACTTAAGTGTTTAAATGCCAAAGCTCTGAGCTGGAGGTTGAATAGACTTTGGCCCTGAGTGAACTTGACAGCAACATGGTCGTATGAACTTGGATTGAAGACACTTTCTATTGTTGAATATCAGTAAAGCCTGGTCTGCCAAATAACACAACCCTTGTGTAAATATGGCTGCTGCCTGGAAAACAGAACGTTTGTATGCTCACAAAATCAACGGGCATTTTATGATGTTAATCGACGGTACAGGCTTTAAATAAAACGTTTAGTTGTACCAATTAGAAACATATTTTAATAACATACACTTCATGAAGAAGCGAAGATATGACGTTAGAACACTTTTTTTTAGCTCTGGTCGGTGAGAAGTCTCCATGTTCAAAACACAAACAGACACAATGGAAGTTAATTAAACGTTGCGGTGGTTTGTGCGTTTTAAACGTAGCCTAACTTATCTCAACGGCTAACTGGTGTCTTCGGACAGGGGGAAATGAAAAGACACGAAGTCAACTTATCGAGTGAAGCTAAAACTTCGGAGCTCCCAACAAGCTGGTGTAAACTAAAAAACTGAAACCTCAATTGAAAGCTACTTACTTTTTCACTGATAAAGCCAGTCGCCAGTCCGACCAGGAACAACGACCACAGATTCCTCATCTTAACTCCTAAAAACACACGGCAGCTACAAGTAAATCCTATATAACTGGAAAGAAAATAAGATCTACACACTAACGACCAAGCTAACGTCGTTCGGCCAGCTCGGGGTCACGTTTTTCTAGAAGCGTTTTGGCTACTTTGGTTAAATCTCAGCAGTTTCATGCGGGTCTCTTGAACGCGCTGTGATGTGGAGCTCCTCCGCGCTCGGGATAAGTTGTTTGGTCTGCCAGCGAAGCGTGGAGTGACGTCAGCGCGCCGTGACGCACGCACGCTCTCTCACATGGCTTTAAAAAGGGAGGCCATTCATAGGCATACTGTATTTCCTAAGCTCCTACCCTAACCATGATGATTACCACAGGCTGCCTAACTTCTACACTAACACTAACTGAAACTCGTATTCTATTCCCAGCTCTAAAGATTTTTTTAGAAATAGTCGTCCTCACTCACTCATGCATGTATGCACACACATTTTGGTCAGTGTTGGGAAAGCTAAATTAGATCCACTGTTGTAAACGAAAATAAACACTCTTTAGAGGCACTTAGGAACAACTATTCGCATTAGTTACAATTTGCATGTCTATATCTGGTCTTGTCTTCAGTATTTTTCTGACCAAACTACTTACTTGAACCACACTAGCACATGTTCACATTGTACTTTTACTGAAACGTAGACTATTATTTATTAAAATATATTTTCTTGTATATTTTTTAAAGGCCCTACGATTCGGCCAGGGTGTACCCCGCCTCTTGCGACAGCTGGGATAGGCTCTTGTAGTTACCCAATGTGTTGTTATTCCTTACAAATGTCCCATCACTCATCTCCCAACTCTTGAGATTTACCTCATGACCCTTTGGAAAGGTCCAACACTTTCTCCATCCGCCAACTTCCAGTATAACAACAGTATAAAAAATACATTTCTTTACAAATAAAGTTATAACTTTTAGAAAAAACAATGATCATATCCTCCCTGCAACTGGCATGGACAGACACACTTAGCTATAGAATTGTTTAAAAGACCTCAGTCTTACTTAGACTGTTTCCTTCCTGTAGATCATACGGAACTAATTTCAATAATTAACTCATCTAAATTGTCTATGTGTCTCTTAGACCCCATCTCTACTAGACTGCTCAAGAATATTTTACCTTTGATCAGCACGTCCATTTTAGAGCAGATAAATCTATCCTTATTAACAGGCTATGTAAAACCTTTACTGAAGAAACATACTCTGGACCCGGAGGTTTTAGCCAATTATAGACCAATATCTAATCTACCCTTCAAGGACCTCTAAAATCCTTGAAAATGTGGTTTCGAAGCAGCTCTGTGACCATCTGCGCATAAACAAGCTCTATGAGGTTTTTCAGTCAGGATTTAGAGTGAATCATAGCACAGAAACAGCATTCCTATTTATCAGATAGATCCAAGTTTGTTCATGTTAATGATTAATCTTCCAAGCACATGCAGGTTAAATACAGAGTTCCACAGGGCTCTGTGCTTGGACCCATTCTATTTTCATTATACATGATGCCCTTAGGCAACAATATAAGGAAACACTCAATTCATTTCTATTGTTTTGCAGAAGATATAAAATTATATTTATCCATTGCTTTTGGAACTTCTAGACTGGCCTACTGTAATTCTTTACTGATAGGATGTCCCAGTAACTCATTAAAAAGCCTCCAGTTAATCCAGAATGCTGCAGCCAGAGTTTTGATTGGACTTAAGAGAGATCATATTACTCCTACATTAGCTTCTCTTCATTGGCTTCGTGTTGAATCTAGAGTTGAGGGTTTTAGAGTTAAAACCCTAGAGTTTAAAATCCTTCTCCTCACATATAAAGCACTAAATGATCAGGCCCCAACATACCTTGAAGACCTGATAGAACCTTATTATCCCAGCAGAGCACTTCGCTCTGCTGGTCTACTTGTGGTTCCTAGAGTTTCTAAATGTAGAATGGGAGGCAGAGCCTTTAGCTATCAAGCTCCTCTCTTGTGGAACCAGCTCCCAGTTAAAGTTCGGGAGGCAGACACCCTCTCTAAACTTTCCTTTTTGATAGAGCTTATAGTTAGAGATGGATCAGGTGACTCTGAACCATCTCTTAGTTAAGCTGCTATAGGTTTAGTCTGCTGGGGGACTTTCCTGACACGCTGAATTTAATTGAAACAGTAATACACTGGTAATGTAAAGTAAAGTAAAGTAAAGTAAAGTAATGCTATAGATGCACTACTAATTAGTTAGCATTCACAATGTAAGTTATTACTCTAGCAGCATGGTAACTCAATGGGTTAAACGTCAGACTAGGATGCAGAAAGTTGCAGGTTTGAAACCCCGTCTGACTCCTAGTCCATCCCCTTAAAGTACTTTTAACTATACTACAATGCAAAATTTCTTCAAGAATCTTTTTAATACTATGAAGTTGAAGTAGTTCTTGCACTACAGTATTACATGTACATTTCCCAGTGGATTAATGTTGTAAATTCCCTGGAAACGATAAGTAGCTGAATTTAAGTTTGGGCTGTTTATTATCATTTACATATAGTACATTATATAGACATTTACCTGCCTATAAAATAGGAAGTATGTATGTTGGGAAAACAAAAATTAACCAGGCTCCACTACGAAGCGAGAAGCAACAACTTCTCTCTAAAAAAGTTCCTCAAAAAAACAAATTTGTTTCTAATGTTTTGACCTCCCTCACTCATAATAAAAGGAAAGCATAAAAATACCTGACACTCAATAAAAAATACTCTAGTACAACTCCACCACCCCCTCTGACCTCAACAATATGTATGTAGTTATCGCTTAACTGACAGTATCAACCTAAACACTGAAGTTGTCACTTCGTAAAAGTAGAATTAATGGCAGAGCTGCTGTGTTGGATTGCATTAGCTTGAGTATCTAATTATTAAAATGTAACATATAAATACACACACCTAGTTTTGGTTATATGCCATGAGGAACTAATCAGTGTGTGCTGTGCTTCTTCAGCGTGTACATACGACTCCCTCTAGTGGCAACACATGCCTCTAGTGCTAAAATGGGTGAATACATTTTAACATTGGATTTTAGACTGATTTGTTTTTACTTAAGTTTGAAAGCAGAATGTATAATCACGTATTGGTTAAAAAAATAAACAAAAAAACTATAAACTTTAAATATTTCTTTAAAGGCACTAAAGACAATACAGAGTGACAACTGTTAAAATCTAAAAGACTTGGCTGGGTTTGTAACAAATAATACACAGTATTGTGGAGTTAGTCATTTCCCAGCAAGAGATCCACACAGATAAGTTGATAAAAAAAAAACACAAAAATATTACAACCTAATAAAAAATAAAACATTTTTGGGACATGTTCAACCTTTCAGGGTATTCTGGCTAGGACATATTGACAAAATCCTATTTATAAATAGCTCTTTTTATAAACTTTAACAATTGATTTTGTAGATTAATATGGTTCATATTTATTAAAAAAATATAAATGTACCATGTTAGCATACAACCAATAAATGAGGAATCATAGGTTCATGAGGTGCATTAAAAAAATTAGGTCTCCAGCCTTGGTATAGATTTTAAGTGACCAAGGTAATAAAACATTTGCTTTAAAGTGGCAAAGTCTGACATTTTACATAGTGGAAGGCAGAACTTCATCTGATTCCAGCCTTGATGTCTGATGCTTTCAAATTTCTCTTCCAAACTGAAGGGATCTGCATCACAAACACGAGAATCAACAATTAGTACTCACAGATTATAAACAGTACTGTATAAAATTATCAACAATAATTTATGTCAGGGATTTTAGCACAGAAATAATGATTGTGCAGAGACGCCATATGTGGTGCTGTGGTGCTACAAAGGACACAACAAACTATTGTCAATACACGATAAAGATCTAATAAAGAAAAACAAAGGCTGAGATGCCAATGGACATGTTGTTGTGTGTGCATTACTGTTGGGGTCATTGAAGGCTCTAGATGTCGCCCTAAAAATGACAGCAGTCGTCTCCATATCAGCCCACTGCCCAAGAACATGAAGCCTGTTATTAGCCAGAAAACGCGAGGGTCCTGGTGATGAACACAAACAAACAATGCAAAAAGAAACGTATATAAATATATAAAAGTTACAGAGTGTATATAGAAACACATGCACCAATACGAACATGAAAAACTTGTTATCCACAGTCTTTTCTTTAGCAGATGGCTGCAATACCTCTTCAAAGCACGATGTCAAATTCATTCCAAAGGCAACCCCTATGAGGCCGAATAAGGTGAGGGAGAAGGACCCCATTGTCAGCTGCAGATTCAGGCGCATCATCACGTTACGATGGCTACAAAAAAAACAGGCGGCACGAAATGTTTACAGGTCAGTGCAATGGTAATACTTTATGAGGCACCCTTGTGGGTGAGTAATGCTTCTATGCTATCTGAATGGCTGCGGTCTATTAGCTGAATCTTCAAAAGTGATATTGAATATAAACTGAATATTAATATTGTGTGTGTGTTGTACCTGTCCAAATTGATAAAGACAACACTTTCTGAATCATCTATCAGCCCTTTCAGCTCTCTGGCTTTGTTCCCCAACTCTTCTGCCTGTGTGGAGTAGTTCACGGTCACTGTACGAACACTTAGCCACAATCACCAGAATACATTTAACATGTTTATAAAAATAATGGAACAAGATGGTCAGCGGCACAATAGAGCTAAACGTAATTACAAAATTGAATAAAATTAAAGTGAAAATACAAAATGGTATGTTATCAAGTACCTGCATATAGTAATTCTCCAATAACAGTTCCATTTCCTCAGCGTGATCAATACCCAGACTGCTTTCTTCACTGAACCAGGCACACAAACATTCAAATGTATTAATAAATAGATTTTCAAAAGGCCTACTAAAAATTCACACAGTGTAAATGGTCTTTACATCATAAATTACAGTTGATATTTAAATTGCTAAAGTATCAGTATAAACATGAAATGATTCCCTTTGTTGGTGTAATGTTGACGCTTTATGATCATTTCATAGTTTGTCCTCAAATCAGCCAAGTCTAGTTGGCTATTTAAGGACTATCATTTGAATTACTGGCTTTAAATGATGTCCAACACATAAAACAAAAAAGCTAATTTACAACAATGAAAGCAAACGTTAACCTGAATCCCACTTTATTCCAAAACTCAACCATGTAAAAAATATAAATTCTACTTTTACTGAACAATAATAAGTTCTTCTGTTACATTTAGACCTAACATAATCTCAACCAAAGACACTAATGGTATAAAATATACCTTTCATACAACAGCCTGATGCTTTCTCTTCTTATACTGTTTTTATCCTTTTAACAGAACTGCTTTAAACATATATAAGTTTATATTAGTGGAGGTGTAACATACAAAACCCTCGGGTCTGTCCACTTGGTCAGACAAAGCTCCTCAATGATCTCGTCCTCATCCATAATCTTCAGCAAGGAGTCCTTAAAAACTTTTATGTCCGTCTCCAATTCTGATAAACTGTCAGAGGCATAACAGACAAGAGGGGGACTGTGTTTACATTTAACACGAAACAGGGTAAAAAAGCAGGGACTTCACAATTAAGTTGTAAGAAACATCTTATGGCCAAGAAAGTAAATGACCCAGTTCTTCTAATGTTTATGATTTTACAACCTCTAAAGAAAAAAACCTGACAGTATTTTCTATTATTCACTAACTACGTGTGTGTTTATGGTTCTGTGCTTTACCTCTTGCTGTTTTGCAGCAGTATATGTAGTTTACTTCTGTCAGCAGAAAGGATTTTAGGATCCACTAGTGACTCCAATGTGTCCAATATGGCTGGTTCAACTTTATGGAGCTGAGTTTGTAGAGTGTTCACCTATTGACAGAGATACAGTCACGCTGTAGAAGAACAAAACCTCAGTTACAGGCTCTTTTTTAAAGCTAAACATGTCTCACCTTGTGCTGCAAGACAGCCTCCAGTGCTCTGAACTCAAAAGGCAATGAGTGTGTCTGCGATGCCAGCTGGGGGGCGAGCTCCAGTATCAACCACCGCTCTAATCCCAAACCACGAAAGTCCAACACCAAAAGGGACTGCGGGGTCACAATGGCCTTCAGGGACTGTGGAGAGACAAGAAGCAAGATAGCAACTGAAAAATGAACGATTATTTAGTGAAGCTTTTAAATATCAACCTCTAGGACATTTTAATATTTCTTAAACAAGCACAATGCAGTGCTCCAGGAGTTTGTGAATTGGTGTGACCACGCTTCACTGGAGCTGGACGTGGAGAAGACAAAAGAGATGCTGGGGACCTTTTCCAACAAGCACAAGGAAGTGGCAGACACCAGCCCAATCGGCGGTTATACTGTGACCTCAGGATTGGCTGTGAAGCTGCTCTGTTATCTCGCCCAAGACAAGGATTACGTTTCTTTGCAGTCTCTTCAAGTGTGCAGGGTTTTCTCTTTCTCTAACATTTGCTGTCATCCCTTCAGGGGCTGTGGATGTTATAGGTACGACCCTCAGAGCAGGGTGCCGGTTGCATGCACAGTAATCATTGTTTTGGATAAAAGCGTCTGCCAAGTAAAGTAAAGTGTTCAGCTTTCCCAGTGTTGGCGGCGACAGCCAGTTGAATGTTTTTAATCTATTTCTTTTTAGATGTTTATGGTTTTATTGCACTAAGCCATCCACTTTAAGAAACAGTCTGAATACCTCCAGTGTAGAAGAGTGCTGAATCAGCATCATGCACAACTAGCAGTGTAATACTGGTCATGAAACCACAACTTTTGTCAGTGGTTTGGCTTGAGAACAGATATATCTCAATCATTATGTGATGTGTTATCAGAGTAACAGAGAGCATACCTCCATTCGTATAATAATGCAGTTGTTTCTAGTGGTGAGGCTGGTACTGTGCTGGAAACGCAGGTCTCTGGCCTGAAGACTTAACTCCTGGCAAAGCTCTGTTTTCTTCTTCTCTATGAGGTTAGAGTTAATCACAGCAGTGAGACAGGCAATGGCAAAGAGTAATAATGTCAGCCTATTTCATCTACTTTTGACATCATAATATATCCATCATATTTCACCTCAATATATCACCTTTCATTTCCAAAAAAGAAACCAGTGTTGAACAAACATTCCTAAAGGACAACAAACATACGTGAAGGATGTTTATTGTCCTTTTAAAAACTGCAAAGAAGAAACTAGTGTTATAGGACAACAAACATACGTGAAGCAACACAAATCAACAGGGGTGTAACAAAGGTGTAATGTCTAGACCACAGATACTGGGAGAGTGACATATTTTTTGTTCTTCAGTATATTCAATAATAATGGATATTACATTAAAGTTATAATTCTTAGATTTACTCTCAGGAAACCAACTACCTATGATAAACATGTCCCCCTACATCCTGGCACTTTAATGCATCATCCATTATTTTATTTCACATTAAATGTGCAAACGCACAGAGCCAGAGTGTGTGTAACTGTCCAAATAGTTGAGGTCTGGAACACATGTCTAACTGTGCACAGCTAAGATTACAAGGTGTGTTCCAGAGACATGCTCAAATGTAGACCTCCTCTCTGAAGGGAATGGAGAGAACACGGAATAAAGAAAGAGAAAATCAATGATCAGTCTCGACAGCAACATTGATTTGTTCAACATACAGAGGAGGCATGTCATGACACTTACCAAACGTTGTCACATTTCCTTCTTGGTCAAACTTCATCTGTGAAATGAACAAGAACAAACAATCAAAATCTGTAAATCTCTAAACTCATTCTGTCGTTAATATTATCTCATTTACATCTAACTGGTAATAACTAGTGTTTAGTAACTCCTAAAATGTTTCCTCCTACCACAACAAAAGCTGGAGGCACACTGGAATGAGGAGTATCTGTGACTCTGCAACGGATGGAGGACTCTGTGCAAAGAGAAGAAAAAGCTGCACCACATGTAAAGGATACAACACTGCAAGATGTGCTCTAACATTAACAGAATCTGCTTCTCATTCTTACCAGGCCATGTTGCACACTCCTGCAGCAGGTCGTCCTTCCTCACTGCAGCAGAACTTCTGGTTTGACATCTAGACACAAGTAGTGTCTGTCTACAGAGAGCATCTGAACCAGTGTCACTGCAGCTCCAGCTGTAAAAGCCCATTTTTCTGTTTCTTATTGGCACAGAGCCTTTGAGTGTCCTACAAAGGATGGACGCGTGAGTAACACCAAGTCTTGAAGAACTGAAAAGGCGCCTCGGACAAAAACTCCCAGCGCACGACAGACACATCCTGGTGCAGTTCATACAGGTAGCGAGAAGCAGCCGGTGTAGTCCCATCTTCACCCCAGCACCCTGCTGCAGCAAGAAAACCCGGAACAACAGGGAACTGGAGCTCTGTGAAATCCTGAAGTTATCAGTGATGCTTCCTTGGTGCCTCCAAGGGAATTTATTTGTTTGTGTGTCAGACCAGATCATCCAGAACAACGCGAATGAAGTGTGTTCTAGTACAACATTAACGATATGAGCAAATATTGGTCATCACAGCCCGGGGTTGTGCCTTTGTCATATCTTCACCGTGGCTCGTCAACTTTTTCCTCGCAGTGTTCTCAGGAGTTCCCTGCAGCTTGGGTGTGCGTGTTGTGCTAACTTAGCTGTTCGTGTCAGGAACAGTTCGTGCTTTAATTATCCCGCTGAAGTTGAACGTGACAGTGAGAGAAGACGCGAGGAACACGCGTCAGTGACCTGCTGGTAACGACACACGCTCCCGTATCGACACTTAACAACTACTTTCGCGCGGAGATACGCTTCTTATTATTAGCTTCACGCGCAGGACGGGCACACAGGACAGGCGGACCAAGATGCACCGCGGCGACGCGGAATGACTGCCAAAGATCGTCTGTAAAGAAGTACATCACTCGGATGGAAAACCCTTATGCAGACAGCCAGAGAGCAGGTCGTTTAAGGGAATTTCTTTGAGGACCAGCGGCTGAACTAAAACCAGGGTATAATTAAATAAATGTAAATGTATTTCCTATAATCAAACAAGGCAGTTTATTGCATGAAAACATATTGTATTTGTCTTATTTGTTAGGGTTTTCACTATGTATATCAATTATTTTCTACAATAAATGTCATGACCCATTTGAGCAGTTGATGTTAGACTCAATCTAGACTATCAAGTGAGACAGACTTCTTAGATTACTAATAGTCCGTCTAAATGTCGACAGATCAATAAAATCAACCAATAATCAAAAATTGTAGGCTGTGTTTCTTTTGACTGATTCATGTTTTGCCTTTAAACTTTCAGCAACAAACTCAAACGAAGACTCGGTTTCATTACAATTTAAATAATATCATGAAAAATCTTCCTATGGGGTTGTATGGGGATTAACAAGGCGCAATAATTTTGCTCTGGGTGAGTATTTGTAACGTCCAGCACAAACAGTAGCTTGAATATTGGTAGAAAAGTTTGAAACTGTGTCTTTACATTACAGGTTTTAGTCTCTGCCCCCTTCTCTCGCCTTTTTTACAGTGGAGACGCAGTTCATCACGAGCGAAGCTCCCACCAGAATCCCTGCAGCTGGAGGCGGATACCCGGAAAGATGCTCCGTCAAGGAGGAGGAGTGGGGATCTCGTTCTGCTGTTGCTGTATGCGATTAGAAACATTCATAATCAGCCCTCAAACTAGACTTCTGTCTTAGATATTGCTGCCATGTTCCCGTCGTGCTACACTAAAGCCGCAGACAGCGGCACTAAGGGCAGATCCGTCGCTAAGCTGCTGTGCGGTGTGTTCGTGGTTTACATGCTCCACACGGCCTGGCTGCTCTACGGCTTCCTCAACACCAAACCCTGCGAAGGAGACAGAGGGGAGCACTGCATCACCTCCTATTTGGCAACACGACCCAGGCTGCAGGTTAGCACAGGCCTTTGTTTCCTGCATATAAGGTGTAGATTTTTTTAATGTGACCTAAACGTGCAAACTGGCCCTTTAGATAACCAGATGAGGTGTCAGTCTGAATGTATGGCATGATTGTCCAAACATGATGCACTTCCAAAATGTACCCTACATAAATCCAGTTCTGCATGTGGATGTTGACATATTAACAGAGAACATGTCATCTGCTGCAGCAGCACTGTTGTGCTCTTTTCTTCTTTATCCAGCTGAGTGTCTTCATCTGCCTCGTGCCAGACAACAGCCAACTGAACCTCGCTGTAAAAATAGACCTGTTTGACCCACATGCTGCATTTGAGAGGTGGGTAAGCCAGCTCCTCTTGTTTGTTAACTGTGGCACTGTGGCCTCTATGTTGAGTAGCAGTACCACTGTGGTAAATGCTGGGTCACATGGTTGATGCAATCCAGCCAATAAGATACACTAACAGTTTATCAACATCAGTATATACGATACAAATGTTTAGGTTGTTTATCGTTTGCTTTCTCTTCCTTTTTTGGTTCTTTCTTTTGGTTTTTGCTTTCATACTGCTTTCTTTCTCCACAGGCAGGTTAACGTCTCCCTGCCAGAGGCGACCCGAGCTAACGGCACCCTGTATGCAGTCGTTTATGTTCACAAGGCTGGTATTTCGCCCCTGGACGACAGCAGAGAAGTTCACTACGCCGCTCAGCTCACCACCTACATTACTCCCTCACGTACAAAAGGGCGGGGAGACGCACACAAGGTAAAACTGAGGTTCTTTTAATGTACCTATTATATTTCAAGCAGTATGCCACAGTACGTTTTGCCACGGGGCTTTTGTGCAGATTAGTTCTTTTTGTGGTTCCACCAGAATCCCGTATCCCACTGGAGACCCCACCTGTCAGTGACATTGATGTCAGAGGACTTCACCTTCGCCAGGGTGGGGCTTCCCAGCGACGTCCGGCGCTACATGCGAGTGTATGTCTTGTGAAACTCAGGGGGTCCATAAATGTGACTAGTAACTAACAAGGAAAGCCCTTTACCAGCATTGCCAGCGCTGGTAATGCTGGTAAAGCACTTGCGAGCAGTGAGTTGACTGCCTCTAATACTTTAAGAGTGCTACTGAGGAAGCAATGGGTATATATTTGTTGAAAATGTTTAGGAAAGAGAAGAATCTGCCCTGAAGCAGAACTGTTTAAATGTAACTGTCTTCATGCAGCTCTCAGGATGGCCGACAGATGATCTACCTACCGCTGCTGCTGGTTAATGAACTCAGCTTCAGAGTTAAAGATCTGGTGGTAAAAGCTTTAAAAACGGGATCAATCAATTCTATTCTAATTAAATGATTATGACAATACAGTTATGTATGCATCCATCAACAGGAGATCAACAGCAGCACTAATCAACTCCCTCTGACTGTGTCCTATGAGGGAATCTCTTTGAGGAGATTCAGGTTTTGGGTGCACCTAGAGGACATGGTTTATTCCCTGAGACAGTTTGGTAAGCCAATAAGACAACAGATATTATGTAATATAAAGGTGCTTTAAGAAAATATTATATGTGTTTAAATTGGAATAGAACCTATTTATATTCTTTTTATTTTAAATGTAGACACACAACCCTTGATTTCATATAATCCAAAGAGTTACTGATTTTCTGTGTTTGTTAAGGATTCACAGAGGAGAACATTGATGAAATTAAAGAAACCCTGGTGGGATCCAACCTCTACCTATTAGTGCTCACTGCACTCATCACAGTTTTACAAGTAAGATTATACAAACCATCAATAATACCATAGCATAAGCAGACTTTCATTAAAAGTCTTAAGTGTGTCTGTGTTTGTCGTCTCTTACAGCTTACCTGTGAATTCTTGGCTCTCAAAAACGACATAAGCTCATGGAGGAAGAAGAAGAGCATGGTGGGAATGTCCAGGAAGTCAGGTAAAAATCTAATTAGTGTTTTCAGACAATTCCAGCAGTTCTGTAAAGTTCTTGAAAGTATCGACTGGCACAAATGAAGACCCGAGTGTTCCTTCTGTCTCCGCTCCTGTTTGCAGTTCTATGGCGCAGTCTCAGCACCTTGCTGATCTTCCTCCATCTGCTAGAGGAGACCAGTCTACTTGTGCTACTTCCAGTGGGACTGGGAGCATGTGTGGAGGTATTCAGGACAGTTTAGGACAGATTCTTCATCAGAAAGTGTCAAATGAAGGCCAGTTTTAATCCTTGAATTCTTACCTATCCCACAGGTATGGAAGGTGTTTAAAGTGTTTAAGATCCCGTTGCAGTGGAAAGGTTCGAAGCTTCATGTAAGTACGGTGCATTTACGTAACATCATTTAAATGTATAGAAATGTGTGTTTTAAAAAACCTATTATATTGTCTCCTGTTAGTGTGAGGATCTGAGTAGGTAACAAAACTCTAAGACGTCTATTCTCCTGCTGTCCAGGTAAACAAGCTGGATGAAGAAGAAAGAAAGACAGTGGAGTATGATACACAGGTAAATGTATGATTTTGAGTTCTGGTTTTATATTATGCCTTTTATTTCATGTGTGTTTTCTCTCTAGGCATCGAGATACTTGTCCTACTTGGTCTACCCTCTGTGTATCAGTGGAACTTTATTCTCACTGGCCTACTTCCGTCAGAAGAGGTGAACTAACTCTCACCGTGCTTGTTTGCTTTGCCACACTGTTAAAACGTTGTTTAATTGCAGTGCTACGAAATGCCAAATCAGACCTGGGTGTTTAAATATGCTAAGGTAACATGTACCCTAATGTCTGAATACCACATACATGTAAATCATTAACACTAAACTGTATTATGTTGACAGTTACTATTCCTGGTTGGTCAACACCCTAGTGACTGGTGAGTCGAGTTACCAACCAGAAAACAATAAGCTTCATGAGAACGGCTACGAACTGCTGCTAGATGTTGGGACTTGATTCTCCACCTTTGTACAAGATGTACATTTGATTTTTTATTTAGCTTTAACTCTCTTCTCCTCTCAGGAGTGTATGCCTTTGGCTTTCTGTCTATGGTCCCACAGCTGTTCATCAACTATAAGGTCTGTCAGTGGCAATGAAATACCATTTATCTGGGCTGCATTTTAATATTGTAAACTCTTCATGAACTGTCCTCTGCCCCCCCCCCCTTTGCTCTGCAACAGTTGAAGTCTGTGAACCACCTGCAGAGGGCAGCGTTGATGTACAGAGTGAGTATGACTGTTATCATGCCTCCGCTATATATTATGATAACCTGCCTCTATTTTACACTAAACGGTACAGTCATGTAACAGGATTTGAACCTCTAGACAGCTTTTACTAGTCAGTAAGTGATTGCCGCCCTCTTAGCCCACCTTTAATCTCTCCACCAGGGAATGAACACCCTTATTTCAGATGTGTGCTCCGCTGCCTGCGTTTTCTCCTCTCCTCCATCCTTCTCCTTTTCATCAACTCATCAACTGTCCTGCTTCAGAGATGAGCTCCTCCTCTTCCTCTACCTCTACCAGCGACGGTAGCACATACACATACACAGACAACAATATTTAACCCTGCTTTCACCACATCCACCTGTGTTTTTTCTTACCAACCACCCGCTCGATATGTGTGCATGTTGGACAACAAGTTATACAACTTATCTTTTATCTCTAGGCGTTACACCACGAAGGCCAGAAGACGAGAGTGTGGAACCAGCAGCAAGAAGCTGAAGACTCAGTGAGGAGAGCAACTTAAAAAAGAAGAGAAAGTGTTCATTCTTTATCAGAAATTCAAGCACAAAAAAACAGAAGCAATGACTCAACCGTAGGCATTACAATAAAGACTGAAGCAGGACAATCTGCCATGTGTGCTGCAGCAGCCACTGTGTGATCGAACATGTAAAAACAGTCTCTGCTGCACAGCAAAACGTTCCCCGACTCAAATATTCCTGTTTGTTATGTGTGAGCTTGCTTGATTCCCCTCTCTCTGCACCAAGGGGATCTAAAGAAGAAATAACCACCTGTTGCAGGCATACCTGCACATATTTAGATATCGTGCATCTATAAATCCCTGTAATGCAGTTGTCCATGTAACTGCATCACAAACTCTGAGGAGCAGTAGTTTATAATTTATTAGGCTGTTTGCTGTGCTTGATTCCTCGGGTCTCTACCCTAATTACTGCTGCTTTCTGATTAAACAACTTGTTGAAGAATAATTTACACATTTTTTTTAAATTACACATAAAAAAACAAGGTCATGTGAACAAACTGAAGTGACGTGTGCCTGTGTGCACGCGTGTCTATGAATAAGTGGAATCGGAAGACAGATCAACACACAGACTGGTTGTGGTGGCGACTGCATGACTGGTTCCTTCTGAGGACATTTCATAGGTTCTTAACATACCTTGCATGTGTGTGTGTGTGTATTTGCATTTTTCGTACGTACGACGAAATAAATAGCCTCATTTTTTCCCTTTAAGATTTAAGTCCTGTCACAGGGAATAAAAGTTGATTGTAGTAGTATCCATATGTGCTGGGCGTGGGGTGTTGCATTCCTCTGTTGACAGTGGCAGGCATGATCTGACTGATCTGAGGGTTATACGACTGCTGTTGATCATTCTGTGAATGTCTTCAGGCTGTTTTGAAAGGATATGCGATATGTTGTTATTATATCTTAAGATAAAAGTGTCATATACGTCGTGACCACATTTTATTATTACAGGACTCTAATTTATTTGGAAAGATATGTGACTAATAAAGCTGTGTTCCTAAAAAGTTATTAAACTTTCTTAGCCAACAGGCTACAATATCATTTGAATGTTGTGTTATTTAATTTTTAAGAAGAAAACGTGACTGATTGAGAGTAGATAAAAAGTATTTGTGAAACCAAAGCAAGATTGAAAACATACAAACAGATACAGATGCCATGTAGAAGTGGGTGGAACTGCTGTGATCAAGCGATTCTGCGTGCGCACACACACACACTCACACACACACACACAGCAAGCAGGGCACACTGGGTTTGACCACTGAAGGCAGAGGTTTTAGATGGTGAACAGACATTAATACGTAATATATGAAGATGTTCTTCAGCCTCGTGATTGTCTCTCTGCTCTCCTCTCCAGGTAAGAAAATAAACTTCAGGGTCACAGGCTTTTTTTACATGATGCAATGTAGGGGTGGTGAGTCAGACATCAAATGTTTAGCTCGAAGGCAGAGACATGTTACTAAAATCCTCACTAGTAGAAACTTTAAATAAAGTCACAACTTCCCTTCTAGAAAATGTCCATGTGCTGTGCTTGTGATCAGTGTTGTGTGACATGCACTTTAACAGTCCACTCTACTACTTGTGTTAAAAAAAATGCATTCAGACTTACATTACCAGAATACTAGATTTATCTAGAATATGCAAGTAATGGACCACAACCAGTGGAGAGTTTTAATATCAGAGTAGCTTTGTTGCTTAAGGAACTGCTGTATGTATAATATCACTGCGATAGAGAACCGCTCTAACTTTATCTCAACTAATAATTAACTTGTGTCATTGGTTTAGGCATATTTCTAAAGACCCAACGTCCTTAACACTTGTTCTGTTGGCTCCAGACCAAGTTAGTGCAGTCATACTGGAAATGTGTAACTGACATGCACACTACCAGTTGCCTGTATCAGCGTTTATCAGTTTAACCTTAAAACAGCAAAGGCCCTTTTCTAACATTGCACCAACACTTGAAATTCGGTGGTGTATTTCTATCTCCGAGTTTAGGTCTACTCTTAAAACATATCTCTTTAAGATGTCATACAAGGTATATGTTATTTTATTCTGGACGCCACATTGGTGTTCGTTCACTTATTTTCCCTTGTAGTTTGCTTTGCTTAGGCTTCCTAGCATAAAACAGCTGTTTTTTATTTTCCTAATCTCCGTTTTTGTTCCTCGTGCTTGCAGGGCAGTCACTGATGTGCTATGTGTGCAGTCCTTCTTCCACCAATGATGAGTGCAACAACAATAAACACGGTTGTCAGGCACCACTGGACACATGCATGACTGTTGTTGACACTTTAGGTAACCGTAGTCGTAGTATTTTATAGTGGTAGTTAGGCCTTTTTTGTTTTAATGAAGTCAGTGGTAAACATGGCATTTCAGACAACATCACTCTGTGCGTGCGTCTGTCCGTGTATGTGTGTGTGTGTGTTGTTCAGGTGCTATGAAAGCCATCGTGAAGCAGTGTGCCAGTCAGGCTACATGTATGGGAGCTGCCTCAACCGCTTCAGTGGACGCATATGGAAACGGGAACAGCATTGGCTGCTGCAACTACAACTTGTGTAACTACAGTGGAGCCGAGTCCATTCACGTACACACAACACTGATGCTTGTAACTGTAGTTAGCGTATTTTTACTGCTGTCACACTGAGGTCCACTCTGTCAAAATGAACTTCTCGGCTAAGTTACTCAGCAGCTATGTATAGACTAGTGTCTTCAAATCATAATAGACTAGTGTTGTTACTGATACTGTAACTTCTAATGCTTGTATAGATTTTTCTGTGACTTAAATAAACTTATTATTATTATAATTTGACCTCATGAGTAGACATCGAAATACTGTATTCATGGGAAGGCTCTGTTCGTTTCACACATAACTCGTACATCCGACACTTTTTTTTCATTTCAACAATAATTTTATTTCATTGTTTGTAACTCCTATTTGACAGGATGGCCGATTTAGCCAAGAGGACAAAAATAAAAACCAGTGTTTACTAATACGAGTTCTGTACAATTCACCAGTGATACAAACCAGTATAGCTTACAATATACCAACATGAGCAGATTTACACAACAACAAGGAAATAAAATAGATTGGGTTTTTTTTGTTTTACAATTTTTTATCCCTATAACATCCAGAGATTTGATAGTTCCACTGCTGGCTAAACATAAAAAAATCAAATCCAGGTACAATAGGGTAAAAAAAAAATCAGATTTTTGTGATGCTGTGCAAATATGCTCTTCTCCATACCAGTATATCATGCTACACTAGTACAGTCACCAGTATGTTTCATATAGCAGTACGTCATACTCCATGTGGTGTCAGTATTAAAATAGACACGCCTGATTTTCAGTTCAGCGTTTTGTGTCTACAAGACGAGTTCCAGTCACGTGGCTCCACGTTTCAAGCGCGAGTGTGTTCCTTTCCATGGGGACATTTCTGAAGTGGACTTGGAGCCCAAAAGATCCAGTTGTGAGGTTGGGGAGTATTGGCATGAAGTTCACTTTGTGACCCTCGTGTGTAAGGAACTTTGAAAAGTGTGACAAGTCTTACATGAAGGAGTTCTGAACAATATTAGGACTGTGCACGAGACGAAAGACAAAATAGGAGCCGCTATCCTCGCAGAAATAGTTTGTGTGACCAGTCTGAGACGTGAGGTCCTCCTCTACTCTTCTGATAGTCAATGCTGGGATAGAATATCAGTCTTTTGTATAGAAGAAGAAAAAAAAAAAGAAACATGGAGCCAGCAGACTACATTGAGTGTTTCTTGTCTGTTGTTTACCAGACGCAGTGAGAATCTTCACATTTGGAGTCTCTAAAACCTGCTCAGAGAGGAGCTCAGGAAGACGGCAGGAGGAAGGTAAGCAGTGAAAAGGAAAGTGACTGAAAAAGACGAGATGGGGAGAAGGATTGTGACTGTCCTTGTTTTCGTGATTATATTCTCCACTGTCCCTCCCCTCCATCTACTCGTCAGTTACTGAGTCTATAAATAAAACCTGGTGAGGCGGAGGGAGGGACAGAGGCTGCACCTTTAGACCAAAGCAGGACCGTGTGAATTTTCTTATTGGATAAATCCACCTGGAGCAGCACACGTTAGCAAAGCAGAGTAGAAAACATCTGGTTTGTTCTGCCTATTCATGGGATATCCGCAGAGGTATTTCAACTGGAGGGGGGGGGGGGGTTCACATCCAGGGGTGAAAACAGGTGATATGAAGAAACGTAAAGACACAGCAGCTGGCTCGATCCATCCCCACTGTGCAGTTTCATGCAGATCAATCGAAGTCTGATCAGATTCCGTTGGCTTTGCCTAAAACTTGTATTCCACTAAAACTACTCCACCCGATCTCAACTCACCCATTATAGTGTTTGTGTCAGAGGCTTTCATCATCGTAGTTCAGTCCAAAAAGAGTGAAGCTGCCAGGTCCCTGATTGAAAAAGCGTTTTTGCTCTGTTCTTGTATTAAGAAAGTCACAGTGGTGGAGACGTTAATCCCAGATGAACTGACTACTTTAGTTTACACAGGATTCATCTAATGCTTCTTATTGGACTGCTGTCAAATCATCAAAGCCCATTTGTTTTCATCAACTCCCACCTATCGACACTGATGGACACCACAGGTCCACAAGTTTTTATTTCTCCATACTGACGCTGCCTCTCAAACAGCAGACCAGCTCCTGTTGGTCAGCTCAGCTGCTGCGCGACTAGTGCGGACGGGACTGGGCCATCATCTTGAGCCGAGATTGATCGATGACATCCAGCAAGTTCTTGGCATCAACAGCAAGCGCATGAGCTGCTGTCAGCATCTGTTTCTTATAGTCCTGCTGGAGACTGGAAGAAAGGGCACAATGACAAACGCTTACATTTAGCTAACAACACGTCTCCACTGTTGGGCGGGGCAACATCAGTAACAGAAATGTTGGTGTGTTCGCTCACCTGGTCATCACATATTGTTGGGCTAACTTCATCTTCCCAATCAGCTCTGCCAAGTCAGAGTTCAACAGCTTTTGTGCCATCTCAATCTGTCCAAGAGCACGAGAACAGGATATAATACAAATCTCGAGTCTTTATCAACAGAGTTGTAATTTCACAGCACAGTATGAGTGTATTTACATTTTGTAAGAGCTTTTGTACCTCTCTGTGTGTACTGGCTGGAAGTTGTGGTAGAGTCTCATCCACTGTGGCCAACAACGTCCTCAATGCCAAACCCACATCCTGAAGTACACAAAATACAGTTTTAATATTATATGTAGTACAAATGAAATTTAATAATTAATTAAAATGTTGGTATAAGACAGATTAAAGATGACTGAGAAGAAGCCCTGTGCAAATAAGATCTTATGAAGCTTTAGGAGAGATCTGCAGACTCTGAATGGCAAAAGAATCCCAAATTATTTATCACGGTAATACGTATATCCCATGTAACCTGCACAGTGCTATCAAACTAAGCATCTCATACATGCATTGCGGTTACCTTGACCATGGGAACATATTCCTCAGGAGTAGCTGGTTGGATCTTGCTTGACATCTCAATCACAGCTTTGACCAATCCTGTCACATTCTCATACACCTTGTCATTAGAGCGGTCCAGATTGGCCGTGGGGGGCGGGCTTATCTCCTGGGGCTGCAGCTGAACCATGACAGACAGAAACTCATTTAATGACAAGGACATCCTCGACAGTTGTGCGAGGACTTAAAGCAGGGCTGGACAAAGTAACATAAAAACACACTGAAACAATGCAGGTGAAAACCATGAGCAAAAAAAAACATCCAAAGAAGAATGACCAAATCCTGCATGAATCATGTTTTTGCTTAACAAAGCCCTCTCTAACACTCAACATTCAAATATTGAAGAAATGTGAAGACAGTTAAAAAAGCCCCCAACAGAACAGACTACAGCAGCTAGGAGGTCACAGCAGACACAAATGATATTCAAAGGCCACTAGGTGGCAGTGGTACAACTACTGCAACTACTGTATATCCACTGAGACCGTTAATCAGAGAGGCGATAGGTTGCATCTAAAAACCGATTCATCACAAATAATCACAACTTGCTGCATAAACACACAGCATCCTCATGTACCAACATAAACGAGATTCTCCCGCCTGTTCCTCTGTTCTGTCTGTCCCTCATCTTTAGCTTACGTTCACCTATTTGCACCTCTGGAGTCCAAAGAACGGTCAATGCCTTAAAACGTAATATGCAAACAAAACGAACAGACAGCATACTGTTTGTTTCTTTTGTACAAATCTTAGCAGAAAATGTCTCGTGATAAATGCAAATGAAGGAAAATGGATTCATATTTATTCATACTGACATTTATAACATAAAAATGTTAAAACACCTTCCATCATTAGAATCAATAAATTAAAGTGTTTGATTGTCTTCTATTGTCAATAGAGTAAAATAATTCAGATATTCAATGGGTCTTAAATGTAAACAGCCTAAGAATCAGCTTCATTTAGTTAGTTTTGAAGGAAAATGATGGTAGAAACACAATTTCATATGGTGAATTAGGAAATGAAAGAGCAAAGGGGGGAGAGGACTAAGTGAGACAAGACGCATAGTAAACACACACAAAGAGTGTGCTGCTTACCCGCCAGGGCTAGGATCAACAGTAAGTCAGAGTGCAGGAGGAGGGGGAAGAGGGAGCAGCCAAAGGAAAAGAGGAGAAAAGAAATATATTACTGCTCTAAGCATTAAAAACATGCAAGGTGTGGTGAATGTGTTGAACTGCGTCTCCTCACGTGTGTGTGCTGCTGTGTCACTGGTACAGAGTATTCACGTATATATTTTTCCATCAGTATGTCTGGTGACATATTTTTGTTATGGCCTTACGTGCTAAGAATATCTACTAGACTGAATTTCTAGTCAGTTCGTATGTGTGTTTGTACCTTGAGGCCATCATTATAACTGTCTCCAGTATTTAAGCAGGCCAGACCGCCCACTTGGCTCTGGGCCCCAGGTCGAGGAGGTTTCTTTGGGGGTGCTGCATGTTCTGCACGAGACAAGAGTGAAAATTATTTCTCCACACAGTTCCTAAATTCATAAAGAGGACAGGTTGTACTTTTGCATTCACTCTTAAGCTGCTTTAGATTTTAAGCTTAAAACGCGTGATTATTTCGATTGTTTTTTTTTTTTACATTTAATAATACAAAAATGTGTTAACTATATGTAGGTAAGCTAATTAGCTAAATGCTTCATAAAAAAGTAAAGAGCACAGCAGGGCCTAATGCAAAATTTCTCTAGTTGTAAAACTATTCTTTTAAAATTTTAAACAGTTTCTCTCAAATAGAGCTTGTAGGCTCCGAACAGAGCAGAGTTTACAATTCAAGATTCAAGATTCAAAACACTTTATTAATCCCAGAGGGAAATTGTTTTGCCATGAATTACAGCCACTCTCATTACAGAAAGATAAGAAAACCCACCACCATAAATAGCACCAACTGAATATAAATATAAAAACAACGGCCATATAGGCACAATAAACAAGAACAACAAGATACGTCCATCATCAATCAGCTGTGTCATACTGTGGCAACAGCAGGCAGATGCTGACACGCAAACTGCTGTGACAGAAAAGAGTGAACAAGAGCAAACACAGATACTTTTGGAGATTGAGAGACAGAAAGATGGAATAAAACAGTAATGGTTGTGTGACTGTAATTATAGGTTTACAGCCCTGTCTATTACCTGGTTTGCCAACGGGTTGGTATATGTGCTGGTTTCCTGTCTGCGCAACCAAACAAGCACAAGAAAACATTGAATTAGTTTGTGCACGGTCACATGCATGATCAGAAGCTTCACATGAAATTACAACGTCACAAAAACCACTTGCTGCTTTGAAAAATTTGGGGAATCCAATTAAATCTTCTTGTTACACTACACAACAAGTTCATAGTTGTCTCTGGTTGTGAAGCTGTTTCTCTCTTCAGTGGTGTGTGGTCCAAGCAGTGTTCTGCTTATGCTAACTAAAATATTCTTTCTGGATTCACAGTGCTGATAAAAACAAAACAAAACAGTGTTCTACACCCTTTCAAACATCTTGTCTCATGTCTTTATGCTATAAACCGTCAAATTTTAATAGCAATGCCACAAACTCTCCAGCGGTGCCAGGCATGCTTTACACTGTAATTACTGTAGCTGGATTGTTACTGCATCTTCGTCCCTTTCTCTGTGTGAGAAAACAGTACTGAAAGCGTTGAAAGCCTTTGTGCCATCACAGTGTTGGGATCTTAAACCACCAACACACAAAAATACTCCAGCATTTTACACACACACACACACACACACACACACACACACACAAACAAGAGAGATTTTCCCACCACAAACCCGCAGTCTTTCAATGGTAGGAGGAGGACAAGCAGAGAGATTGATGACAGAGACAGAAATATCTGTCTTACCCATGGCAACTGCAGACGGCATCGGGGACATAACAGACATCAACATTTAGCTCTTGAAATACCAGCTTTGGGCTAAAGTTACACAAAAGCTCCGGCTGACAACATGATTGTGTTTCAGGAAAAGAAAAACATGATGAGTCCATACTGTTGTATGATAGGATGTAAGATGTTAGAGATGCTGTGAACAGAATCAGACCACCAGTATGTTCTGCTAGGTGTGCATCCGTCGCCGTGCAAATCATTTCAGAGCTAAAACACAATGCTCGCTTTGACAGCACAAAAATAAGAAGTAGAGTTTGCCAGATACTGTAGTTATACTGTAGATATTGTAGTCTGCTGCATATTATATTATATATAATGATGATTAGCACTGCAGCTTATTAATTAAATGTTTTTTATTTATTATGTTATTACAATAGCAATGCCACCATTGCTAATTAACCATCAATGACTATTCTGTCACATTAATAATCTTCTTGTCAATTAAACTATCAAACCTTTTTTGTAATGATGCACAGACTAACATGCTGGACGTCTTGCAGATCCCTTTCAGTTTTCTGAATGCTGTAATTACACATGAACAGATCTGGGCAGAGACCAGTAAACTACAGACTACCAGCAATGCTGAGTTACTGTGGACGACACTGGGACAGATGGTTACTTGTTTTCGTACAACAGTCTTCCATAAATAACTGCTGATGGTGTGGGAATTCATTGACCCCTCATTGCTGACTGCACCTCCCAAAATGTCACTTCCTGTCCCTAGATCGGTCCCGTCAGTTCTAATCAAAACAAACACATGCTGCGGCCAACAGCAGTGAGCCCGACCAGTGTGCACACGTCAAAAGTCGTCTTTATCATACATCCTCCTCACTTAAAAACACAAACAGTCCAGAAGAATGAACTTCCCTCTGTTTTTAAGATAGAGTGGAGAAACATGTGAGAAAGGTCATTTAGGGTTTTGACAGTGACAACAAGGAAGTGACTTACTGGTGGTTGAAGTCCACCTTCTTCTCTGTCCAGACTCCCCCTAGAACTTCTAGTATCTGGTTTCTTAATACAGACAAAATAAACACAATTACAGATATGTCCACGGGGCAACAGTACTGAAGTTCAGGACTGGATTTATTTCTACTTATTTGCAGTAAATTACTCATTTTATCAAATAAATTCTGTATTTATGTAAATAAATAATAATATCAATGTGCAAACTGGCCTAACTCAGCAAATGAAGGTTTAATCTCACGTCTTAATGAGGTGACGAATGAGTGAATCATCACACACACACACACACACACACACAAAATCCAGGACTTGCCTTCTACTCACAAACTTCTCAGACTGACATATGCCCAAACTGCATTGCCCCCACAAACAAAGCCAAAATAACCACACAAAAACGCCTCTACATATACAACTAACCACACCTTCCCTCACCCTGCTCTCCCACTAGCCTCCCCCTCACACACTTGTCCTTGCCTACCAGTTTTCCAAGGCAGGACTTGAAGACCAGCATTGCTATTAGGTTCATCAAAGTCGTCTGTTGGGTTGTTTCTGGCCGAGCTGTTTGACCCGTTGCGTCTTTGTTGCTATCTTCTCATATCAACGCAACTCTTCCTACACCTTTTACTACACCTCTGTATCCAGTTTTCCACTCGCTTTCCGATGGCTTGTGTCTTTGTCTGTGCCGTGTGTTACATTAGGACAAGGATTTAAATTCAGCTCCACCGTCCTGCCTCCAGCACTCTTATATCTGACTGTGGGATGAGGAGGAGGAGGAGGAGGAAGGCTGAGGCATTCTGCCAAAGGGCTGTCAGTATGCGAGCAAGTCTACACTTTTTCTTCCCCAAAACCTTCTTCCTTTCTCCTCCCTTTCTCTCTCTCGCCCCTCCCACTGTCATAAAGAACAGCCAGCACTCACAAATACATATACACGCCTCCCCAGCTTTTCAGTAATCTTGTGTTGTCAGTTTGTGGTTGTGGGTCACAGAGAGACTGTTGACTGGGCCGTCAGATTGTCTAAGCCTATCATTAAGCTGGAATTCACACAGGCCACACCTGCCTACAAGCTTTCTCTCGCATACAAGGAAAAACACACACATACACACAATTCTTGAGTAAAACCCTCAGACAGCCCCTTCAACCAGTGTTTACAGAAATATGTCCCACAATAAATGTTCCTCGCTCTCTCTCTCCCCCTGTCTTTATGTTACTTAGGCCATTCATCAAAACAATTTCGAATCATGAAACCTGACTCAACTTCCAGACACCTTTGAGACACAAGTTACATTCAACACCTATTTCAAAAGCAATTCATTCCTAAAAGCTGGTATAAATATTACATTTAGTGAAAAAAGTTCATATAAAATGTATTATTATTATTTCTACAACATGTGAGGTACTGATACTGCTACAAATGTTATCAGGTAATTTGTACTAGGAAATATGATCAAAGCTTTCAAATGTATTTCAGCTTTTACCTAATAAGGAAAAATTTGAATTGAAACGTGAATTGAATTTGAATACTATAAATTTCACAATGTCCAATAACCAAAAAAAACAAAAAAAAAAAAACACAACAAAAACATGCATTGTAGAACTGAAAAAACACAACTGACAACTCAGCGAGACAGCTTTGCATTACTGGCAATGATAAAAACACTGTATCATGCATTATAACATCACAAAAAATAAAAAAAACTTTGTACTTTTGAGGCAAATTTGAGGATGAAATATTTAAAAATTTTATTTCATATAATGCAGCAGCAAAAATGTCTCAGCAAAACTTAGTTTATTTGCCTTTGTGTATGTTTGAGCAGTTTCCAATGTGTATACTGTGTGTTACCAGAAGCCTTTCCTCCTTCTCCAGCCACCTCTGATCCTCTTCCATCTGCTGCTGTTGTATCATCAGCTGTTCCTCCATTAACAGGCACTGCTGGCCTACACACTGCTGCATGTCTACTGCCCTGTCCTACACACACACAAGCACAAACACGCGCACAAATACAAACGTGCAGCAAAAAAGACGAGGCACGGCAACAGACATGCACACCAACACAGGACACACACGCACAGGGGCACAGATGAAAAGAAACGTGCACACACAGGACATGAAGACAGACATGGCCGGCTGATAAAAACAACAGGCGCGCACTCACTTAAAAACATGGATTTCAATGAGCTGCTGGTTTGTACCATCTAAACATTTGGATAAGTACATTTGTGGCCTCGTTATGCAGATGCTGTTGTTTGTTTTAGACTCTAACCCAACAATTTGTGTACGTGTGTGCATGTGTGCCGAGGCTGTAGATATGTTAAAATAATCTCCTACCTCCATCGCAGAGCCCCAAAGTGCCATGTCTTGTCCATGGGGCTGCAGGTGCTGCGCGTGCGAGTGTGTGTGGACGTGATGACGAGGATGTGTGTGCGCATGGTGCGTGTCCAGCATTGCAGCCTGTGGTGGGTATAGGGCGCTGGGCACTGAGGGGAGGGTGTGCGGCCCAGGATACCCTGCCATCTGACGTCAGGACGGAGGAGAACACACGGTGAGTTTGTCAGTTCTATTTAAATTTGAATTAATTTTTTATATTTTTGTCTTTTGTTACCATTTGCCTAATAATAGTTTCTATATTACATACTACATGTTTTTTCAAATGTTTAAAATCATTATGCTTTAGTCAAAACACTTTAAATGTGCCATACATATAAGATGGTCTTAACCTACTGAAAATCCAAAGGTGCATGAAATAAAGTTTGACTACGTACCTGGTAGTGTGCAGGATGCTGGGGACTGGGATAAAAACCTTCACTTGAGCGAGGACTGGGATAGCCTGGTCTACTCGGCTGCAGAGAGAAGGAGCAAGAGGAAGAGAGCGGGAGAAGGGGGAGGAAGAGGATCAGAGGTATAGATACAGAAAAACAAAGATTACAGTTACTTAATGCTTGTTCGTGTGTATATCAAATTAAGCATTAGAAGACGGGTCGCTGGACATTCAGACATCAACACACAAACCCCCAGGAGCTGTTTGTGTGGCTGGGTTAGGTGTCAGTCAAAAAGGGACCACCCACTGGGCTGCAAATCTAGCAAGCTGTTAGTTGAACTACTGTCACCCATGGGTTACTGGTAGAAACTTTGTGTTAACCCTGATCCACTGACCACTGAGTTCTCCGGTTAGATGCGATGCATGTAAATAGTGTTATGGATGCATGTTCACAAAACACCTCTTTTTAAAGCATTTGGGGGGAAAACGAGCTGGATGAAAGACATTAGTGTAAAATATTCCCAATCGGTTGGGCTTCCTCTATTGTGAAGCACGTAATGCTGTCTTTCAGCAGAAGAGTTGCTCAACCTTTTCTATTCTTTGGAAGCTAAAAACAGAAGTGCTTGGTGAAACCACAGCCTTGTTTCTTCTGCTGGTTTCTAGTGGTCGGCTGAGATGAAGCTGTTGAAAGCTCACAAACAGTTCCCCCTCTTAGAATGACTGAAGACATTTTGCTTAATGATTTAAACACAGAGCTCATATCTGCCGCAGCAGTGTTGTAACCTCTACCTTCCACAGTCTCTCATAGTAGCTTTCTCTGGACCACACCTCCGACAGCAAGACAGACAGGGAGGGATGATACAGAGGGAGACAAGGAAAGAAAACAGAAAAAGAAGCAGACAACACAAAGAAACTGAAGAGGAGACAAAAAAAGGCTTCAAACTTTCAGACACGGTGAGATTGACAGTCAAAACTGTACAGGATGTTTGTGAACATGCTCGCACACAGATGGACACGGCGTTGCTACACAAGCACAAAATTATCTCTTATAAGCAAAAATCTGCCCCAAATAGATTCAGCCGTGTGGTACCGAGTCCACGTAGAGCAGGGTTTCCCCGGGAATAACCAGTTTAAACAGAGAACGATAAAACAGCAACAACAAACCACGGGACTACATTAGGCACCACTGTATGAATATAACAGAAACAGGTTACTATCTGCAGACTGAATGCAAACATATGAATGAATCCCCAAATAAATAAATAGGCTAACACATACAGATGTGCTTCTCTAGACCATCTACTGGACAGGAAAACAAGATATCAGTGCTCTTAAGTTTATACTTGAGGCCACCCATGTGGTGAATCTTTAGCGTGTTCGAAATAAATGTGCTAAAGATCAACTTACTCTCAGCTTCTCTGACGCCTCACGTCACCGTCCAAAATGTAACTAACATTCTTCTAAGTTAATCTGTGGTTGCCTGTGCTCTACGAAATAATTTCATGAAGAATTTGATGAATGCTGAAACGCCCCGAGTAATTAAGAGTTTCTTTTTACTTTCACGCATCACTCTGGGGGACAGTTCATTTCTTTCCACACAGACACATCTTTCAACATAGAGGCCACATCTCTGTGCAAACACACACTCTTTAACACGCAGACAGACACACGAAGCGCGTAAAGTCTGTGCTGCAAAAGATTTACTTTTGACCCGTCTTTCAGTTAGGTCAATTCCTAGTGTTTCCTCTTCCATGTCTCCGTCACTGACGTCTTACTGGTAACACACACACATTACAAGAAATCAGAAACTCTCCACCGCATAGTTTGAATGCTTTCCCTGTTTTAAAAATTGACAATGTGAATGCTGAGAGTGGGGTTACACCTCAGCACGAGGATTAAATGGTCACTCCAAAATCAAGGTCACCCACCAAGCTTACATGTGGAAGCCAGCACTTATCTGCTAGATCAAAGTGAGCAACGCGTTTGGTATTAACAGGCTGAAGTACGGCAGACACCAACCTTTCAGCTAGCTTATATATTATATTTATATTGGTAAATCCTACGTTTCACACGTTCTTACATGCTTCAGTAGCATATGGAGTAAATCAGTGTGCAGAAAGTACACGCACAGCTTTATATTGAATTCTACTGTATAACGCAGGAGCTAAAGCTTGTTTCTCTTGGGCTGAGTTGAGAGGAGACACTATGCCTGAGCTGGAGTGGACTGTAACATTTCAGCATTAGTTCTGAACTATGGGTTCCACCTAGTGTAACAACACCCTATATGACCTTTTGCCATTACATTTAAAAGCTGACCATGAGATTTATTGTCAGTACTGTGACTCTGCCTTGTCTGGTTCCTCCATGAAACACTATATATAATGTAATAAGTTGTACATGTGTTCGATGGGTCACACTGTAACCCCTGTGGAATAAAGATTTATCAAGGGCAAACTGAACAGGCTAGAAATAGGTAACGATAATCTGAGGACACATCAACACTGTGCCTGACACAGACAAACACAAACATATGTAACTGCATTTAATCGCAACAGAGGACACGTCAACAGCTCGTCCTTCGCAGAGCACACGTGCTACCACACTGAGCGGAAACATGCTGACCGCACACTCACTGCTGCTGGCATCACAATTACTGTAGTATTATTAATGCAGACCTGGATACAGACTTGTTAGTCCTAGATTATCTAAAAAATACAAATTAAAATCTTGCAACATTGTTTGTGAGCTTGTACTAGATCACAACTTCTACCTAGGGAATTAATGTTTTCAAACATTTTACTGAACTTCAAATCTGTATATCATTATTCCAGATGGCTGATTAAAGTGCATTCCTTGTTTCAACTCCACTTGTCATGTGGTGGATGCAGAGAAAAAAATAGATGTGTGTATAAGTAAAGCCAAAGTCTCAAATACAATGATTAAAAGTCTATTTTGAAGTAGCTGAAAATGCTTTTTTTCCCCCACTACTCCTAATCAAATAGTCCAAAAAAAGCAATTTTCTTGTAGGCTATATTGTGCTCGTGTCACCAGTTCAAGGTTTTCGGAAATGACTTAACGTAATATTCAACAATCAATTTACACTAAAAATAGAAAAGGAAATACAAAAAAAACATCTAATGTTACACCACTATTGACAGTCTGGTGACCTGGAAACTGAACTTTTCACCTGAATATTAACCGATGGCTCCACAAACAAGAATGCTGCAACATTTTTCACACAGACACACAGGTTTATTGCGACTCAGCAGTACACCACCTGCCTTTAAGGGTCTGGATGAGGGTCCTTCAGGACAGGTGATGGGAAAAGCTGTGCGGGTAGTTACTGGGAGGTTTTGTATTCTACTGGCTGGTTGGGGGTTAGTGACAGATTGAGTACAGGAAGGGGGTCTGTACTCTGTGGGTGGAACAGTGAGGGGGCTGGCAGATACCACTGGAGACCACCCAAATGATGGCAGAGCAGGGTGTTGAGTCTCGGTGTCAGAGTCAGGTTGTAGTGGCTTACTGAGGTTAGTTTGAAAGCCAGAGTGCAAGTCGTTCAAACGCAGGATCGTAGGTTTAGTATTCGACTTAGGATGGATGTCTGGGAGAATGTGGGGACAATAATTTGATGTGCAGAGGTAGGAGAAGGAGTTGTTGGGAGTTGGCTTAGACAAATAGAACAGATGGTTGTTGGAAGGGTGATATGTCTTGTGTGGGCAGCTGCCATTGCACAGGCTACTAGTTTGAGGCACCAGGGCCCTGCTGGCATTGGCTTTGGATTTAGGATTCAATGAAGCACCGTACTGAGAGAAAGAGCAATTAGAGTAGCTTGTGTTTTGAATAGGAGGTGGCTGAGCCTGAGGACTGGGAGGAGAGGATAGTGGAAAAGTGGAGGATGTGCAGAGGGATGAAGGATTCGAGTTTACACGGCAGAGGGAAAGCTGTGAGGCAAAGCGTTGGTTTTGATGGCAGTGGTGGTGAGGAGAAGGAGGAGAAAGACAATCCAGACTGAAGGTGGGCTGCAGGGAGGGGCGGCGACTGGGCTGCAAACAGAAAGACAAAGGTATGGGAGCCACAGGTGGAAAGAAAGATATCATAGAAGACTGAGACATGTAGTGGACAGGTTAAAGAGGCAGGTATGAGGTGCATGATATACACACCAGTTAATAATGTAGCATGAATGTGATTAAATGAATGAATGAATGAAATAAATTGTGTTTGAGGACTGGAAAAACTGCATCGCTGAAGAAAACCAGTCCAAAATCAGTCTTAGCAACTACTGTTCAACACACGTGGTTTTAATTGTAGCCAAATGAAGCAGTTAACAGAGGCTAACAGCAGGGGCAGGGGCGCAGTAGGTTGAAGCCGTCAGCAGCTGGGGAAACACGCTGTGAGGTGTTGGCTCATGGTGCTAGTGGAGGAGGAGGAGGTGAGAGCGTGGGTATGTGGTCTTGCAAAAGAATAACGTCAGTGTCATGTTTGTAAAAGCTAATTATTTAGGAAATTTACAGCACATATTACAAACACTTGTATTATAACGGCTACAATGAAACAAGAAAACGTTTTCAACTTTCTGTACATTTTTACATTTGAATGTTTTTTTTCCAATGAAAGTCTGGATGCAAGAACACAAACCTTTTCACGTTTGTATTTCTTGACCTGGGTTATTAATTATTAAAAAAAAAACCTCACTTGACAATTGACATCAGCTATGATTTGACTTAGCGTGTCACCGGGTTCCTGCAGAAACGGTGCATGTTTCAGAGTCAAACTGGTGCAAATTGAGAAAAATTAAAGAAAATGAACAGCTGAAGCTTGTGGACTCAGGTCATTAACTTTAATACTTTAATGCCGATGACGGCCTTTACAAAAAGTAGATAACAACAATATAACACTAGCTCCAGATGTCCACATATCAGAGACAGTATATTTTGACTATATACACAAACACCTAAGATAAAAACACAGACAAACTGGACAAAGACTAATGTGGTGTCATAATGTCTTACTTTTGGTGGCGCTTCATCAGACCCTCCAGAGTCCCAAGAAACTGTGACCTGTCTCCTCATCTCCATCCTGTTCCTTTCTTTTTGCTGGAGCTTCTCCTCCTCTAATATGGTGCTGGAAACAAGGGGGAAAAGATGACGTAACATGTGAAAGGGAACTAATATGTGTGTCTGTAGAGGGGTGACCTCATTAATCCAGGAGACGAGCAAAACACTCATAGGTGAGAAACAGAAAGCAAAGGTAACGCAGCATTATTTTCCTCCCAGTGTTGTTTAAAAACCCAGGTTCACCCAGTAGCACAAAACTCATTCACACTGAGCATTCCTCACATTATTTTCTAGAGTTCATCAATATACAAAACAGTCCCTGTGAATGTTATTCACAGAGACTGTTCCCATGTTGGGAAAAACGTTGCAGCAGTCACTGAGTAATAATATTGAGACGAACTGAATCACTTTGAGGTTTATATTTAGTCCCACGCCCCTAACTCAGCATTCTTTGAGTCTAATGTAGCTAAGAAACCACACAAAACGACTAACAACTACTCACAGTGACCTGATCCCTGGGAAAACTGCTGCTAAACCAAATCCACATTCCCAGCGGAAGGAGCTGCTGCTGAAGAGCTGACAGTTCCACAAAACAGAACCGAATGGTTCAATCATCCAACGTGCAGCCTCTCTACACCGTCTTTCTACTCTTCACTTTCCTCCACAGGGGTGAGAGCTATTTCTAGTAACATGGTTACCCTGCTCTTCTGTTGTCTCCCCCCCTTTTGTCCCTGCACCTGTCCACATCAGTCTCCTGTCAAGTTTAGTCCTGCTTTTTCATTACAAAACACATCTGGAATATAACATCATTACTGGAATCACAGTGAACACTGATGACAAACTAACTGTAATGTTTGCCTTCATTGCTAGCGGATATCAGTAATATGTTTGATATGTATACTGCTCCGGAAAAGATTAAGAGCCCTCCGCATAATGATCTTTTTTCAGATTTTGCTATTTAAAGGCATATGTTTGAGTAAAATTAACTTTTTTTTGTTTAATCCTATAAACATCTAACAACATAAATCCCATATACAAATATAATTATTGTCATTTATAGCTTGTTTTTGCAGAAAAGGAAAAATGGTAAGTTTCCAGAAAAGGGTCATTGTTTTCAGACCTCAAATATTGCAATAAACGTATCACTAATGGATTAACTTAGGGAGTGGAAGTGAGGAAATCAATGTTTGGTGGAAAAACCCTGATTTGTAATCACAGCTTTCATGGAGGTCTGTTTTTCCAGAGCTACATGTAAGACCATTACTAACAGATGCAATCAGTCATCAGTTTACCTGCCCATCTTGCCTCATAGTTAACAGGAAATGACGTCTACGAATGTGTGATGACAAGACCATCAGTACCTGACAGCATCAGCTGTGACTGTCTCCTCCCCACCTACACTGCACCACCACCTGGAATAACACCGCCTGTTTACTTTATTTACTCGGGCTGGGCTGACACTTGGCAACACACTGCTTTCCTCTCACATACAGTAGTGATCACTGAGCAGAATGCAGGTTCAGGAGTACAAGTAGTGTTTGAACTATCACTATGTGTAGGGCAGAAACTTCCACTTTGCTTTAAAATGTAGCTGAAACACTAATAATAATCGTTACAGGATTAGTACGAGATTTCCATCTGGAGCGGAACATATCAGTTTTGGTAGCCGTTGGTAGCCAATCATGATCTCAGCTGTCATAGCTGGATGTAAAGATGCATCACAGGAGTTCAGCACAAGACACCCACAAAGATGGCTGAACTCACATGTACAGTATTATCTAATATATTCTCCAGTCTCTCGTGGACTGAGGCAACACTTTAAAGTATAATAAATAAAGTATAAGCGTGTAAAAAAGACTATTCTTTACCTTAAGAAAAGGCACCTCCAATAGCAGTGGTGTAAATCGAGTGAAGAGCTTTCAGTAGAATAAGGCAGTCACTGAAATGATGACGGGCCAGTGGCACTCAGCACTGATACGCTACTGAAGGTCATGAATGACTGCAAAGAATCCCAGTAACACTATGCAGATGAACCCTACATCTCCAGGCAGGGTGACACAAGCACACTGAGGCTACATCACCACATGTCGATATCGGGATTATATGAGCTGAGTATAGCAAGCCTCAGTCTGCTTTGACCAAAAGCTTTGCTTGACTTTTTCCTTTCTTCTCTCATTCAATCTCTATTTTCCTTCTATCCTCTCTCTCTCTCTCTCTCTCTCACTAGCTTTAGCTCCTGGCAGCTGCCCACTGTGTAAACACACATACACACACACTAACGGATTCATGCCGTCCTTCATCTAGGAAAACTGTTGTAGTAGCAACTGAGAGCTGCATATTTGGCAGGAGAGACCTATAATTAATATTATGATATAAAAAGGTAGCCAGACCAAAAGTAAAACAACGTGTTTAACCTTAAATGGCAAGAGTTTCTCCTATTAATAGTCAGTGACTACAGTGAACACGGTCAATATTGACTTGGTTTCCAAGACACTGGATGAGGCACATTAAGGGCTCCTGGGTTCTGCTTCGTGTTAGGATAATATGGTCAAATAAAATAAATAGTCTTCATTTTGTCAGCTTAGCACCCAAATGCTACTCATGTGCATGTTTCCACTGTGGCCCATTAAAACATACCGTAGTACATCTGCACATGCATCAGAGAAATTACCTGATCACTATAAAGAAAAGACAAAGCTAAAAAACTCACGAGAAAGAATTAAAACATTAGAACAGGAGGACACTATGACAGGGTGAAAGAGTTCAAAAGGAGAGGGTAATAAAAAAGAGCGCAGCAGAGGTGTAAAACGAGAAAGGAGACCAACATTGGGAGTAAAGACGAGGAACACTGAAAAAAAGTGGCTTTGGCATCATGGTGGCATTTAAAGGTGTGAGTCATGCTGGTTTTAAGCAAACTCACAAAACCACAGGAGGCAAATATGCTCTCATATTTTCCTGTGTCTGTGTGTAAGAGAGAGAGAGAGAGAGAGACAGACAGAGTAAGAATGTGCATGATGAAGGAAACAATGATGGCACATCATCAGTACAATGCAGAAAATGGCACTAGTTTTCCCCAGGTACATTCTATGAAAAATAAACTCTTTAAGAAACCACTAAACATCATCTCATTCTAACTTTCTACACCGCATTCGTTCATGGCGATGTAAAACTAGCTAACCTTTTTGGTTCTATGGTTGTTCCTCCCTTTCAGCTGAGGGGGGCCGCATGATCATTAACAGGACGTTAAGAGGCCTGGGATTGGCAAATGAAAAGACATTTTGAAACGTTCAGTATAATCTAAATGAGTGAGTAATTATGTTGACTGTGTCTGCATACTTTATATTTTGTACAATTAAAAACACAAGAAATAATATTGTATATACATATACAGTAGAATATTGCCACGATCACTATACATATTCAAATTTAGCATGAGTCATGATTCAAGTTTCTTTCATCATCACCATTATTACTCCTGTTTTTCCAATATCTCCTGCCATCGGAGGGGAGGCAGAGACATCACTTCCCTAGTGTACAGGTCTGTTCGTGTCTGGATGACTTTGAATTACTGAGTCATGTTGATTGGGAAAAGCTCTAAATTTCTTTTACCTAGGAATTTTCTTACTCTAGTTCTGTATATCACAAAGAAAAACACATTTTGTCTGTAATAACATCTATTCTCAGTCTCCTTGATAAAACATGCCATAAATGCTTAGCCGTTTCGCCCAGTTAGCATTGTGACACCACCATGATTCCTTGATAGATTGGATCACTCTGGGGCTTTTTCAGTTACTAACAATGCTGTCTGTTTAAGCCATATCGGATCATAACACGCCCTGGATATCGTCTCTTGGTAGATAAGGTCTCTCTCTTTGCAAATTTGTCTCTGGGAAAAGCCACGACCAAGGTGGTGTGCATCATTTAACAAGGCAGCAAGTCATGACAGAGATCTCTCATTTAGTCTACCTCTGTTATCGTCACATCTCTGTTACCATGCCAACTGTGAATTCATCAACCCAGTCAGGACTAGTCTGTGGTGTCTGATAAATATTTCAACAGTTTTGTTTGGACTCCTGAACATTGGATAAACAGAAACACACTTTAAGTTTGAAATTGTGTATTTCACATACATATATCTATATTAAGTATGTAGAAATGTGGCCATTTTTTTTAATACTTTATTGATCCCCTTGGGGAAATTGTTGTTTGGACAGCTGCTAGACCTGTGTCAGCGCTACAGGGTATCGGTGTCTTGTCCAAGGACATCTCGACATGTAACCTGGTGGGACTGGGAATCGAACTCCGCACCCTTGGGTTTAAAGACAACTGCTCTACCCACTGAGCTATCATGCCGCCCAGTATTAAATACTTACCATGATGAGCCCTACATTGTTCACTCAGTATGGATATGTCAATACAACCAAACACCCTTTCCTGTAAGTGATGACCCTATCTTCCAAGTTATTGTGTCTTTCTAGTTTTAGTTTCAAAATACATATATGTATATATTTATCACACTGCAGAACAAAAGGTGAATGCAAAATGCATTATCGATAACAAGACACCATGTTTATGTGCTAATGTAAAACCAGCAGCCAAACACAAAGAAAAAAGCGTGCTTCTTAATACAGACAGCTAGTGACATCTGCTGTAAGGAAGGTGTAAAGAAAATGCTTCAGCTGGAAAACATGATTTACAGTGTCATATTCCTAAACCGAAAGTACTAATTGTAAAATAAAACTTGTAGCAGGATAATTTAACCATCTCCTCAACAAGATTAATACACATTTGCAGAATCTACAGACAAACACACACACACACACACCCACAGTACCTCAGTTGTGTCTTGAGTTCAGTGAAGCGCGGCCTCTTGCTGGGATCATATGACCAACACTTTGTCATTAAGCTGTACAGCGTAGGAGGGCACTGAGGCGGCATCGCCAGTCGCTCGCCGTTCTCTATCCTGCCTATGACGTCATTGTTCTTCACACCCTGGAAAGGCTTGATGCCGTACATTAGAATCTCCCACATGCAGACACCTAAAAGGAAACAGAAAACATAAAGATACAATTATTACGGGCCCCTTTTGGCTCCTAAATTCTGCAGAAACTAAGTCTGAAACAGACATTAGGTAAAACTGCTGCAAAAGTATCAGGACAAAACTAAAAGAAAACAGCCCACACTTAAACTTACCGAACATCCAGACATCACTGGCTGTGGTAAAGCGTCTGAAGTTGATGGATTCTGGAGCCATCCATTTTATAGGCAGTTTACCTTTAGAAGCTGGGAGACAGGCAGGCAGTGAAGACTTTTAAATAATAATGACTCTTTCTTCCATGTGTTAGGAAAGAAAAGGAAAGGATGAAATATGCATTTACAGGGAATCTCTCACCTTTGTAATAGGAGCTATCTTCCATGTATCGTGACAGACCAAAGTCCCCCAGCTTTACACAGTCGACTGTAGACACCAACACATTTCTTGCTGCAATGTCCCTAAAGATGACAAAACCAGGGAAGAGGATATTTTGACAGCTATACTGCTAATTTACAAATCTTGTGCATGTAACTTTAGTAAAAAACAGACTAGCATGTTAGCACCAAATCACTCGTTTAGTTGTCAGTATCCGCAATTATGTTTAAGGGACTTCATTACCTTTAGTTTAGGCAATTACGTCCTGCCCTATCAAATCATGTTGTTTGAGAGAGTTTTTATTCCAGCATTTGGTATCTCTGACTCCAGCATGAATACTGAGTTTGAAACCAAAGTTTCAGCTTTGTGCGGAGGATGAGGAATGGAGGAGGAAGGAGAGCAGTAAGAGGAAAGGAGGGGGGCTCCCTGTTTACGCTAACAACAGGTGGTGCTGGTTCTGTCTCCAATCCTTTATAGTCTGCACATCTCAGACTTCACTTACAAGTCAGACTTTTGCCACCTTTAAAAGTTCTCTGATGACTCTCTGAGTTGTAGGTTATATTCAATACTGGGATACTTTGCGGACTGTTGTGAGCAAAACCATCTCCAGCTCAACATCAGCAAAAAAGGAGCTGGTGGTGGACTTCAGGAAATCCAGAGGTTCTGTCTATAAGGGGGGAGGAGGTGGCGGTAGTGTCCGAGTACAAATACCTGGGAGTGTACTGTAATAAACTGGACTGGACTACAACACAACAGCTCAGTAAAAAAAGGTCCAGAGCTCGCTGTATTTCTTAGGAGGCTCAGGATCCATTTGTGGTGTGGCAGGCACCAACAGACTGTACAAGTTAATCAGGAGGGATGGTTCAGTTCTGGGTGTGAAGCTGGACCCACTACATGTTGTAGCTGAGAGGAGAATGATGTAGAGACACAGGAGATCATTTCTGCCTGTGGCCGTCAAACTGTACAACTCCTTTCCTTCAGGTAAAAGTGAGGGGGGAGGACTACTCTCATAATCATATCTATTTGATCAGATGACAGGTTATTTATCACCTAACAATGGGCATCATTTTATTATCATCTGCAAACAATTATATGTAAACATGAAATAGTGTAAATGAGACAATATGTTGCTGTGCTTAGCTATACAAGCTAAAAGCTCTCCAGACGTCTGTTAATTAAACATAAATGGTTTTTATTATATATAGATATTCTAGTTTGTTGTATGAGAGTTGTTGTTGTTCTCCTGCATACCTGTGTACAAAGCGTTTGCTCTCCAGATATGCCAGTGCTGTGCTCAGCTGATAAGAGTACAGGATGAGAGTGGCCAAGTCTAGACTGTACTTCCTCACCTGCAGGAATGACCGTAACTATGGAGAAAAGACAGAGAAACAGAGGGATTAGAAACAGGGAAAAACAGCCACAAGACCTTAAATATCCTTAAAAGACAAGCACATGACCATGTAAAGTAACAGTATCCTACCTCTCCGAGAGTGCAGAGCTCCATGATGATCCAGACTGGGTTCTCCGTGGTGACTCCCATAAGTTTCACAATATGAGGATGATCAAACTGACGCATGGTGACTGCAGAGACAGACGGGGGAGACAAAGGTCAGTTTTTATAGTCTTCTTCTTTATTCCCTTTACACTAGAGGGGCTATTCTAAAGATCATAGAGAGCTTACGTGCTTCTTGGAGAAACTTTTCCCTGACGCTATCCGACGTTGAGTTCTTACACGTCTTCACTGCGACTGAAAGAGTGGGGTTCTCCTGCAACAAATATCAGCAGCATTATTAGACCACAAAGATCCACTTGTAAATCAACAGACATGTACGAAACTCAAAAGCAAAGATTCTGGGGGTAAAGCTGGACCCTCGACATGTTGTAGCTGAGAGGAGAATGATGATCCAGTTGCTCTGGATAAAACCTTTTTGAGATAACCATGACCTGGATGACAGAGAACCTTCACAGATAGAAACGGTGAGACAACCCACCGGGCTGATGTAGACTCCTTGGTGGACGTCTCCAAACTGACCCTCCCCTATGCAGCGTCCCAACTCAATACAGTCGCGCTGGATCTCATAGTCCCGTGCTAGATACACAATAAACATAAACACAAACACCAAAAAAAAAAAGAGTAAACCTTCACATCAAATGCATATGTCAGAGCTCGCCTATACTTCTATTTACCAAGCTTGTCAGATAGATTTCATTTAACAACTTTCTGTTTAAGTCAAACAGTTGTTATTTAACATAAAAAAATACAAATTACTTTATTTCAAACATTGTGTGGAACAAATGCATCAAGTTACTATGTGCAGATCTAGATCTCTATTTTAACCCACCTTCCTTCTCTGACAAACTTGGTTTTAAAGCAATTAAAGCACAGCTCAATGTCAACAGCATGCAGCAACAGCATCAGCAAACCACAGCCAGACACATGTACATGTCACACAGATGAACAGCCAGTATCACTAGGTATTGGTGAACATGAAGTTCTATGTTAAGACTAGTTTAATATGGATAAAGTCAGGTGCATTGCATAACAGTGGGACAGTCTAAGACAACTCATATGCTTATATTTATTTAGTTAAAAGAAACCTTTTGTCTATTGCATCTTGGGGTCAAGCAAATTTTAAAATGTAAGTTTTTTTCAAGTGAGGCTGTAAAAATATCCTGTTTTTACATTTAGTTTTAAGCAAACGGCAATGAAAATATAAATTAAACTTTGGCTGTTGAGAGGCTGGTGGTTTGCTCTGCCAGATAAGCATGACACTGCTGACCTGACTTTGTCCATGTAATTTGAAAGATAAAAAAAAATCTGTTTGCATTTGACAAATTACATTTATAATGATCACTCTTGTCCAATATATCTGCGACTTTTAGAGGCAGCAATGCCAAGCAATAAAATGCCTGTTGTTGAAGACGACTAAATGTGGACGTGGGCTATAACATACGGAGAATATGTACAGTCAGCCATAATTAATGCTTGAGCGCTCTGCCTCTAAATTTCGCCATGTAACCTGATCTTATAACAGGCAAGCATTATGATTAAACAATGGAGAGGCACTACCCTGCTTTGTTAGTGGTTTAGGTTTAAAATTGTATATAGGCTTTTGTCACAAATAGGAACATGCACTGAGTTAACATGCCTGATTAAACACTGTGTTATAACTGTTACCCAGAGCAGCGAATGGAATTCAACAGCTTTAAATTGTTGTTGTTGCATTAATATGTTTTTTATATGAACCACCCAAGCTTGTTTTATCGTTTTCTTCATTTTTATATAGGATGCACAACAACATCAGTGCCGAACAACTCGAGACTAGGTACGAAAGCTTCAACCAGTTTATCCCAACACTAACATCAACAAAGGGGGGGCGGGGGTCAAGGTAACAGCAAGGTACAGGTACAGAAAAAGGTCGAGAATTTTCTTTTACAATTGCAAGCAAACATAAAATAAGGATAACAACAACCACCAAATCAAAGAGCCATCACAATACCACCAGACCTTTGATACGTTCCAATCATTACCTTGATCTAGTCCATAGTATTCTGGGAGAGGGGTTAGTGATAGGAGACAGAAATGACTAGCTGTGAGTACAGAGAGCCATAAAATGTTACTGCAGCTTTTCTTATTTATGCAAATGCTACGTCAACAATTTCTATGTTTGTAGATGTGTGAATGATAGAAATCACTGCTAGCAAGTGTATAAATTTATGTTGAATAATTTTATTTAACATTTATCCATCTGGTTAGCTGGAAATGTGCTGCTGACCAAAACCAAAACAGAATAACAAAACTGCACCGTCTATACATCAGTGGCAAAATGGAATTTATGTGTTATAGTAAATTGATCTCACTTCTAACTAATCAGTCATTTACAATGGGGTAAAAAAGTATTTGGCAGCCAGCTTATGAGCAAGTTGACCCACTTAAAAAGATGAGAGGTCTGTAATTTTCATCATAGGTACACTTCAACTTTAAGAGAGAATGTAGCTAGTTCGTCCTTAGGAAGCTCCTCTACCCTTCACTCGCCTGTATTAATGGCACCTGTTTGAACTGGTTCTGTCTAAAAGACACCTGTCCACATGTTCAAACAGCCAGACTCCAACCTCCATCATGGCCAAGACCATAGGGCTGTCCAATGACACCAGGGACAAGATGCAATCTACAATAGGTAAGCAGCTTGGCAAGGAGAGATCAACTGTTGAAGCATTATTAGAAAATTATGACTGACAATACCAAGCAAGATCTCACCTCATGGGGTACAAAATACCTTAAGAACAGTGAAGCCCAGAACTACACGGGGAGAACGGGTCAATGAACTGAAGAAAGCTGGGACCACAGTAAAAAAAGGTTACTATTAGTAACACAGTACTTCTTCATGGATTAAAAGCATAGGGGGGAAACATTATGCTTTGGGGCTGCTTTTCTGCAAAGGAGAAAGGGGCGGCCTGATAGCTCAGTGGGAATCCAGTCATCTTTAAACCCAAGGGTTAGCGAGTTTAATTCCCAGTCCCACCAGGTTACATGTCGAGGGAATCAATAAAGTATTCATTATTATTATTATTATAAAAAACCTCCTTCCATCAGTCAGAGCACAGAGCATGACAATGATCCCAAACACCCAGTGGCTACGTAAAAAGCATTTAGAGTTTCTGGAGTGGCCTAGCCAGTCTCCAGACTTCAATCCAATAGATTTTTTTTACATTGCGTCTCTTACAGTTGAAGTGGACCTATGATAAAAAGAATTACAGACCTCTCATCTTTTTAAGTGGAACATCTTGCACAACTGGTGGCCGCCAAACACTTCTTTGCCACAGTGTACATGCACTCACTGACCATTTGTTAGGTACACCAGTACCATGTAATGCCATCAAAAATAGCATCTCTACAACTCATTTTCCTTTTTTTATGTGTCATGTAACACGTTTAATAGAATATTGAAGAACAGCGTAATGTATGTTTGCTTTTTCTGTGTTGTGTGTTTACACCTAAGCCCATAGAAATAAAGTAAAGAAGCAAAGCCATGTTAGAAGTTGGTTGCATGAAAAAAACATGTGCTTATGATCCCAAAGCAACATCGTGAGGCAGGGTATATGGAATAATGCGTCAGTAAAAGTCCATCATCCGAGCGGCATTCTCCATTTACGGTTGAAGCAATATCTCCCATCTCCGCTGCCTCTAAATGTTGCCTCGCCACCGAGCGTTGCATGAGCTGCTGAACAAGCACTACGCAGCACGGCAGCTGCCCTTTAATGTTTAGTCTCACATTTAATCAAATGTTCCAGGTAATAATGCAGAAACAGCATAGGGAAGTCTTAAGACCAGATACATCTCTAAACTGATGCTATGGTCAAGAAGAACTCTTGTGATTTACCAGTCATTATCATGTCATGGAGCGGTTTGAAAAAGTTTACTCTGTGGCTAGAAAATGTGTCAGAGCAGCCTGAGGAAGCGGTGGCTCCTGTGACAACTCATAGAAAACAAATATAGCTGGTACACCTAATAATACACAGATAATATATAGTTCAACTGACTTCCCCTTTGATATAGGATTACTACATGTGACCATGGAAAATGATTCAAACATCCGCTAACATTTTATCAACACATATAAAAAGAGTTGAATTCAAAGCTGAAGATATGATTTATAATCTTTATACAGTGTGATAAGAGAAGAAAGATACTTTCCTTCTTCCTGTTTCTGATCATGGTACACAGTTAATGGATGTTATTTTTATTTTATATCACTGCCCAAACACTAAATTCTGCCTCTGACTTTATGAGAATGACATCAGATGACATAAGTGACAAAAGTTTTCAAAGGTAGATCTGACTTTGCATGTGACTTCAGCAAACATGAAATCATGTATTTACTGGATCAGGGACACAATAACCAGCTCCCACACAAAATAATTCAAGAGTGAAATATTTTCAAAACAGAGTTAACGTGTTTGTTACAGTGAGTCTTCCCACTCATTGTCTTAACTGCCAGTATACACAGACAAGGATTCACACGGTCATTTCCTACAGACCTTTTTGCCTCTTTAACTACAGAGTACAAATAAACAGAAGTTTACATGCAAACCCAGTATGTTAGACAATCATAAATGTAGGTCTGAACACCTGTAATTTCATCTCCCCACTTGTAAAATTGGCTGCCCGCAGTGGCTGTGTGCATGAGTCTGTTTACTCACTTGAAGGCATGGTGTACGTGTCCTCCTCATCTATGATCTCAGCATAATCATCCGTTTCTGCAGAGACAGAGTGAGGTGGAGAGGGAAAAAATAAAAGTCTCAGCAGGTGAGCAATGATTTGACACATCTAATCGTCCACTCGACATAACAAGCAGAGACCCCTGGATGCCATTTAGATTTAAACTTAGAGGTTACATTACCCAACACACAAGTACCATTACCAATATAAAGTCGTTTGATTGCATGCCACTCAAGAAGCTCAACACAGTCAAAAACTAGGAGCGAAATGACACCAGTAACAAAAAATCAATAGCTAGAAGTACCTTTCCAAAAGACAGTCACCATGCCCTGCTCCAAACACATGCACACTACATACACTTTAAATGTACTAGTGAATAACCGCACACAAGGAGTAACAAACAGTACAATGAGCGCGAGAGAGAGCGCACGAGGGAGGGAGAGAGAGAGAGAGAGAGACGATAGGAAAGGGGAGGGATGGAAAGAGTAATTTTTTCCAGAGAAACAAGGTGAGTCATGAATAAGGCAGAAACAGTTGCAGGCTGATACAGAGACAGATACACACACACACACACACACACACACACACACACACAGATGCTAAATATAAATATATCAGGAATTCCACTGTACTACAAATTTAACATAGTTAACATGAGAAGCGGTAGTTACCATCGCCACTAGTGTGACCTGATGAAGCCACATGTAGCATGAAACACATACACAGAGGTTCGAGACTTTAATGACTGTATTCAGGGTAATGTTCATATAATTCTGTGTAACTGTGAGTTAGTCAAAGGTCAGTAAACAGTCAGAGTAGAGACACAAAGAGTGACAGTGACTAAAGCTCTCCATGAGGACATCTGGCGAGACAAGGACTCTTCACTGTGCACACAGAAGAGGCTTTCTGGGGTAAACAGAGTGCAGACACATATCTATTAACCCTTTATCTGTCTCTTAGCTGTCACTGACTTTAAGGAGCAGCGGTCAGCGAGCCCACTCACATGCAAGGACACAGAAAGCAGGGAAGGAGTATGGGTTTCATACCTGAGACACAAACAGCTCTGGTCCGTACTCCATCCATCCGCTTTTCCATCCTTTTCTCATGATTTGAAACTCTGCACCAAAGAGGGGAAAGACATTTTTGGCATTTGGCTCAAATTGATCTAAACCAATGTATTCTGATACAGAGGAACATATTACCTTCATATTACAGGATAGAACGAATAACAAGACCAAACAGTCAGTTGACTTACTTGGGTAGGGACGGCAAAGCTCTGTCCCCCTCTACGGAGATCAAATGAACATACGAGTTACATACAGAACAAACTGGATTCTTGTTAGAGCTGCAGCCATGTTCTTTGAAGTCGTGGTTATTTTTAGAGAAACGACTTGCCAAACACAGGGTGGTTATCCAAAGTGACAAGCTCAATGCCTCACTAACCACACCACTGCATGAGTGATGGTTAACAGCAAATTCATCCCTGAATACTATTCATACTGTAAGGTATATTTTCTCCTCTGCTTTGACTTGAAAATGATAATGAAATGATAGGAGTCGTGGTGTATCTTACCTTTGTGAACTCTGACAATGAAAGAGTGAGACGCTGAGGAGACGAGCCGACAGTAGCCGTCAATCAAATCCGCCATGTTTTCTGCTGTAGTCAGGGATGCAGTGGTGACTGTGAGAGGCTACAGGCATGCGCACACACACACACACGTACAGAAGGATTAGTGTGAGAGCAGGACAGAGTTGCTTCACATTGGCACAATGAGAGCTTTCTTGAGGATAACGTCTTCTGTCAGAGCACATATACACTCAAATACAGCACAGATATTCTGCAATGATGCACACATGCTTTTCCACTAGTGCGAGCCTGCAGCAAACACACACCCATTGGCCAGACACACTTGTGCCATTCAACCCCCATGTGGTGCTTATTTCTTCCCCTTACCTTTATTTTATGCCACTGAAAATGTATGCAACTTAAAATTCAATGTTTTTAGCACATGGGTTGTTATTCTGTTTGTTACAGGGGAAAATATTTATTTAGAAAAAAAAAGGGGATTGCGTGATCAATGAATAGGTGTGGTAAATCGTTGGTTCAATGGAGTAAAATAGTTTATTACAGCGTTACATGAATCACCCTTGTGTATTGTGTGTGCGTTTTTCACCTCTGGCGCTCCTGCAACGTTGAGTTGCAGCATGCCTTTTCTGTCCTTCTCTTCCAGAGCTGAGTACTGGATGGACTGAACCTGGTTGAAGTTAGCTAGGTGTGTAGGCTGTAGAGACACAAACAGGTCTGTCATGCAAGAATGCATAGCGATGGGACATTTTTTAATAATCAATTTAGTCATGCAACAGTAATCAGAGACCTCCAACACTGGGCCTAAAAAAATTATGTCATCAGGAGTGCATTTTAATGTGATTAGGAAGGCCACACACAGTGGCTTTATTTAAATGCAAAGGTGAATAAAATAATCATGGACACTGGTTGTTTTCCTGCTGTTAGTTTTCCTAATTGTGTAACCAGGTGATGTGTTGACTTCTGGCTTTGTAACAGAAACTACCAGTATATTTTACAACCTTGTATCAAAACCTTCCAGAGTAAAACACACCAGTAGAGGGCAGCATGGTAAACCAATTACATGCAGGCAGCATATATCAAAAAAAGGTTATTCAGCGGCAACTGAACTGGTTTTAGTTTCTTGAAAATGTGTGTCCTCCATTCCAGAGCGCTTTCTCTATTCTGACTGACAGGTTGGAGCAGCAGGTTTACAGACCTTTCTAAAACATTTTTTGGGATAACCATGACCTGAAACACGATAATGTTCACAGACAGGCAGGATACGGACAATGCTAAATGACATTTTGTGAGAGGAGTTGTGCGTGTGCATACTCACCGTTGAGCCCTTATCTGTGAGGTAGCTGATTCCTTCCTCTGGTCCGATAGCTAACTCTACTGATATTACCCAACTAGACTAGAAATAGAGAGAGAAAGACAGTGAGAGAGACACAGCATTAATACACAAGGCATAGTTCACAATATCATGTGCTTCATTATCAAAACGCAGAATTGGCAAATGTTTTATGTTCTCGTCTGTTTTTACTACTGTGACATTAAATGGCTTCCAGGAAAGAGGAATGTTTGCTATTTATAAATGACCGTAATAATAATAATAATAATAATACATTTTTGTTGTTTAAATACTGGAATTGCCAATTTGCTCAACAATTTCCTATTTGTTTCGTAAGGAAAACTTATGAACAAACTCATCTTCCCACGCAGCACGATCAATGAATAGAGTCACCCTACCCCTAGTGCACATTTGAAGCACTCCTTGTCAAACCGGCAGATGGGAGAGAGAATCTCAAAGAACTTGAGGATGCTCTGCTCATCGTTGAGGTTAGCGAACGGCTTAAAGGTCTGCTGGATCTGCTTACGAAGAGTCTTTGCCTGAAAGAGAGCAGGAGAAAGAGGAAAAACAATCCAAAGAGTGACATCTGTGAGGCAGTTGATTCAGAGACAAGGAACCTAGACTAGTCATCTGACAAGGAACTAAGAGTGACAACAGGAAGCTTAACTTCATTCCAGACAATCAGACATCCATCCGTCGTTCAAACAGCCATTCAAACATCAAGTTGCACTAGAGCCAAAGAAACTTCTCCCAATGCTATTATCTGGTGTTGGAAATAGAGTGAGTGACTGATCCAAAACTGTGTTTCTGTTAGTTTGCTCTCACCTTGAGAGAGTCCAGCAGGCTTTTAGGGAAGAACCTTCTCAAACCAACATCTTTCCTAAAAAGAAAAGGGGAATCACAAACAGAATCTGTAAATATACATTAGATCTAAAAGAGGACAGAACGATTCACAGCGTGGATTAAATAACATCCATCTTACTCTAGAAGTTCGTAGTTTGATTTCTTATCCAGTGCGTTGCCTGGCATCTCTCTGAAGAACCTCCTGCAGAGAAAGGAAGCTGGAGTTAGCTAGAGTTCAAATGAACTAGATTGAAGGAGTCAGTGTCTTGTTCAGATACTCTGGAAAACATCTCTGAGCAAAGCAAAAACTAATGATCAACAAGATTCATTTTGATGGTTTTCCTGCTATAAATACAGCCTAAAAAGTGATATGCGTATGTGTGTTTACCTGATTTCCAAACAGCCCAGTTTTAAAGCAACATCTTGATCCACCTGATCTGCTATATGTTGCATGTAGTCACTCTTGACCTGCAGAGACGCAGAATAGCAACTCAGCTTTTACCACACTATCATAAAGATGAATGTAGCTTAAAAGCATTTAAAGCTAAACGTATAGTTTTTTTAGACAGAGAGCTTTCCGTCTCGTCTTTCCTTCTGCTTTCCTCACCTGGTGATAGAGGTAGTTCAGAGAAGGTTTGTCCTCAGAGAAATGGCTGAGGTAACCTTTAGGTAGGTACCGCAACCGCAACTCATACCTGTAAACGACAGAGAGCATCTGGTGAAACAAGCATGCCACTACCACCCACACAAACACACGGGGTGAAATAACCAATAGCACTCGGTTGCTGAGCCTCTTTGGCTGCCTGTGGCGTAGAGACAGAAGGAGCACGCTTACTCACACATACAGCTGACGCATAGAGAGACCTCAATGCATTTTAAAGCCCCCACTCTGGCCCAGCCTGTGCTATAGAGAAACTGAAAGGCTGTGCTCGAAATAGATACGGTGTTATGCTATAGTTGTATAAAAACAAGGATGTGTTGGTCTGAACGACCATTCATTTACAACAATGACCAAGTGACCAATTTACCAACAGGTTGGATTCTCCTTGACTAATAAAATAAATGATACAAGATGAGACAAAATTCACTACTTGCTATAGACTGAACTGAAGGAAAAGTGAGCCTAGTGAAAAAAACATCACATGAGGTTAAATGTTTAGGAATCTAACAGCCACAGGGGATTGAAACTGAAAGATGCCATTTCTGCTCACTAAGTTCCTATTGAGTGGCACAATGAAATGACCAGGAACTAATGAAGTGTGATAACCTTTAAATCCCCTAAACCGTAATACCATTTCTGCAGTTAGACTTGCCAGTTAGCTGTGACTACCCAGAATATCCATCATTCTTTATGACATATTATGTTATGACTGACATACTGCACTGACTTAAGTGGAGAAAAGTAGGTCAGGGGAGTAATAAGCTCCAAGTTGCTTTTGATACTAAAGGCCTGTAGTTAGATAACAAAGGAAATCAAGGCTGAATACGAAATGAATAAAACATCCAACTTCAATAATGAATGAACCAAAAAGTGAGTGTGAGAAAAGAAAAAATAATGAAAAGAAGAGGGAAAAGATGGAGCTGGGTAAGGACTGAGATGAGATATGGAAGGATGGAGGGCAAGATCAATGTGAAACAAGTGCAAGTGCAGAATGAGACGAAGCATACGAAGGGAGAGAGGAGGGAGATCGAGCCCGTCCACCCCCTGGGCTACTGCTGTTGTTCTAACAATAGCTTGGCAGTAGCAGAAGCTCCTGTGGGCTTGTAGCTCTGCCGCCATATGAGACAGAGCTGCAACAACTGGCAGAGCTGCGGTGCTGCATGTTGATGGGGTGAGCAGCTCGTTCATTGTGAATTTATCTCGAGTAAGGATGTTAATGATATCAACTCAGGGTGGACAAGCTCCAGCACAGTTTGAATGGAGGCTGAAAACAGACAGGTGCCTTTCAATAATGATAAGCACAGGAAATCAGTGACCGTTCTTCTTAGCAACAGTACTATATCAAATAAATGAGAAGTTCAATCCATCTCGCCCGATGACAGCTGGGAAAAGCTCCAGCACCCCATGCAACCCTTACAAGGACAAGCAGTTAAGAAAATGGATGGATGGATGGAAGTTCAATCCATTCTTATTTAGTTGTGAAAAGTGTAAGTAAGTAAGAACTAGCCAGGGCACCTATGTGCAATAAAGTCACCTTGACCAGCTGAATTTAATTTTGGCGATGTATTTACAAGGAGTTCTGGTGTCTTGCTCAAGGACACAATGAGGGGATGGGCTGGACTCTAGGCTGGGATTGCATCCTGCATCCCAGTCTGAGCTTATTCCATTGAGCTACCACTTTATAAAAGGTTAATCTCAACAAAAACAAGTTGGTTGTAATATTTTTACAGTATACTGTCTGTGTTTATTGAAAGCATAAAACGGTTTCATTGGGACCATATGTTATGTAGCATTTGCTCATGACGCGTAATAAAACAACGCTAAATAACTGGTTTGCAGGTGTACAGTTCACTAGACTTGTAAAGATGACACATGCTTTATAAGGATATAAAAAGCGAATCGCCCTCCTCTAAGGAATTTTAAAAAGAACCAGCACTTATCTAAAAAAAGCAGGAAAAAAGGAAACACGAAGTTCAACCTAGTTGTGTCTTTACCTCCATTCCTCTTGGGGGTGCAGTTTCTCATATTTCTCCCTGACATGGGACACGCCCAAATCAGGGTGTAACCAATGGAGAGCGTCAGAGTGCAGATGAGTCAGACGGAGGCCCAGTGAGGACACACAGCGCAATTTGTGGATTTCTGCTATCTTCTGGATTATACCCTGTTGAAACAAGGATAAAAAAGTAAAACTTGAGGGGCAGGGAAATGATACTTATTGGGTGTCTTGAAAGAAGAGAAATGGTTTTGTGTCTTACCCTGACATCTGTAGCATCTCCATGCCTGATGTTACTAGCCCAGGTGCATGGTTCACTATTTGTCTCAAAATAATGGAAGATCTTGAGAACCCGGTCCATTGAGCCTGGGGGCCGCTCTAGAGCTCCAGCTGAGCCACTGGTACCAACACCAGAACCACTGGGCATCCCGGATCGGGATTTGACCCCACAAACACCCACTGCAGAGTGATTGAGGTTAGGCTCCAAGTAGGAAGACGATGCCATGCCTGACTCAGCTGTTCCTGCTGGGGCTAACTGGCTGTCATATTCTGAAGAGAGAAAAACGGACAAACAAAGACAACACAGGTCACAACATGCCTTCATAACAAAGTCTAGAAATGCCTTGAGTTGCTTTTTTAGGATCAGTATCAGAGACAGTTAATTTTTTAGATATTGTAGCAAAGCAATGATATCCAAAGATATTTACTTCTTGGTTTTTACATTAGAACAACTTACACAAAAGGGGGTTTGTTTATTGACTGCTATTTTTCAAAAAGACCATTCCTAATTTTGAACTATGGAAAGATCAACTTGGCATCCAGATGAAGCTGCCAGATGCTTTCTTTTTTTACAGTTCTCTGACCTCTACAGATTCCTCTACAAGAGTAAAGTAATTTTTGTAGGCTTTGAGGCTGTGATTGACCAACTTTTCCTCCCCACGTACCTCTACAGCAGATGTAGGGAGAATTTGGAGGCTAGTAATTGAGTATTGGATTAAAAAAGTGTCTAATTAATGATTGGACCAGGCACTATATCATCGGTATCAAAAGTTTACCCACATTAAAGTACTCCCTAACCAAAATGTTGTATTCTCTTTAGCCAAGTGTCTTTTACTTTAATTTATACAACAAAAACTGTGTGTTTGTCTACTTGGCTACCAGCTGTAATATGAAAAAAATCTGTTTACAAATGTTAAGATCTGCTGTGGGAGGATTCTTAACTGGACATACAAGTGTTGAGTAACAGTGGCTATGAAATTAATCTCTAGTTCCAAACTCTCATATGAGTCACTAAATACAATAATTAAGTAACTGCTTAATGCTGGCTGTTAAGCTAATTGTTTAAGGAGAGATGTTAAAGTAGAAAATGTATGAAAAATATCTGCCTTATTTTACACACCATCAATGTATGAGACTACAACAAAGGTTTTTGCAGTACTTAATAAATGCAAACTAACACTAAAGCAAATAGTAGGCACAGATCATCATCCTATTTGTGTTTATTTATTTTCTTTTGTCAGTGAACATTTATGTGTCTAAAACCAAGGTCACAAAGGCCAACTGGAATTTATTTGTTGAAATGGAATTTAAAGGACAACGTGGCATAATCTACATCTAAACATCACCGTCAATGTGCCAGTGTTAGCTATAAGGCTAATTTACAATTGTTGTTGCTCAGCCCGATCGGCCATTAACTATTGATGGTTTGTCTTCATACCCATACATGAGACGCACACTCCTGTGTTATACTCTCACGTCCCGGATATCCCAGCTGGATTTCGTCAGTCATGCTCACTACAGTGTTTAAGCTGGGTGAATTCTTGCTATTATGGGATGACAGAAGAGCTGCAGGTAGATCAAATCTGGATGGATGGCTAATTTGCACTGCTGGTGATAGCTACAACAAAATACTAAAGTTCTCGTACTCAGGATTTAACACTGTTCTGCAGCAAAACTCAACACCAGGTCACTATACATTTTTCTGTACTGTGTTCAGGTCACAGTCCAGATCACTTCATACTGAGTAAAAGGTAGGTGAGAAAGAAACCCTTAAATGCGGAGGCTGCTCCGTGGAAAGTTTGCTCAGCGCTTTTTACAGCTAGCAGCTGACCTACAGTTTCTTCGTCAAAGACAGCAAGTGATAAACATGCCTGTGTGCGAGTGTGTGTGCAGACAAGTGCAGAGGAGGATATCGTGTATCTAATAACTCAGCACTTTCTCATAAGAACCTGCTGTAGCAATAGTATGTGTGTAAAACAACGTTTTGTGCATACATCAGATACGCATTATTACAGAGGCCTAGTGTTAGCTTTTATTTTTATTCTGTCCTGACCATTTAGGAAAAGCTTCTCACTCTTCATGTTGTACACAAATAGTTTTTGTTTCCTCAATGAACCCACATCGTATTACACGTATAATGGTCACAGACAGATCTAACAAACCCTCAAGACCTTAATACAGTAGATTAGAGAAGATGAGATTACAAATGTCCCTCTTACAGTATTATAATCAACATCCAATTAAAATAATACCACCATGGCTGTGATACTGCTGGATTATTAGGTGGCTTGTTACAACCCCTGAAGAGCGCACTGCTGCTTCAATTCTATTAACATCACCCCTATACAGTATCATCTCAACAGTACCAACCACATTTTAAATTACTACAGAGGCTCTGTCTACCTGATGAAATCTACCGTATCACTTTAATTCAGCACATTCAAAAGGTAAAACTCTGTTAAAATGCCTCTCTTCTGTTTCTAATAGTAATGCAAATAAAAAGCATTTATACATTGTCTTCTATATTAAATTAATTTAATATAATCTTTTTTTAACCACTTCTGTCATTTAAAGCCTTAATATCAGACATCTAACCTACAAACCTAGCCCGAAGCCAGTGTTTATGCTTAATTGTTATCAGAAACATACAAGATATACAAAAAATAGGTTGCTTATAAAGTTTGCTGTACAATTGACAATTAAGACTGTACAGTTGCCAACATTTTTTAAATGTTTTAACAGCCCTAGCTTTTACGACTCATCTCTGGGGGACACAGTAAAAAATGTATTGGGGACATTATTTGGACTGCCGACTCGAGTTTTAACTACAGCCCAGTCACAAACCACAGTTAACCATCTGCTGCTGCTCACTCACTCAGCCTGAAATCAGATTAGGCAGTGAAATGTTGTAACACATCACTGGGACAAAACACAATAGTGTCACACATGCATATAACCATAACCTAATTACTACATACAGCTTAATAAAATCCTATTAGAGAAGCAAGCATACCTACATTTTCCAGCATTTATACAGCTACTTTATGTGAATACTGCTGCTGAAATGTCACTGTACTCGTTTCTCAGAAAGCTTTTATTAAATGGGTTCATAAATTAGTTTGCCACCAAACTGTCAATTCTATTATAATTATCTTTTTTTTTAATTTTGATTATCATAACATATTGTGAAATTTTATAGAAGAATTCAAAACAACTGTTTGACTGAAATGCGTCTTCTACTTGTACGTCACACTGAATAAAAGCGACTGCCAAGTAAATAAAGTAAAATAAAGTATAGTTTTTTTTGTTTTTTAATACTCTCCATCACTGAAAGCACTAACACCTGGGACTGCACAAATTGCGATTCTCTGTAAATAGACAGACCATGAAACGTCTCACTGTACAGTAAGTTCCTGCAGACACCCAACTGTATGCATAACAAACTCAGATTTAGGGCACTATAATATATGGAGCTCATCATATGTTAGTTACCGTTTTATATAGGTCACTACACAGCACAGGACCATTTCTCTTTGCACCAGTTTCTACTCAACATAACTGCACTAAATCCCCACATACATGCCCTCATACACTCACAAGCAGAGGAATCAAATCAACTAGGCCATGGAGGCGGCCAGGAGGGGAGCAGGCCCACCACCCCCTATCTCTCAGTGGGGCTCCACTGACTGACAGTCGGCCTGTTAAACCACAGAAGGCCAGAGTTGAGCTCTGTCCCATAGCAGCAGCAGAAGGACAACTTATCTCCTCGTCTTACTGGTATCTGGGTTACTGAGGTTAGCACAATCCTGGGGGAGCCGCTTTTTCCATTCTTTCCTCTTCATCTCAGTGGCTCATTCCACACATTTATTCCTCACTTTGTGCCCTGTCTTTTTAAAAGCCTGCATCTTTGCTTTTCTCAGCTACTCCCCTTATGTAAAGCAGCCAAATCCCATATTCTCCTTTCTCCATCCTTCCCCCTTCATCAGCAATTGTCTTCTTCTTTCCCTCTCTTAATCTCCCCCCATCGCTTTTGGTCCCTGCCTTCACATCTCCTTTTGATCCTCCTGTCCTATTGAACCGTCTCTCTTCCTTCCTTCCTCTCATCTTTCTCAAACCATTTCCTTTGCCCTTCTCCCATATTACAGTTCCGTCTTATACCAGTGTACCCATTATTCATTTGAGGGACTAAGAAGGAAAAGCTTAATATCCACAAACACGGACCAGCATACTGTAACCATGGACTCATTAGCAGCACTGGTTTACACAGACATGCTGATAATAATAAAATAAAATGTATTCCACTGATTATTCAGCACTTGACTGTGCCTATTTTTTCTCCTCTGGAAAAACCTCAGAAATATTAGCCTGTTGTAAACATTATTAGTTGTGACTGGTCCCCGTCTCTCATAAACTGTGAGAGACAGATGGAAACAGAGGACAGAAACAAGGGATTATGAAACTTATTATAATGTTGTGATCAAAACCTCTTCCAAAGCCAGGAGCAATGAAGTACACAAATTAGGTTTGTGTCTCCGTCTCATTCAGACTTCATGAAGCAGAAAATACAGTTTAACTAAATCTGATCAACCGGCAAAACGCTGTGGAACGGAATTAAGATGCTTCCAGTCAGAGTGGGTAAAAAGCCCAACAAACCACTGTAAATGCTAAGAGGAAATGTCTAAATACACTGTATTAAGAAAATGTTTATATTTTATAGCCAATGATAATATCCGTTTGTACCAACATACTTGGTAGGGGGCGCTGTGCATAGATGCAGGCCCCTTTGCTCCAGCAGAGAGGGATGCAGCCGCTGTTCTCCATTGGTTCTGTTGATTAGACTGTTTAAGGTCCGGCCACAGGGTCCAGACAGAACCTCTAGGCCCCAAAATCCGCATATAGCCAAGAACTGAAAACTGTTTATTCCTCACTTGTTTATTCCAGAGTATATAAAGGTGAATAGGCCAAGAAATAAACACATAGAGATATAAAAAAATGTCTCCCAAAAAAATTGAAATCCAGAGCAGTTATGCTGGTGAGCCATATATCCTTTGTGAGCTCCTCAAAACAGATGTTCAAGCCTATCTTCTAGGTTTGGGGTATAATTTCTCTACCCTACCTACAGTCCAGTAAATCCAAATTGCGATATCAAATTCTTCTGCTGCTGAGCTACTGATCCAATTAATAAGTCGATGATGTCAAATTCAAAGACGACAGTTTCCATGCAGCCACAAATCTCACAGGATTTGATACTGTATGCCCAATATCTACATTACAAAATAACACTGTTGGCCCATGCTGGGAAAGACTGCATATAGTTACATCACAGTACTAATTTCTAAGAAAGGTAGTAGCTTTCCTGAGTAAATCCACAGGAAAATGCAAAACAAATGAGTGTAAGAGGAAAAAGAATCGGGCATCAGCTAAGACAGAGGTAAAAATGTAGGGCAAAGAGGGGTGTAAAAAAAATGGAGCACAGAGAGGGAGAGGTAAATGAGAGTGACCGGCGCAAAAGAAGAAGAGGAGAGCAAAGACAGAAAATGAATCAGGGAAAGACTGAAGATGAGCAGCATGAGAACAGAACGATCAATGACTGAAAAAAAAATATGAATTAGATGGTGGTTGAGAGGAAATACAAGAGAGTAGAGATGAAGAGAGAAAGCAGAGAAACCCCAGGGGGATGCTGAGCCTCCCGTCCTTCCAAAGCTTTCCTATAATGCTCTGAGGCTGCAGGACTGAGCCAGGTCAAAGCAGGTGTCTGATGTCAGAGAGAGACATAAAGTCACAGAGTCCTGAAGGGCAAGGCTGGGCAAAAAAAAGAAGAAGCTGGAACTAAAAAAGCTGTGATGTGAAGCCAGGCAGGATGGGAATAGGAAGAGAAACGGCTGCTGCAGAGAAGGGAAATTAGACGCAGTAAATCTGTAGTGAAGTCAGTCAACTGTGTGTCATTCATTCCAGTTTCGGAAGGCTTTCTTCGACGGAGACGGATGACAAAGTAGATCACAACACCATTCCAACTCAATCCTTGAGCAGTAGAAAGGAGCGCACCAAAGAGTCTGGAGCTCAAGTACGCATGGAAGCCAGAGACGGGGGTTCGCGCATACGTAAGGGTAAGCAAGTGGGAAACCAAGTGAACGAGAGTGTCCGAGTTGTCAGCAAAAGTGGGAAATCTAACCAGCAAATGTGGGAGCGTGTGAAGTCGAGTGAGTGTGTGCATGCATAAGCCAAGTGTTTCTCCTCCGCTGTGGCTTCAGTATAGGCTGCTGTGAGCATGCTGTGAAAAAGCTGCTCCACTCGCTAACAGGCAGAGCCGGGGAGGGAGGAGGATGTTTGTGTGCGAGTGTGTAGGGCAGGAGAAGAGGGAGGGATACGGAAGAAGGCAGTGGGGTAGATTATGATTGCAGGGGAGACTAAGAGAGCTGATTGGACAGTACACCAGAGAAACAAATAGAACAACACTATTAATCTAAACTTTAATAAACACACACACCCCATTTGTGTACACACAAAAGGTGTTTTCCTCTTTATTCCTTCTTTTCCTTCCTCCAGCCTCATCTGTGCGTCTCCCTCCACAGGCCAGAGCAGGTCTCTACTGCCCTCTGTCCTCACTCTGTTCCCTCTCCTACTCGCCCCCCTCCTCTCCACAATTCACCTGCTCCTGCAGCATGCCAGCTTTTCATTGGCAATAAAGCACTCTGACATTCAATACCTCTGATGTACCAGAGCACAGGATTATTGTCAACGCTTTATAGCTAAGCTCCCAGCTGCACCGACAACAATCATATTGCAACAGATTTGTGATGCAAATTGATGCGGACTGATAAAGTGTTTAGATTTTACATCAAACAAGAGCAATAAATGGTTCAAATTAAACAACAATAACAACACACGGCATTTTTTGTTATCCGATAACCCTCCGAGCAGGACAATATTGTACCTGTCAAAACTAAATATTGTTCAATATGGATCCGTTTTATGATAAGTCAACGTAATTTAAGGTTGCCAGACCTCCGTCATCATGTTTACAATAATAACCATGTGGCTAAGGGAGCAATCATGGCCACGGCCATAAACCAGCAACGCTCGTTACCAATGAACAAACCACTCTCCGTTGTTTAACTCAAACCCACCTATCCATCCATTCTTACCCACTCTATGCAGATTTGGTTTCCTGTGTAATAATGTCACATGACTTCCTCCCTCACTCCCATCACAATTACCACAGCCATAAATTGCTTTGTCACTCGAACTTCAACATGTTGCTTAGAGCACTTACTAAAAGAAGGCAAACATGCTCAATAAACCCTAGGATGCACAATATAAACATGAGTATTTCAATATTTGTGCCATAATTTGGGCTCAGCTTCAACACGCCAAGCATTGATTCAATGCAGCCATCGCTTCTCAGAGAGAATTGGAGAATATACTATACTATACTGTGGTTTTCCTCTTATCTGTTATGTCAGTCTAATGGCACATTTACGTCTTCAATTTTTGTTGAATGACACATTTTTTTGCTAACAAGTTTACAGAAGCTGTATGTTATATTCAGTATGCTCTTCACTAGAAATTAACATCTGGGAACGTAAGCAATGACTGAAAAGATTCATAAGCCTAAAAGTTGTTCCAGGTGCACAGAGAGGTAGAAGAAATCTTAACGACATGCAGTGTAGATCATGTAGAGATAACGTTTGTGGTTTATCTCATTAGCTGTGCTCGCAACACACAGTTAACGCAGTAAAACTGTAACGCCAGCAATTAAGACATGATCACAACATAAAAACAGTGCAGCAGCGATGACCTACGTCCATTGCAACTTTCCATCAATACACTGATCCCATAAACTATTACAATGATTTGAGCGCCAACATACAACCACGTCATCACACCATCAGAAAGTATTTAGTTAAAACTTAACATCCGACAGCTAATAGGCTGCTTTGTTTAGAGTGCAGACAAGATATTAAGCAGCTCTGCTACTTAAACAGACTGGCCAGGAGTCTACCACGTCATATATTTGTTACATAAAACTGTATTCATATTTAAAACGTGTCTGACCCTGGTCCTCAGCAGCCGACATAATCTGCCACTGTGTACACTTGGTGTCACCATCATAGCGACAGCACACGTCCCAGTGGAAAGTTGCCAAACTGAGGGTTAAGGAATGTAAATTATCTTTCAGTCCTTCTTCAAAATGACAAGTTCTCTGCTCCAAATATACAACATCGGGTATAGGATCAGCTGTTACCTAGCAACAGACTAGAGCTACGGGCCATAAACGTCTCATCTATACCTCTGAAAATGTTCAGCTCTACCTCCATACATACTACAACACAGCACTATGGGCCCTCTGCAGAGCTAAGAACGTGTTAGGTGAAAAATAAAAGTGAGGGTAAACCTGTCCTCAATGTCACATAAAAATCCATCTGATAAACTTTTCACATGAGAGCTGCTCATGAACGTGAATTCATACACGCCACAGACATTAAACTACAATTGTGCATTGTGCAGCATACCTAGCTGACATCTAGTGGTGAAACTGTTTACATTTTAATAAACTTTAAAACTGTTTATTGTAGCAGATTAACAATGTTTGTGTGCAAAAGTAGACAATCTGTACTCACCAGCGTAGTATGATATTCTGGAAATATCTGGAACAGAGAAGGGGGAGCACAGGGAAAAGTACATTAAGTATTAAAGACATTTCTTTATATAACATTGTTTACACTGACTTATTGACAGATCAGATCACATCGTCTTATACTAGATCACAAGATCAATTCTCTCATGATGCTTGCATGGCTGTAGCAGGATTCTTCTGTGGTCAGACATGGATTTCTCTATTATAGTATGTGTCCATGGGCTCTTATTAGCTCATGATTTCCCCTCCACAACCAGAGGAATGTGGGAAAAGAGCAGAAATATGGAATAGATGGGGTGATAAGAAAGAAGGGACAGAAGGAGACAAAGGTGGAGAAGTAAACGGCTGAAGTTACGAACAGGTTGAAAGGACTATTGAGAAATGTCGACATTGGCAGGAAAGGACGAGGTCCATAGTTATTATCGGAATTCTTCTCAGATCGTTTTCTGTTAACTGACTGATGTATTTTGTATTTAGCACTACAACTGAGAGTCACTTGAAAAATAAGCTCGTTCGAGTGCTTTCTTTCTTTGACTGGCAGGACTCGTTTTCGGATCACATCGAACACAGTCACTGATTTACACTCATGAGCAGCAGCTCTAATGAATCCCCATGTCAGGATTTAATATCTACATCGCAAGGCAGCTGATGCGAGGCGAGAATCATGACTTGGCAGCATATATCTGCCGTGTCATGCGGTAATAATTTTCACCCGCTGTTCGCATTCGTCTCTCACATCTGTATCGTGACCTCGGCCACCTTCTGCTCACCGTTTCTCCATATACCACCTTTTCACTCACTCGTTTCTATACTGAAATATAAATGACACCAAAATGAGCAATATGATGAAAATACCTTTAAGTTATGCCCACATCTGTTCCTAAGCAACCGATACAAAGCAGGACTGTGGTGCTGATAAGGATGCCAAGGCTTTGTCTCATGACATTAAGACCACACAACCTGCCACTACGGTCAGTTTTGTGTTTTAAGGTTTCATTACAGACAGTGTGTGAGAAAGTAATGTTTTTTCCCAGGGTCCTATTATAGTTTTTTTAATCGCCTATGATAAACTGTTGATGAGATGTAGACTAATGTGGGGAAGCTGCAGAAACAGAACAGAGGAGGGGGACGCTCCAATTTTCTAGTGTGAACACACAAACTCAAAGTCTGGCACTGAGTTACAACAGTTTGGTTACTATTTTGACTCAAACATCTTAATGAACGGCAGTTTAGTGTGTGCTCTGCCCTTTACATAATTTCCTTTAATCACATAATCCAATTTCTTCCTGGCAGAGCTGCGCCCAAAATGTTGGCCACAAGCAGGATGCCACAAACAAATGTAACACAACATGAATCCCAGCACTAAATTCCCCTTCTCTCACACTCTAAAATTCATTTGTCACACAGTAGGTGAAACATTTAGGATGGTAACACACACATATTAGTAGTGCATCGGTAAATAACTCAGGTACTTTACTAAACTGTCTCTTTGTTGTGGAACTGATTCTACAAATACTAAAGGATGACTGAACTTAAAAATTACACACACACACACACACACACACACACACACACACACACATTTTCACTTGCATAAACACTCTTTAGAGCTTCTCCCTCCTACTCCATCATATTTTCACCCTCCTGCTCTCAGTTGTTTCTCATTCCCTCTCCCACTCAGAGTAGAAAACTGTAGCCTCTGGCTATAAACCACAGAGGCTACACTACAGTTGACACCACACTAAGAGCATTGCACAACTTCATTCTCATCAAGGAAACAATAACAGCCTTTCTGCGGCTCCTATGCACTGATCGGCCTGTCAGGACTGAATACAACAGAACAGCGTGGTGCAGGAGCGGGTGCAACATCACAGAGTAAAATGAAGTCACCAGCAGCAGCGACAGCTTTAATGAGGTAGCTGTCATTGGAGGAAGCAGCTATTAAACCTTCACTGTAGCACTGGAGCTACTGCAAAGAGATAAGGAGCTATGGTAGAGAATGTTTTTTTCTAGCAGCGGTTCCTTTCTCATTCGTAATGATGACATCACAAATACATTTTCGTGTCGTCTGTTCAAACACCTGTGTTAATAACCTCCATAGACCAGCGGCAGCACAGACATGTTCCTCTGCTTGTGTACACAGAACCAAATGCAGCTGTGCGCTCGATTTGTTAAATAATGTGCCAGCTCCGTAGCAAGCACGCTTCCATCTCATCCATCGCTGAACTCACATGTTTCTATTTTCACTTTTTACACAAACAAGCAACTTTTTTAAACAAACCCCATTAATACCTCCAAATCAGCGTTTAGTGCACTGCACCAAAGTTAATCGATGAAAGCCACAGAACCTCTGGGTTCCCACAGTCTTACAGAACCTCATAAGAATATTCCTTTTAAACGCCAACTATTTATAGCATTTAGACATATGTTATGCATGTTTATGAATTCCTCAACATGTTTACTTGAAATATGTGTTATAAAAAGAGAAATCTCTATTTTTAGAACCAGAGCTTTCCAGCTTGGGGTTTCTATACGTATGCGTGTTCCTATTTGAAAACATTTGAAGTACACATTACTTTGCACCAACAACCTCATATTTATTTCAGTGGACAATATTGATTATAACCACACATTTTCTACACAGTTTTCCGTCAGGATACAACCCAAATATGTTTCGCCTAACCAAAGTCCATTTAAAGAGCAAAACCATATTTTATTAGCAGTAATATGTGTGATTTTACAGTCCCAGCATCTGGCAGAGGGTGAAGAACACACGGAATAAGACTAACAAAACACTGGGCTATGGATGCAAATAGCCAAACAGACAAAGGCTGATGATGACACAACATGAGCACATGTCTCCAATCATGCTGTCACTATAGCCTCCCGATACACTGCGCTGCTGTACTACCCTAACAAATGTTCTCCACGTTATGGACTGATGAATGAAAAGGTTTAAACAGGCCAAAATAAAACATGTTTCGTTTAGCTTATTTTTAATTTGACAACTTGTTCCAATATTTGGTGAAAAGACCAAATGTTTAAACTTAACTTTAAACTTTATACCCGTAAGCCACAATACTTCCTTTCTACATGACACAAATATGACACAACCCATCAGGTATCTTAGGTATAGCTGTTAGTGCAAAACCAGAAAACATGGCCCAGGGCACGGGATGGGTGTTGGATGTACAACTGTCCTGGAATTTAGAGCAGCATTAAAGTAACCACAATTGAAGCAAGACACAAGACAAAACAACTTTTCTAAGAACATCAGGCTGAGTTTTACACCCTCTGTGTGTGTGTGTGTGTTTTTTTTTTTTTTTGGCCTGTCAGTAACACAGATGACACGAGTACGTCATGTATGTATAGCTGTGTAGTCATCATTCACGGCCCTTTATTTTATTGTTTTATATCTATTTATTTATTTAC
>JAUMTR010000008.1:12405730-12430251 GCA_032270685.1 Microctenopoma stevenorrisi
TCAATTTGTCGTTCAGTTGAACATTCAGATCTTCCGCCAAATCTCCGGCGTCTGACGTCACCTACAGCATTTCCGTGATTGTTATTGTTGACATCAGACGGTGTGTGTGTTTTTAATATACTGCTACTGCTACATGTTTTTATTTCCATATGACTACCAAGCTTTAAGACCATCTGCACCTGACTGGCATAGTGGCTCATATGGGAGTTTGACACATTAATCATTTGGACCCACTTCGTCTGTGTAAGTCCAGGTTTACACACACACACACACACACACACACACAAGACGCGTGTGAATACATGTAACGGGTCAGGGCATAAAGAACCAACCATGAAACACAACTATAAGGCTGTTCAGCTCAATGTTCGACATACATGCAGTCAAACAGACAACTGTGAGTTGTGTATCTCTTTTTGTTTCTGTGGTCACAGGTTGTTGTCAAAGTGCAAACTGTACTCACAGTGAAATTAGCTATGACAGCAGCAACTCCGGCATAAAGAATGTTGTATCTCATCTTCAGGTTTGTAAGAATGTAAAAATGTACACCTGTCATAAATAGGATACCTAATATGGCAGGTAAACGACGCAAAAATACAATACAACACAAATTCATTGTTGTGTGGAGGAAAGGCCAAATTCATCAAGAGCAACAAATACAAACAAACTCTTCATTTGTGCCACTGGTTTATTATTTCATCAGAAGCAACCCACCAGGTTTATCATAGCAAGGTAGACACTATCAGTGCTTTCTGCGTCTTTGTTTGTGCCCCACACTCTGTGTGTGAGGTTTTCACATGCAACTGCTTGCACAGCGATGAGCAGCACAAATTCCTTTCCAGCCCTCAGTCTGCCAGACCCCTCTCTACCTGTGTAGCGCACGGCACCCATACACCAGTCCAATCCCAGCCCAACACACTCACGAAGCCATCAGTACAAGTACACACGCACATACCTCCATTGCTGCAGCCCAGGAAATCCCAGAACTGCATGTCGGCAGTCGTTACACAGAGGATTGAACCTCTGTGAAATACCAGCCGCCTGTGTACGAGCCTCTTCTGTCTTTTACTTCCTAGTTGCACTGTATGCTGTCACATATAGTAGAGTGAAAACACCCGCCCACTGATTGTTTCCAACTGACACACCTGGAGGCAGAGTTTCATTTCCAAAACTGCTGGTTGCTTCCTATAGCTCCGGTGCCTTCCCAATACTGCTCCCTTCATTTCTCCTCTTATTCAGCACTCTGTCTCTCGTCTCATCTGTCCTCGATTGACAACAGACAAGCGGTAAAGATCGATCCAACATCGTCAGTGTTGCTTTCCTCATCCCTGCCCCTTCAGATTAGGGGAAGCAATTGAAGAAAAAGCAAGGAGAACAAACCAACAGAGAAGAAGAAAAGCCACTGCACAATACGAGCATTCTGTTAATCTGATGTATTAATAAATCAAATTCATTGTCAAAAATGACAGTTGACCATCAGGTTTCCTTTAGATCAAACCGTAGACTAGTCCAGAACAGATTGGACGTGCAATCAAAGAAACATTGACTAGTCTTTAAATTAAATCATGTATGCACAGAACAACAGTGGTGTTCATCCACTCCACGGTAAGCGAGTTCATGAAAGTGCCGGGAAGTGAAATTAGTTGATTAAAAAAATATGTTGGGAGACTAATTAATAGGAATAGCTGGAAGTAGATGATCTAGTAAGTACCGGTAATCACATTTAAGTTAATTTGCTGGGAAGGGAGCTGATATCCGTCTCATCAGGTTTGCATTCAGGTATCAAAGACTGAAATAAGTTGTCATGTATAATTACATGTTGCTATAGGTCTCAAACTATGACAAAATACACCGAGCATACACACGGAGGTCCTGACCCTTCAGCCTGGCTGCTGGTGTACTGGTACAGGGATGTCACCGTTCACAGAAAAGCAGGAAACAACACGGGAAAAGGCAAATCTGCAGGAGGCTTGACAGGGTTAGGACAAGGAATAATGTATGTGGCTAAACCCAGGCCTGCTTAACAATGCGCGCATCCTAATCGGCTCCACCACAGCGGGGAGTGTGCAGCGGTGTGTCTGACGAGGCAGCGAGCAGCCCCGCACACTTCAGGGAGAGCTGCCCCCCTTTTGTCTCCGAACCGCAGCTCGCTACAATGAATCTCAGCCTCCGGCTCGCTGCTCGGCGACGCGCAGATGTTTCGCAACAGTGTCGCCGCTCAACGTGACAGAAGCGCTCGCGGGCTCGGACCTTTGCACCGCGCGCAGGAACACGGAGGGCTGGCTGCGGCCACTGCACCACTGTCTGTCTGTCTGCGAGGAATACAAATGACTTCAGGGGGTCAGAGTGACCGGGGTTTCATATCATGCAGTCCCCGGCGTCTCCCCGCAAACCCTCACCCCAGCCCCTAAAGACACACTCCCGTCTATTGCATCGGCGTTAACCCCATTGTCTGTGTGTGTTGCCCCCTTTAATGCTAAGCTAGCGCAGCTAACAGTGGGCTATTCCCACTCAAATCCAGCCTCGAGAGGGATCGATACTCACCCGCTTCAGCCCCGGAGCCCGGCCGCACCTACTCTCCGCAACCGAGCGCCTTTTCCAGCCGGTATTTTTAGAAATTCACACATGTAAACCCGCTGCTCCCGGAGCCGGCTCGGAGGCTGTGCGTCTCCGCTGCGACTCTGTCCCCTATGTCTGTTTTTGTCCACAACAGCGCCGTGCCCGGCTGTGGGTGTCCACTGACGCTAGCTGTTAGCGCCGCCGCCGCTGCTGCCGCCGCTGGAGTCTGCGCTTCTCCAACATGGCTGCAGCTGGCAGGGGGCGAGGGGCCCTACGTGTCCACTTCAGCTGCAAGGGTCCACAGATGTGTGCATTTAGGTCCCCGCTCTCCCAGTGCCCCGATATATGTGTCTTTGGAAAATCATGTCATGGAGAGAAATACTTTATTATCTGAGTTTCCCCATATCTAATGGTTCAAAAAGGAATCAGAACGCTTTTAGAAAGACTGTGTAACATAAGAAAATATAACTAACAGGAGACACAATTCCTCTGTGTCCTGTACTTGTTATCCACATACACTAAGTATGTCCCTTGTATATTCCTCTTATTTGTAACAACCATGGATTGATTACGACACAACAGCCCTTTAGACTCAGACATTTCAAAGACCCCTGCACTTTCCACAGGAGCGAGACCCCTTTTGTCATTGTGTCATTTTGCTTCTCTTTGTGATTGTTTTGCATCACTGGTGTTTCTTTGAAGACATTTATGCCTGTATGCCTGTCTTTGGGGACCTGTTTTGTCTCTGTATGGTCATTTTATGTCACGGTGGGGATTATGATCACTCTGAATCCTATATTTTCCCATCTCTTTGGATGTTTTGTGTCTGCGATTATATGGAGATTCAAAATATACTGTACCTGCTGACACTCATTGTGACCAGGGAAATATATAAATGGGGTAAAAAATTCCAGTTGAATTTTGGACAAATGTTTTATACTTTTACATTCATTTGTAGAACTAAAATAAAATCGTACACACCAAAGTGTCCTGTGCCTGTACAATACAACTTACTGTACATTTATTTGATACTGTTTATAGGAGAGGTTTATGTAAGTTTGCATGCAGTGTCCTTTAATATAGCAGCTATGTGACAACATAGCTGCTATGGTCATTGACAACCTATTGGATTTTCTATAAAAATGACCTCAATATTGATGGAGCTGATGAAAGGTTGTGTAAACTGAGTTGCAGTCAGTCATCAAAACTGCTTGATGTAAGTAGAATGGGGTCATTATTTCACTCTACAGGATGAATAAGGAGAAATGAAATTGTCCTCGTCACAATCACTGGCAGAGCAGCTGTCAAACTAAAAGATACAAGTGAAAGTATTTGCTGTAGTGCAGCCAAACGCACCAAAGCTGAGTGGAAGAAAAACAAAACCAGCTACACGAAGGAGGCAAGTTCTGCTGGAGAAAATGTCTCATGAAATCTTTAGAGATTACTGTCATGCATTATTCATCATAATATAGCGTAAGCCAAACAAAAGAGGCTTTGAAATAAAGATGCACCCCCACTGCACACACGCACACACACACACGTGACACACAAACTAAATTATTGTGACTTTGATGCTTGCTGCCATTATGCTGCCTTGGATCTGTCTGTGTTCTCTGCCTAACAATCACTGCCTAAAACAATGCATGCACTGATGGCCTACACATACAGTCCCACCTACACATAAAGTGCATTCACGCCTGCAGCCAATATCCATAAACACAAAAACACAGTCAATTCAATGATTATTCTTTGAGAGTGATGCAAATTATGGCACGAGGGGAGGGCGACACTTCGATAGATTAGAACTTGTGACGTCATGCTGGGTCACCACCACATCCCATGTTTCTGTATGTAGCAGTCACACTGCTTGGCAGCTGTTGGGACAAGCATGTTTAGTGTCAAATTAATCTGTTTTACATACTGAACAGTTGTAAGACAAAGGATGGTAAGCATGCTTTAGGAAAACCGCAGTTTTCAAAGCCCTTGTTTGACTTTATGCAGCATATCCAACTGTACAGTGCACGTAGAGAGCCTGATAAAATCATCTCACATAGCTCTATATATACTAAAGGAGCTTTTATAATCAGCATAAGTGCTGTTGACAATCTTTGAGTGTTACATGACATATGACTGCTGTTGATGTCCAGTAAAATAATAGAACAGATGAAGTTATGGAGCTCCATCTAGTGGAGGTAAAAAGGATGATCTACATATTTTATCTACTTGTCAGACTAAAATTTAATGGGAAAATTGTCTTTAGGGTGTGAAACCCTCTCCCTTAGTTAAGGACCACAGTGAGACTAGACGGGATTAACAAGGCCTCAGTAAAAGCAGTTGATGTCACAGAAATCAGAATGATCACCTACAGTTAGAATAAATGAGGGTCAGCTGCTTATTTGTATTAAAATGTTTATTTAATCATAGCACAAGCTCTACTTACAAGTTACATGTGTTAATAATTGAACTGAATGTGACATCTTTAAAGTAAAAATTATATATATATATATAAACAAGTCAAGTTTTAAACATTTGAGAACTAAAAATGTATGATCATAACATAGTCCTGCAATTAATAATTAACGCTCATTCCTGCAGTTATGAGCATCCATTCATATAAGGAATTACTGCATCTCTACATGTTGATTGATGGTTATGCACGAATACATATAGAGTTTAAATAAATGTGTGACAGCTGGAGGATTTAGTTTTTAAAGAATGCATTTCAGCCTTTATGTTTTCCACATGTCGTGCATAAAATTAGCAAGGGACAGAAAACTAGAAAGACTGCAGATGGATGAGAGAAAATGGGAAGAAATGATAACTGCAGACAAAAAAAGGAACAGAACAGGAAGATAGTAGGATGTGGAAGTAGTAATATGCAGTAATAGTACAGGTAAAGATTCAGAGAGGACCAGGCTGTGGAGGGTGTAAAAAGAAGGGGAAACAGGACAATGGTTAAAGTGATGAATGGGTATGATTTAACACAGTAGGATGAAGGGGAGTGGAAGTCACAGAGTATATGGCCTGTGATATTTTAGCTATAGTGCAGATGAAAGAGCATAACTAAGTAATCGGGAGTTGAGTTAATACGTTGAGGTATTACTTGATGTTACATGGGATTAGGGTGTAGTGTGCCCTAGCATGTCACTTCAGTGGTCTTTGAGACTATCTGGTCCACATTACTGCTGGAAATACTCTCCATGGAGACATCAGTGTTGTGACGGGAGTGTACACACTTCTCGTCTGTGGTGCGCGAGTGTGTTATTCCACGCTGCAGCTCGTTGGTGTGAGTGCGGCTCCGAGAGCCATCGAAGGACGAGAAGCTGGAGCTTGAGCGAAGTCTGGTCATGCTGGCACTGGACACTGAGGACAAAGGGGAGACAGGTCTGTATTTTTCTGCAGCATGCAAGAGGCTTCATGTATAACTGCACCACATTGATTTACTGTGTAATATACCTTTAACCTTCCTTACAATTTCTTTTTTAATGCCTATTTTAAGGTAAATAAAAGTCTTCTTTCAAGAATTGTATTCTCTCTATTGAAGTTCTAATGGTTTGTTTAGGTAACTTACAGTATCCCATGCCCTGGATAAAATATTTTAAGGCTTCAATCACTTTGGCGGGCTGTGGAGAGAAAGAGGAAAATAATTGTAAGCATTTTCAATCACTCAGGAAATGCGATTTAACGTGAATGACAGCAGAACACCTAACATATTGTGTCAGTATACCTGATCCACCTGGGGGAGTCCTCCACAGTCTGCCATCTACCAACCAAAGCATAAACAGGTGAAGGCTTCATCTCTACTGGTGTTAGATTTTTAGACAACCTTTTTATGAGTTAGTAAAACAGTTTTACTACAGTATGACTTGTTATTGGCATAAAAGTCAGTATCAATGGCTTCTTTACAAACTGGCTCCACTATAGTTTTACAACCGTTGGTTGTTTATATCAGTTCTGTTGTGCAGGTACCTTCAGCAGTGTAGTGTTGGTGGGGTTCAGTTTAGCGTTGCAGTCAACCACAGCCTCCACAGCTGGAGAATTATCTCCTACAACCAGCAGAGTAGCGCACCTGCAAAACAACAGACCGACCTTTCAGTTAGACCTGGATCAACATAGGCGTGAATAATCATCAGTAGCTTGCACTCTGATCAAGCTTTTCATGCTCTTTTCTTACAGTCCAACCTTCGCACAACAATAATACCATTTGAAATCATACAAGCACTGCTAAAAGTGGTTAAGGGTCTGTTATTGTACGAACTTTAGAGTCCTGACGTTGATGTTTCCTCCAGGAACAGGTCTCTCCACCTCCAGAGTGCTGCGGTTGTTGTAGGAGCGGAAAAACTGACTCACATTGGACTGGTTCATTGTCACTGAGATGTGGTGACGGTATGTAGCCACGAGGTCTTGGTTTGTTTGGATCTCATGCTGAAAAAAATGGAATAAAACACATAAAATATGATATGTGTCCCCTAATCTAAATGTGAGAATATTTTATTTGAACCACTAGTCGTTGTCAGGTAGACATGATAACTCACTTTTCCAAACAAGTGGGTGACAACTTGATCTGGAAGCGTGTGAGTCCACTCAGTGATCTGTCACACATAGACAGAATTATATGTCGCCCATAAAACCAACCGTGTTATGAGGACAAAAGACACTTTTGCTCTTTTTTATGGCAAAACAGGACAAATACCGGAGTCAACAAACACTTCTATAACAGCAGAGTCAGTGATATTGATCAGCACTGGCAGTTGTATATACACATGTTGTCTACCTTGTTTGCGACGGTATGCATTAATCCCTCTGCGTTGGGGTTGATGTTGATGAGAACTAATCCATCTACCAGATCAGGGTGGTTAAGCTACACACACACATAGAGAGAGAGAGACTGGTGAGTGGCATCCGACATGACTACAGTCTTTTTTTTTGTTTATAGCAACATTAAAATGTTACTCTTGGACTAACAGCTCACACTTATGATTAGGTTTTACCATCATCTTTAGACCTGCCACTAACAGGGATGTTGTACGTCTATAGAAAATGTATGGATACCACAGGCAGCTGTTCAAGATTGAATATTCAAATCTTCTATCAGGCAAACTACATGTGAGGTCATGCTTTCTTCCTCTTACAGGTTCATATTGGATTTAGAGAACAGATTTGAACTCACAGCGAATCTTGCCAGAATGTAGGCTCCTGCCCCGACTCCCAGTCCAATCACGCTGTTCAACCTAAACAGGTCACAGTTCAAAGGCGAAAGTTTGTCATACTAACAAAAATATGACATCAACTCTGAGAGACCATAGGGGTTTCAGGACTGTCTTACCCAAAGTGTGTGAGCACAGCAGGCAGTGCCTCAGACAACTGGTCCATTGAAGGGTAGGAATACCTGAGAGGCCACAGGTCAATAAAACCATCAGTCTATACATTACTATCAAACACATTAGGAAAACGATATAATGAGAATATAAATACTATGAGAGTAAGACCATTGCAGAGAGTAGCAAGAACTACTGACCTGTTAGGCAAAGTCTTGGCGTCCTCGTGTTGTCCTGGTGCCTCAACATGACAAACTGGCAACGGTCTTGTGATTTCCTGCATGTCCCCGTGGTTGAACAGAGGCTCAAAACAGGACTTGTCTAGAGGAAGGCAAAATAACATAACACAATAATGCATCAATTAGCTGTGACATTACCACATTCATCCTGCATGTAAAGGTCTTATTTTCTGCTTCTTTGCTAAGGTTTGGAGCTTTTCCACATGTATCTAGATTTGATGTGTCATCGCAGCATTGTTGTGGAGTTAAGAGGTGAAACTTACGGTTCAGTCCAACATCATGAAAGGTCAGAATGACAGGGCGGTTTGCCTTTGGTGTCCCTGTCATGATGCAGTGCATATTTCCATACTGAGTCTCAACATGCTCCTCCTAACACAAAAAACAGTCACATTTAGATTAGCATTATTCGAAATTGCTACTGGTTTGTCTGTGTGACTCGTTGTGTTTCTGCAAGTGTGGCCAGTAATGCAAATTTAAAGTGTTGTATATAACACAACCACGCACTATATGGTAGAAGCCACGTAGACTATGCCTGGGTCACTATCCCACAAAACCAATCAGGTGTGATGAGTGTGAGGGAGTATTAATATTGTTGCACTGCTATAAACAAACAATCCTCTTTAACCAACACTATAGGAGCTGGGCATCAGATTCTTTTTTCTACTGCTGAACAGAAGTGGAGTTTCCATATATACTTTACTGATACAGATCTAGTATCAAAATAAAACCAGTATCAGAGGTAACGTATCTGTTATACTCACAATGAATTGAGGTTCAAAGACATAGTCACATTCGTTCTCCTGCAGGACCATGGCTGCTGATGCAGAGTAGACGACAACAGAAACAAAGAAAAGAAAACCGGTTTGTGATGTAGACCTTTTCCTTTTTTTTCTTGAAGTGAATGTAGTTCTTCCGCTGGTTTGTATTCCTGGACACTTCCAGTCCCTTAGTGAGAGAACACTAGAGAGCAACTGTGCTGAGAGTTAGTTTGAGCTGGCTTTTAAATCGTTCAGCGCTGATCTGTCTCTAAGCCCTAACTCCCGCTTGGCTCAGATGTGGCCAAATGGCTCCTTCTGTTTAGGTCTAGGTCCAGACCTGTGACTGTGGGAATTCCCACAGAGACGTCGCTTGATTTTTACAGAAAATTAACCAGAACATCTAATAAATGTTTACATATAATATATGTAAAATTGAAAATATTATGTTGGAAAATAAATTTAAGAAAATGTGGGAAAGCTTGTTAGTTTTTTCCAGTGAGGTATCATGGAGAGAGAATCCCAGCACCTTCAGCCAAACCACGAGGTCTAATCTCAGCATGCCATCTGTTTATCACAGGCGCTTCAGTAACCTTGACCCTCAAGCTATAACAGTCATAAAGTTCTTTACAGCACCACATCTCAAACTAATTCCTACAGTTCATAGGATTAATACAGTTTTGTATCCACCCATTATCTCACGCTCATCCGCAGTCGGGTCGCAGCCAATTTAGTATGATAGTCTGATTTATTTCAAAATCACGAAAAGTCCCTGCATAGAAACGTCTGGCAACAATCTTCTAAAGCAGTTCTTAAAAGAAAGAATGTGTTTTGAAGAATATGTGCCTATGACATTAAAAGTAATGAGACACTTACAGGGAGTCTCATACAAAGGTTTTCAAAAGAAAAGCTGATTTTATAACATCAATTGTTATTGTGGGAATATTGATTAAACGGTTTTAACCATCCATCCATCCATCCATCCATAATCTTCCGTAAAATTGTATATTGTTCTTCAGTTTATAACTGTAATAAAATAGTGTGTGTTTTTAAACGTGGTAACTGCTGTTCATTTTCAATGCAATTCAGTTTCCTTCATGATGGCAGAAGGTCAAAAGTTTTAAGTTTAGCTGCAGAATATGAAGGTCACTAAATGAATGAGTGCTGGTCTTCAAACTTGTAGCAAGCATTCAGGAGTGTGCACATTTCCTTACCTTCCTAACCTAAGAAAATAAACATGTAGGATCTTCTCAAACATGCAATAGGGCAACTAGACAGTAGCAGGTGGACTGTACAGCAGACAGTAACAGCTGGTTGAGTGTAAATGGAGCACACTGACCTTCTTTAAGACATGAAGCCACCACTGTCTTGAAGACACTCATCTTAGCGAGATGTGTTTGCAGCAGGTTTAATCCATTTATTGGCAGGTCTGTACCTTTAGCAGAGGGCAGCAGATGGGTTTTACCCAGCTTCACGTCAGTCTGAACCCATTTTCATAATCCTAAACCTGACTAAGCTTTGACCTCCTGGCCTGTTTCCCTGTACTCTGTGGTGTGTTTTGTGCATTTATTTCGATTCATGTGTCACTCATTACACATCTTCTGACTAGTTTAGTTTTATTAAAACTCTGTTTTAGCTGTATCGCGTGCACCAATAACATTTATGTTATGTTATGTCTCAGTGACTATGTGCTTGAGTTTTGAATGGGATTGTTTCGATTTAACTGATCACTTAGAACAGCCGAATTAACATTATGATAAGAAAAGCACGTGTTCTGTTTAGATGGGTATCGATACACTATGTGACAATGAACATACATGAACAATGCCAAGACACATAAACAGAATACAAAAATCCTACTGTGTGCTTTGTGAAATTTGAGTGTGTCAAACTGCATCAGTTTTACCAAAGTTTAGGCATAACAGCTACTTAATTTAATGGATAGGCATGACCAAAGACAGCCAAACCCTGGATCCTTATATTACTCTGTTAATAAGAAATTATGCAAAGCAAACACAGGATTTGTCATAATTGAATCTGCATATTCATAGTAAAAGTAAATGTAATATCCATATGCTCCCCTCTTTTTACAACCTGGATATTTGTCTTGAAGTTCATTACCAGTGCCAATCTATCTACCCTGTATCACTAATGCTGCGTTTTTGTGTCACTTCCTGTTAGTGTCCACTAGATGGAGGTTTCTGCCAACTTTCTGCATGACGGTTTGAGGCGAAAACACAGATCAGAAATGACTTTTTACTCACCTGACAAACCTTTTTTGTTTTAGCCAGATTCACTGCTCAGGAATCTTGTGCTTGTCTATGTATTTTATTATTATCAAACTATATAGAGTATATATACTCTAAGAGTTTATATATAGAGTATAGATATATATATATAGAGAGAGAGTTTAAATCAAATCTTACAGAGAGTATTTCTAATTTCTCGTTATCTATAGCTGTATTATATGCACATGAATGATTGATAGTTGAGCTGAACTAAAGTGAGTTCATCTATATCTAGGTCAATGACCATTTAGGTCTGTAAACAAGGATGTTCAGGTGAGTTATTTAAGGTCAGTAATTTGGAGCTTTTTTTATCTGGAATCCCACGTGAGTGTGACTCACAAAACAGAAGGGATGGACAGTGAGATGGAAACTGTGTTTTGAAAGCCAGAACTCTCAGCATGTGTTGAAGTGATTGAAGTATTAACTTGTAGCCTCCTAAATAACCCCCTGCACATGTGTTAAGGACATTTTCTGCACAAATCATTGCTCATTACTTCCCTCCCGGTGCTCAGAGGTGCACATGCATATATAAAATTTCTGGCATATTAAAGTTGTATTGTCATGCAAATAACTCATTGTCATAGTAACCACTTGATTTGCAGGTGAAAGTCCTGCTGTCTCACTCTCAGCTTTCAAAACGTTCTAATTATACACACAGCAGCTGCTGCCCTTTGCCACATGCTTGACTGTGTGTCTGTTTTATTGTTTTTTATAGTGTGCGTGTGTGTGTGTGTGTGTGTGTGTGTAGGATTTTCTCCTAAGAATCATTCTATCAATGTTTGTACGTGCATGTGTGTGAGTTTTCCTGTAAGGACGTTTCTGGCTTATGTGAAAAAAACACTCCGGGAATCTTTTTGAAGTATAGCTAGGTGTGGGGGTGCATTGCAAAATCACCAGTGTCAAACTAACTCTGAGAATAACTGGACTCAAATTAACACACGGATTTTACTGTGCATATTGCCTGCGCACTGATATTGTGCTATTATGTGCTATTGAGATGTTTGTAACAATTTCACTTTCCACGAGCAACAGTGAATAACAGATTACGGTGTACAGTAAAAGATAAAACTGGTGGCACTATGATTCCTTTTCATATCTAGTTTCTTCCCAGTGTGTGAGGTACACATTTACAAACTACTCCATGGGGGGGATTCCTGTGTAATTGTATACTGTATATCAACATGGCAAATTAGCTTTGCTCACACTTTCATTTTATCAAATGTCTCTTTTATCGGAAATGAATGACACAGAAACAACGATATTGATTTAGGAAAGATTAACCGTTAAATTGTTGTTCAGATGTTTACAGGTAAACACGAGCTAACAGTAATAAAGCTGTTTATATTAGAGACTGTAATCTGCAGTTTAAAAGCAAATACTATTATAATAATAATCAATAGTAATCATTTAAATAATAGTAGCAGTTGTAGTTACTAATAACAGTGTAACCTAGTTTGCTGAATTATATGTTGTTATATAAACAATATGTCACCCAATTATTTGTTTTTGTTATTTGTTACTTCTTTGTCTTTTCTTTTTTATAAACTTTTCCATTGATATTCCTCAGGCACAAATGCAACAGGGCCAGACAACTAAATACTGAACCAGATTAAAGCTCCTCTCTGGAGGTTTAAATAGCACTAATCATTGCATAATGCCATGAATAGCTTACCAAGAATCCAGTTTAGTAACAATGACACAATAATCTACTAATTAGCACAAACAAACAAAAAAATCGGACGGCACTGCCAGTTTTTTTATTTATGCATTTTTGTTCTACAAGTAAATACCTTTTTGAACTAATCATACAGTCATATAGTTTATTTTTCTAGATGTATCCAAATACAATAGCTTACAGTATTTTAAGAAACTCCCTGCTGCTGATGCACACACGCTGAAAAGATAGGAAATGAACGATGTCTTTCACTTGATGCAAGATGATGTACAGTGTACTGTATGTTCATATTTCTTAGCTATGCTATCACTCAGAGTTATTACACCGAATGGTTTGATGTGAGAAAACAAGGCAATAAATTATCATAGTTCCTACTTTAGTCCAAATGTGGACGGTGAGCCTGAGCATGGATTTGAATGAACACAAATTATTATTGTTTGGTTCATAAAAGTAGGGCTTGAGGAGTTCTTGTCCTGTTCCTGTAGCTATGGTAAAATGTTTCACAGCAGTCTTTGCAGGTCAGCCCTTTGCTTTCATAAAACTGGGAGAGAAGCCACATGACTGCCAGCTGAGGGTTGACCTACAAGGTGTCAGCTCACATTTCCAGAAGCCACTGCAGCAACCATGTTTAGGCCAGTGAACTGCTGATCAAAACAGATGGTCGCTCCAGAGCTGACTGTTCCACACAAGGATCAGAGGAAGCCGTGAGAGGAAGGGAAGACACCTGCAAGAGGAAAAGTTGGCATGATAACTCATATGTATATTCATTTTTTTTCCTAACATAAAAATGAGTAAAAGGTGACTCGATATATTATGCTAAATGTATTAAGATGAGATTGGACCGTTGATACTAAACGGCACACACTGTCTTGTGTGTGCCGTTTCCTTGATTCATAACTCAAAATGCTAATTTTTTTATATGAGTCTCCTCCAGATGTCTCACATGAGGAGTCTGGACTGTGAAATCTTCTTAATGTTCTTGACAATAGTTGTTTTTATACAGTACACGTTGCAACATGTGGACATACTTTATGTCCTGCAGCACAACAGTTACACGCAGAAACAATTCGATCAAATGTGGAATTGCTGCTAGAAATTACTCCCAGGCTACTCACACTCTGGACATGAAATGGTGTAAAAAGTTTGTGAAATCGTCGTTCACTTTTGTGTTATGTATAGACACTGTCTAAAGTCAAACTCCTACCATTCCCATGACAGAGACAACAAGGCAAAATAGTGTCATCTCTATTTCCATCTTCCTCTGTGTGAGGGTCTCTGTCTGTCTAACTGTCTCTTTGTGTTTAGAGCCTGCTAATCACCACTTGTGGCTATATTTACTCCTGTTATCAGAGTAATAAAAGGTGACAGGTCACCATAATGAAAATAGGATGGGATAACAACATAACACAGACACTTATGCATTAGCCAGATATTTATCACTATAATGCATGAAATAAACACACACACACACACACACACACACACTACAGTGTAATCAGTTCATGAACATTCAAATGCTATTGTGATGAACTGTAGAGAGAACATGTAGTGCTTCAGCTAATTTTAGCGAGTAAGAGGTGTTTTATAAAGCTCCATGTGTGGGCGAACAGTCATGTTAACCCCTACTCAAAGTGACTGATAGTGAGGTGAGGCCCCAGCATGCTCTGCTTTATGACTGCCTCGTGACTCTCTGGACTCACTCCCCGACCACAACCCTGTAAACAAACTGGATAATGTGGACAACTTAAATGTGAATTCATACAGCAAGAAGTTGCATAGATTTATTGGATACCTGTGTTGTCTTGGCTTCATGTGGCATTTAAATGTAGGAAAATAACTCCTATCAACACCAATGGAAAAAGCTAATTCCCCGAACACAAACTCAAAGATATGACTTGCCCAATCTGCCTGCTATCTCAAAAGACCATCTATTTTTAGTAATTTGAGGGAGGGGAAGGAGGGAGAAACGGGTGCAAGGAAAAGATGAGAAGGTCCAGATAGATCGTGTCATAGCAGAAAATATTTAACAATGTCTCAAAGTTTCATTTGAGAAGGACCCAAACTAAAAAACACTGAATGGTATTTCTGTACTGTGTGTGAAACCTTTTCATCATGAGCCTATAGCAAGGGTGAAGAGAGGAGGGAATGGGGCCTCCTCTACCCACCTAGTGGCTTCTGGAAGAGGGGAGGGAGAAAGAAGTAGAGTGGATGTAAAGGAGAAAGAAGAAGAAGAGGAGGAGGGGGGTGGTAGAGAGGGACTGAGACGCTTCTCCTCTCTCTCTAAGAGCATTAGAGTGTTCTGGTGGTGACAGGGCTGTCAGGGTCAGATGGCTGCTCAGCCTGATTAGACCAGCTCACAGCAGATCCTCAGCCCAGCTCGCTGCACTGCTTCAGCGAGCTAGAGCTGCACATGCAGTTGTCCACAGCGAGAGGCAAAAAGGGACGGGGTGAGCCGGATGTTTCTGCCTCATAGTCGTGCAGAGCCACAGGTTGTCGCTGGAAGACTTCAACTTCTGCTGCTTCAGTGCCAGACATTTTGAGCTTCTAGTAGAAGAGTGACAGAGACTAAACACAGGTGGACTTTGAGAGCTCTTTAGTCTATGCTTGGAGATGATACTAAAGAGCTAAGGGGTAAGGACACACATTTAGAAAATATTGCATTTGTCTGGCTGCTGTCAGCTCTAAGTCATATTTGAATAGTGTTTAAATGTACCTGTGTGTCCTGCAACTGCTTTCAGAGCGAGGATTGCAAACCTAGTTGCAGAGAACTACCAAAGGCATGCTGCTAGACACGTTAATAAAGTTGTAATTACGAAACTTCACTGGAAGAGGCTGAGACTGTTGTTTCCAAAAAAATGTGATGTGTCATAGAATCAGCTGCGTCTATAGATACAGCTATAAATACAGCTGCAGGTATTCAGTGTCTGCATGGGTTTACTATAACAGGCAATCAGTTTCTGCAAGACTTGGTGTGGCTCCCAGTCAGCGGTTTGTGGATTTTCTGGTTCAAAAGCCAAGCTGTTCACTGAGGTAAGAGATTAGACTCTACAGCTTTACAGAAACATTACAGATTTGTGAATTTAACGCGTCTTCTCTCTCACTGTGACTTGTGATTTCACTGGAGAAAAACTGGTCGGTGTTGGAAGCAGAAGGGTTTAATGTACTGTAACAGGATTGAATTTATTTGAGAGTACTACTAGCGTGCCTTGTAGTTGTCTTTACTAACCTATGAGCTTACTGCGTCTCATTCAGTCTTACACTGGAGTTACTGTAGGACGGTCTGGCAACCTAACACTGCTCTAAAATAATATCGAGATCCATTTTTAACTTCTTTGGGTCCTGACCCAGCCTGTGACAGAGAACCAGCCAGGCAGCCGACAACCAACTGGGAACACACCTGTTTACCAAACTAAACTGTGCTACTAAGGTAACAGGGAAGATCAGCTTTGCAGTTGTGGTTGGGATTACTGTTGAACATGCTGTCTGGTCTTTTTGCCTGTGCTTCCTTTTGCTCTATCAGCTAACTGCTGATAGTGGCTGTACTTGTCGTAGGTTGGCATTTTAACTTGATTTGTCTTTAGAACTGTTTTAGTTGTAGTTCAATGTTTTCCTGTGTTTCAGTTGTAGTTTATGTTGCGCCTGTTGTTGAGTCACACACAAACAGAAAAGATCTCTCGATGAAATAGGACTGTCTGAGTGGAAGGTGATTGACCTCTATGCTGATTAGTTGTACTACAGGATAAATAGCTAATTATATAGTCAACAATCTGGAAGAGTCCTCCCTCTTCTGGATGAGTGAGTAAGTTGGTGTGTGATTATGAAGCATGTGTTAGTACTGCCAAGACTAAGGTGAAGAGGTGAACACAGATTACCCACAATGCCTCTGGGCTTTCCCTGGTTGTTTGTCTGCATGTTTGGCCAGTTGGGTGGGTGGAGCGTTACATCCTTGACCACCTTCGGTTATGTTTCCCTCACTACCTCTGCCTGTTGCACCCTCCTCATATTTGAACTATTGCTGTTTTATTATCTTGTTATCTATCATCAAATGGTGAATTAAGCTAATTGTTTCTACTTTTACTGAGCTGCTATCTCATCCCGTGATGAGACAATATAACTCACCTTTGTTGACTGGTACTTCCATGCAGATTAATATTGCTTTTCTATTAAGGAGAACACATAATAATTGACAAAACAAATTTAGAATTGTTGTAAAATATTTGTCCTTTCACTACACAGGATTTAGCAGAGTTTTCTGAAACAACACGGCACACTGTTTTCAAAAGTACAATATAATATAAATATAATAATTACAATATAAGCTCTCTGCCAAGGACTAGGTAAAATATACTCTTACTTTTTAGATTTTGTTCACATTTTCTTCCTATGACCAAATGTAATTTTGTTGCTATTGCACAGGCTAATCTAATACATGTTCCCTTTTTTTGTGAGCCACATGATATATTAGATTTTCCTGCTCATGATGTTACAGTCATCTGTTATCCAGGTTTTTTGTCCACTCCATCTAAACACTTTTACAGAACTTATGTTTGTTTGTTTTAGGTGCATTAAACATAAGATAATTCTCGATACAAGACAACAAGCTGCTACAAATATCCTGGGTCATGGGTTTCTGGGATATGTGCATGTAACAGGCTTTGATCACAGCCTGACTGTATATTTGTAGCCTACTTAGCACTTAGATAAATAATTATTCTTACCAGTATCTATAAGGAAGCTGAAGTCTCTAAGGTTAACCACATACTTTTATTGTTTATTTTACTCAATAGTTCCCAGATATGTATACATATGAGTGTGTTAATTGCTCGTTCTGTCATCTGGTAACATAATCTGTTAGAATATAGGTGGTTTACAGTCATGATCCAAAGTTTGTTCTCACACTTTAGTTAAATTTACTGCTTTCTGCATAAAACATAATAAAATCACTTGATCATAGTGGGTCATGGTATTAGGCAAAGACAACCTCAGATGAATAAAAACATATGACCTTTTTCCCAGTGTGTCAATATTTATTAGAAGTCAGTGTTTCAAAAGATTGAGGATCCACCATTAACAGCAACAAACCAAAATATGAATTTATCATTCTATTACTTTTTTTTAATTATATCACAGATTTAATAAAGGGGGTTCTAACTTTTCCACATGAATTTACATAAATGACTGCTACTTCTAACAATATAATATGGTCTCGCTTTCTAGACCACTGGAGCAAATGTTGTTTTCACTTCTCTGGAAGTAGAATGTTTAATCAGTTTATCTGTTTGTATATTTCTTTAGAACTGCTGGTTGATGGAGTTTGTGCGGCAGAGTGGTGACTACTGCCACGCCCAACACATTTAGACACTACCTGGGATGAAGCTACACTATGCACTCCTGGGGCCTTGAACCCTGAACAACCACTGGCCTCCACGCTCCAGCCAGCTCATGGGGTAACAAGTGGACACTGGAAGCTAACTGGAGTGAGAAAAAGAAAGAGCGGGCTATTGAGAAAGATAAACATAGAACGAGACAAAGACTGGACATTCTGGGAGATAAAAACAAAGAGACAAACACAGATTCAGTTGACACGATGTAGCCTTGTGGACTATAACATGCAGTCAACTGATGGGGTAAAACAGTGAAAACAACAGAACTTTAGAATTGGAAATATACCTTAAACGACTATAACCAAAAAGTTGAACAACAGGCCGGAAGCCCAGGATCCCTTGAAGAGTTGATATACGTTGAAGACAAAACAGCAGCTACAGCAGGAGACAGAGGTGAGTTGTGTGACTTGTTCTAGTACTGTGATATTGGTAATATAGTGTTCATCTGGCCCCTTTTTTTAAAAGCTGTTGTGACATTAACAATACTATAATATATATGATAATAATACAATTATAATACTTTTTTTTTATTCTTCATTTACCACTATAATCTTTAATTGATCCCTTTTTGCTCCATTTTTCCCATCGGCATCAATATGTGTGCATCCAGCCACATTTTCAGCAACTGAATTTTATTATAACCTGAAAATATTGTGTGTGTTTTTAGGTGTTAGTTAACACATTTGGAAACATGCCGTGTCTTGTTATGTCATGTCTTGGAGAGTTAGATAAAAAAGACAGATAACACTTCTATCTGTATTCTGATCTGTGAAGCTGGTTAGTTTAGCGTAAGAAACAGCTTTGCTCGGTCAAGAATAGAAACGTCTAGACACTGACGTGTTTTTTACCTTCCTATGTACTGATGTTTAAAGCCAAGTCAACATTTCTCAACTGTGCTAATGACTTACAAATAAATGCAAATTAATACTGATCAAAGGTGATCATGTGGTGTCAAAGGTCACACTGGCCACCATGAACCGTCCAGCTCCGGTGGAACTGTGCCACAAGAACATGAGATTCCTCATCACACACAATCCAACAGACAGCACACTCGGCTCGTTCATAGAGGTAAAATCTGTTTCACTGAGATATACTCATACAGAGAAACATGTATCTGAAGTGCAGGCTGTATGTGTACTTTTCTCTGTTGATGCCTTAAGTAAAACAACTGAATTCATCTACAATATTTGTGTTAACTAGTTAAAAATGCTCTTCCGTTGCTGTTGTCTCTTCCAGGACCTGAAGCGTTATGGTGCCACCACAGTGGTTCGAGTCTGCGACATAACTTATGACAAAACTCGACTTGAGAAAGAAGGAATTACTGTTGTGGTGAGCATGCAACTCCCAAATACACACTTTCTAAATCAATAATTTTGTAAGATAATCTAGAATGGAAGAGGTGTTTTGCTTGTCTCAGGATTGGCCATTTGACGATGGAGCCCCACCCCCCAGTAAACTTGTTGATGATTGGTTAAATCTCCTGAAGAAGAAGTTTCAGGAGGATCCAGGATGCTGTGTGGCTGTTCACTGTGTGGCAGGTCTGGGAAGGTAGGAGAGACTCCACAACACAAACAGTAGCTGAAACATCTATTTTGTTTTTCAGGATGCTATATAAAAGTTCACTTACTTTTATGACATTAGGCTCAACAGTTGGTGCGTGTGTGTTTTTATGCATCCACACAGAGCTCCTGTCCTTGTTGCTCTGGCTCTGATAGAGAGTGGGATGAAGTACGAAGACGCTATTCAACTAATCAGGCAGTAAGCACCTTTGCTATACACCACTGTGTCAAAATTTATATTATTCATTGCATAAAAATAAAGTAGAGCATAAACAATACAACGTCTACTGAGCAATATACTAATCTTTATTGATGATACAACCCATTGTCTAGCAGCGTGATTAATAAGAGGTGTAAACTATTTGGTGATGTCTGGGAGTCACATGATTCATGTGGTTATTGCAGAAAATGGGAATTTGTAACCAAATATTATGTTTTAGTAACTTGACATCTGTACAAACATAGCTCATGCTATTCCAATACTTTTGGGAGGAACTGTATATGTTTAAATCACAAAAACAATTAATACATTTTAAACAAGAATTCAATCAAGAATATAAAAAAATAAACAGTGGAGAGCATTGTGTTTTATCTCCCTTTTATCCAAAGCGACTTACAAGGAGCTAGAGCTGGGTGTCTGGCTTATAGACACATGGATTAGGAGTCGCAAACAGGGTCGCAAACCTGCAACCTTCTGCATCCCAGTCTGACGCCTAACCCATTGAGCTACCAGGCCACCTTATCTGGTGGCATTAAAGCAGAAAAAATACACGATGGAGTCGAAAGATTATCATAATAAATTCTTAACTTTCTCGGGAAGATATGACGATAAAGAAGAGATGATGAAAATGAAGAGCATAAGATTTGAGAACACAAGACCACTGATGTTCAGCACATAATATTTGTATAGTTCAATTAATTGATTTGTGTCTTTTATAATTCAGGAAGCGACGTGGAGCAATCAACAGTAAGCAGCTAACCTACCTGGAGAAATATCGATCGAAACACAGACTCCGCTTCAAAGACTCTCATACACACAAGAACAAGTGTTGCACCATGTGAGGACACACATACATCTTTTACCCCTCAACAAATGCTCTCAGGATTCCAGCCATACAAACCTTGTGTCAATGTCACACACAGTAAAATACTACGCCCATGTTATAGTTTTCAATGTAAACTGCATTAAAAATTTGAATCCATATTTCTTCTCTTGTTTGTAAGAATTTATTATGCTTTGAAGAAAATTTTTTTGGCAGGTTTGCTTTATTATATAGCTTACAATGAGGAAAAATTGGAAATATGGAAAGATAGAAAATCATGAACATAACTATACATGTGTATATAGATAGATATATACATATCTATCTATATATTGAAGCTAATTTTTTAGGCATATTTACTTTCTGGAAAAGATGCATAAAGTTGTGTCACAATCAGTGAAAAAATACAATCCACACTATGTTGTTGCTCTTAGATGCTGTATATCTTCTGTATTAAAATCCAAAGCCTTAAGTGACACATTTGTGAAAATACCATTGAAAAGTAATTGTAACATTGGGTAATGGCATGGAAAACCCCTTATAGACACTTTTCAAATTTGACTAGAAAATAATAGGTCAGTGCATTTTTTTGTTTATCATTATCATCTGATCTCTAAATTGTCCTTTTTATTGTTTGTTTGTTGTTTTTATCTATTGTCAGTGTCTGTTATCATGGGCTGCGTTTTCTGCCATTTGTCTACGAATCACTATGAAAGTCAGCTTGTACAATGCGACGTTAAACATCATGCCTTCATTTGTCTTGGGCACAGTTGATAAAGTTTAATGTTCCTTCATACACTTAAGTAAGTGTTTACATACATGTGTGCATTATACTATGTGCTGTTTCGTGACATGGAAAAACATGTATTTGTTAGCAGCTGTGAGTTCAACACAAAAAAAACATCAAAAATAACTGAGTGATGTAAATATTAATCAAGGTCTCTGTAATATTCACTTCTATAATCATCACTCCTTTTTTCACAGTCAATCAAAAATAAAGAAATAACTTTAAAACACTAGTTGTATTACAGTAATTTTTAGGAATGTGGTCAGTAGCTGATGACACAAAATAAACTGACTGGTCTGATCTCATCCTAAATAATATTGCGCATCCTCATGAATTTTATACATTACATACACTTTCTTACATACATTGTATTGTGTGATGGAATTGACTTATTCACTTGTGCTGTTTCTCAACGATGTGTGTAAACAAATGCTTCGGAAATGTGTTTCAGTCTTTGTTTTCTGATATAGCATGCACTTTTAGTAGGTGGCTTGCTAATGATAGCATCCTCGTCATCTTTAACTTTTTTAAAACCCCATTTACAGAAAAGTTCTCACAGCAAGAAGGACCCAGGTTTGACACCTTAGGTTTGTCCATGGCTGGGTTGGTTTTCTCCTGTGATTTACACAAAATAAACACATGTCCTGAACAACAATGTAAGAGGAAAAAGTCGAGCAGTTGGTAATAAGTAACAAAGGAAGGAGGGTTTAACATGCGTGTTCATATGAAGTGTGCATGTGATTGTTTGAATATGTGTGTGTTTCTTTAACTACTTTTTATCACTGAATCTGTCCCGAGCTGGTACTTTTTAAATGCAAAAGCAAATGCTGTAAATGTATGTACGTCTGTAAATTTCTGGATTGTTTAATAAAGGTTTTGTCATTGTCCCTATATTTTAACAATTGTTGATAAGTTCCTTTGTCAATTATCGGATTTTATTTTAACGGATATTAAAAAACACAACAGCACAAACACATATTGAATGCGAAGAAAAGCACTGACTGTTATGAATAATAAATACACCAAGCCAGGAGAGTTTTTTCTTCATCTTTAAGAAACAAAGCTGTCCCTAATGATGTATGAGTTAAATGTAATTTATTTGCAAATTATAACTAAATCAAAAAATTTAACTTTATGTGTAGTGGATGGGCCTAAGATTAATTCACTGGCATTTATGTCTCTTTGCTGTTGTGATGTCACAAACTGAGAAATACCTACAGCCTAAACTTCAGATACATGTTTTTATGTATATGTATCTCTATGGTGTGTCTTCTTACACTTTAGTATGATAACATCTTCCACCTATAAAGTTTTACAAAGTATTATTTAAGCAGTAAGTAAAGAATATATTTCTACCACATTTTTGTTAATAAAGTGCTAACTAATTTATCAATCCAGGTTTTACTGGTATTGTTTTATCTTCTCATCACTTTTTTTCACAGTGTAATTATATGACCTGCAACATTGTCAAAAGCCAAAAAAGTTTTGTTTTCAGTATGTCAAATAAATGTCCATATTTAGGTATTTGAAAATTTGAGAAAACTCATGAATGCAACCACAATAGCGACATCCCGCCACAGGGGGCGCTGTCTGCTGCAGCACCTTCAGATTCTGTTCGTTTCCGCTGGGTGGAACGATTTGTGTCGCAGATTCGACAGAAATTTCTATGAACATAATGGATCATTATGTTATAAATCAAAATTAACTGATTGTATTTAGTAATATAATGCTCCAGATCAATCGATAATTTAGTATTATTCTGATATGTGGACGCTGGAGAGATGAATGGACAAACAACAGGTAAGAATTTGGGCTAGCTTAAACTCGAATATGTTTGTCGGGTCTTCATGTTAGCTCGGGCCAAATAAACAAAAATGCATCTAAAGTCATGCGTTTGTTATCTGTTATTGTAATATAACGTTGTACAAAGACTGTCTTCTATCGCGACTTTTCAAATAAACTGATCTCACTGTAACATCTACTTGTATACAACCATTATTGTTATTAATTTGTTCCTGAAGTTATATTTTGTAAACTAACTAAATCAATAGAAGGTTGTTGGGCCTCTTACATGTAGGTATTCGTTTTCTCTGTTGCTAAAGCAATAGCAAACCTAAAAATATATCGCAAAATATATTTGCAGTATGAACTGAAGGTTTGTCAAAACAAAGACATCTGCCACGGACTCCAGTCAAGTTCTAGACACACATTAAAGCAACCAGGATGCCCCTGAACAGTGTAGACTACTTGTTGTAACAGCCAGGATGCCCCCTGAACAGTGTAGACTACTTGTTGTAACAGTCAGGATGCCCCTGAACAGTGTAGACTACTTGTTGTAACACTCAGGATGCCCCTGAACAGTGTAGACTACTTGTTGTAACACTCAGGATGCCCCTGAACAGTATAGACTACTTGTTGTAACACTCAGGATGCCCCTGAACAGTGTAGACTACTTGCTGTAACAGTCAGGATGCCCCTGAACAGTGTAGACTACTTGTTGTAACAGCCAGGATGCCCCCTGAACAGTATAGACTACTTGTTGTAACACTCAGGATGCCCCTGAACAGTATAGACTACTTGTCGTAACAGTCAGGATGCCCCTGAACAGTGTAGACTACTTGTTGTAACAGTCAGGATGCCCCTGAACAGTGTAGACTACTTGCTGTAACAGCCAGGATGCCCCCTGAACAGTGTAGACTACTTGTTGTAACACTCAGGATGCCCCTGAACAGTGTAGACTACTTGTTGTAACAGCCAGGATGCCCCCTGAACAGTGTAGACTACTTGTTGGAACAGCCAGGATGCCCCTGAACAGTGTAGACTACTTGCTGTAACAGCCAGGATGCCCCCTGAACAGTGTAGACTACTTGTTGTAACACTCAGGATGCCCCTGAACAGTGTAGACTACTTGTTG
>JAUMTR010000008.1:12430351-12452755 GCA_032270685.1 Microctenopoma stevenorrisi
GATGCCCCTGAACAGTGTAGACTACTTGTTGTAACACTCAGGATGCCCCTGAACAGTGTAGACTACTTGTTGTAACAGTCAGGATGCCCCTGAACAGTGTAGACTGTTACAGCAAGTAGTCAGAGTGGGTCTTTTTTATAATTAATTTGCATAATACAGAAATATGTTGTCCCTGTATCGTTGTGGATTATTGTGTGTAGGCTGAATACATTTACAAAATGTTCCCAAAAGTGAAGGTGTCTGAATGCATTCCCACATAATGTTTTTCTATTACGCAGAATGTATTTATATTTACACAGTCACACCAAACAAAAATAAAAAAAGTAAACAAATATACAATTCTAAATGGAAATCATAACAACAAACATGTAATTAAACGGATGTCATTTAATTTTCCATCATGCTGTTTTAATGTTAAGATTACAGACTGTGATACTGAATCTGCTTTTATCAGTTGTGAATATAAAAATGAGCACACTTGGTACAACAGGCCCAAAAATCTAGAAGCAGACAACAACCGTTAATCTCTCTGACTTGCTCTCATGTTTAAATTTCTATTTTTGTTTTCTACTTATTGCCTGTGACACCTTATTTATTCCTGTCTTTCCAGCTGGTTCTGTGTTTATGTGTCGGCTGTGCAAACTCTTCTCTCCCAGTCGATCTTTGCTGCATGCCCATTGCTCCCAGTTGCACCCTGGGCAGGAGCCGCATGACGACATCATCATTGCACTGCAACCACTCGCAGCAGAGCCTGTGGAAAAGCTGACAGGTCAGTCAGTCCTTAGGTTATTAGCAATATTAGTATGACAGAATCGTATTAAAAATCTCATCTATTATTGTCATCATTTTCACATCTACTAATGATTATTTACTTACCTGATTATCCCATGAAGAACACTATTACATCTGTCTTCTTCTAAAATTTACATTAAATTAATGATAATGCTTATGTTTTGCAAAATAGTTTAAATGCAGTGCATTATATATCGGCAGCAAAATTTATTGTTTGTAAAAAAAAGGCTTATAAATGAAAAAACAATACTCTGCTGTTGCACTGTCTGACAGAAAACCCAGTGAAGCGAAAACGAGGACGACCGAAAGGTTCTACGAAGAAGACGTGTACAGATGTGACGGCGGGAAACGCTGATTCCACCAATTCTCAAGTGGTTCAAAGAGAAGAGAGGAATAAAGAAGGGGTGGATTTAGAAGGTAAAACAATAGAAGCTGACACAGCTCTGTTGTTATTTTTTTTTTTTGTTGATTTTGCAGAGTTTATTGGAGAAACTAAATGAGTATCATTCTGTTTCTGAATGTCATGTTTCTGGTTGAGGTGTGATTAACTGTAATTAATTACCCTGTTTGGTGCTAGGGAAAAACAATGCTGGGACATTGGGATTGGAGTGTAAAGATTGTCATCGCTCATTTAGCAACAGACGACAGATTCTCAAACACATCTGCCTAAAAGAAGAAGAAGAGGAGGATGAAGAGAATAATGGTAAGTAGTAAAAAATGGTAAACAATGCCAGCGACAAGTTCATGTACCAGAGAGGCATACAGAGAACAGTAAGCTGGGGTGAACTGAATGAAAATGATTCCTACTATACTATAAATAATAATTATTAATTATTCAATTTAATCACAAAGTATAATTTACATATATTTATAGAACTTTGCAATTTAGGTGATTCTGATTTACAGGTGTTGTAATTTTCAGGGAGTATTTGTGATGGAGAAGGGGCTGAAGGTTCTGGGAGTGTGGAATGTGGAGGACTGGGTTCAAACCAGACGCACCAAAACTCAGCAAAGTCCGGACTTATGAGAGACAAAGGTAATTTTTTTAATATTTATTAGAAAATATGTAAATGAAATGGTGTAGTCTGTTGCATAATTCTCTGGATCACACTGATCATTGCGTTTGTTTTTATAATACCTGCCTCATAATCTGACCCTTTCTTAATCTATACTTGAAGATTTAGTCAGTTTCAGACCCCCGAGAACCAATCGAAGCCGCATCTCCAAAGAAGGACGTCCAGCAACAGGAAACAAGAAGCCGGTGATCAGTGTTGTTCTGACCGAAGATAAAACACTTCCAGGTCAGTCTTGAATAGCTACTTTGGGAAAGTTTACATATAACATAACATAACATAACATAAAACAAAACAACGGTGTGTTTCCTCAAATTTAACAGGTGTTTATGAAATGGTTCCAGTAGAGGACAGTTCAGCAGAAACAGAGTCTGTAGCCGTCCAAGCTCAAACCCAGGTAAGCACAGGAATAAACCCTAAACCTTAAAGGGTTAATTCGCCTATATTTTTAAAACGTATTTCTTATCTTTATTAGCATTTAGTTAATGAAAGTAAAGAATAATTTTACTTTTGTTTGCCAACATATTATAACAACATAAAATTATACTTTGCTGTAAAATTGTTTCATTAAATAATCAATCCTCATTATTTATAGTATAGTAAGAATCATTTCCAATATTGTTATTCAGTTCACCCCAACTTACTTTTCTCTGTGTGCCTCTCTGGTACATGAACTTGTGTAATTTCTGTGGTAGTGGATCATTTGAGGTGATCACAAAGAAATCTATACTTTTAAATGTTTTGTAATTTAGTCATGTATTTGTACACTATTTCATGCTTGGTTTTGTTCTAGTATGTTCCTGTTATTATATTTTATTTGACTTTAATATTAAAGGTATTATTTATTCAATTATTATATGGCCCACAGCCATCTGCAGTTTTCCAGAGTCAGTCAAAGGACCCAACAAATGATGCTACTGCCTGTGGAGAAAACCCCAAAATAGACGAGGAGCAAAGGTAATTTCAGGGAAAATTTCCCTCATAATTCCTTGAATGTGATGCATATGTGATTGTGAGAACAACTAATTGTGAAGATTTATGTCTCATTATACAAACTAAATAAAGACTAAAACAAAATTGAATGTTGCTTGTAGTAATTTGACCTATCAGTGTTGTTTTTTTGTTTTTTTTTAGTTCTAACCTGACATCAACATCATCATCAACAACAGCCACCAGCAGAGGCTTCCAGGAATATTCTATTAAGCAAGACTCTACCAAGTATAGTATAAATATTTTTAATTTATTAAGTGATTTAGACACATACAAGTCTAACTCAGTGTTCCTGTGTGAAGTACAAACTACACGCTACTGTAAATGAGTGTGGGTCTAATCTAATAGCAGAAAAAATATGTTTAGCTTATTTTTGTTTACGGGTTAAAAGATATTATCTAGTTTCCCTGTTGACATCTGGGCGGTCTTGCCAATGAGCTGGCAACAATTTAAAATGTTAAAATGCATACAACAAATGTAATACTGATACTCTCCATCTTCCAGTTTACTTCAAAGCCAACTAAAGATCTTCACCTGTGAGTTCTGTAATAAAATCTTTAAGTTCAGACACTCGCTCATTGCGCACCTCCGGACACACACTCAGGAGAAACCATTCCAGTGTCCGCATTGTGAATACGCATCAGCCATCAAAGGTAAATCCAGGCTCACTCATACAAACAGTTTCACAGATTTCACACAATGAAATGCCAATTGTCCCCCGTTGAGACCAAAGCCTTAAATGTTCTTTCAAGTATTAAAAAAAAGCACATTCAAAATGACTATTAATGACTTTTCACTTCAGCTAACCTAAATGTTCATCTGAGGAAGCATACAGGAGAGAAGTTCAGCTGCCAGCACTGTCCTTTCAACTGCCTCAGCCCAGGACACCTCAAGGTGTTGTTGTTGTTGTTACTCTGTTACTGTTGTTATTATTGTTGTAGCTTTAGTATCATGATGCAACACAAACTTTTTGTCAGGGTTATCTTAGCACACGCAGCAGTCCGCTGATGTTTGTGGATTTTATTGAGATGGAATCAATGTTCTGCATTAAACTGATCAGTTTTGTTTTTCTCATTTTGTGTTTCTGGTAATTTAGGTCCACATAGAGCGAGTCCATTTAAAGGTGAAGCAGCACTGCAGCTTCTGTGAGAAAAAGTACTCTGATGTGAAGAATCTGCTAAAACACATGGAGAAACGACATAACATTAAGGATCCTGCTGTCTATCAGAGCTACCAGCAACTGAGGTTTGATCTGCAATATGTTTTTTGTAATATTATAAGTAACATGCATTTTCAACTAGTCATCTTATTAATTCTTTCCAGGTTAAAGACTCGTCAGGGCCTCAGGCAGCTCCTCTACCACTGTCCCACTTGTAACCGACGCTTCAAAAACCAGCTTCAGCGAGAGCGCCACCTGTTAATTCATGGTCCCCTGCGTCCCTTCGCCTGTCTCCTCTGTGACCATGCTGCAACCAAGATGCCCAACCTCACTGCTCATGTCAGAAAGCACCTTTTCCTATATGTGTGCTGTGTGTGTGATGGAAAGTTTGTCAGCTCTCAGAGACTGAAAATTCACCTGAAAGAGTCTCATCCTGAGCTGGACCAGGAGCAGGCTTTCACAGACTGTATCAACAGCAGCTATTATTTGGTCCAGCCTGGAGGAGGCATGTGGGGGAATGATGAGAAGGGGAACGCAGAGAGAGGGATGAACGAAGAGCAGAGTGCAAAGCATAAGGGTGAAGATGTTAGAAGAGAGGAAGATGGAATAAATGGTGCCGGGAAAGAGGTTTGGGACGGGGAGCAGCCAGAAGTGGGAGAGAGGGAAGAACCTAAATCTCAGGATGAGAGTACAGACATGCTGGTCATAGAAAGAGAAACGGGAAAAGAAGGAGAAATAGATAATGGAGATGCACAGGAAGGTTCCCAAGAAGTTCTCCACCAAGTGGTTTCTATAGAAACTACAACTTTCGCTGAGAGACAGGATGAAGCAACAGCTGGAGAGAAGTCACACGAAAATACGTGCAGATATGAAGTGAACACAGACATCTCCTTATCATCTGAGAGGATTCACACCACTGACTTGGAGGACAGGACTCAAGATAACACACACCCATCTGCTGAAAACACAAACATACACACGGCGTCTGATATGAGTGCACCTGTGCCATCATCATCTCCAGCAGAACAGGATCACCCTCCACGTTCAGTCAAGGTAAATTAACGACAGATGTAGTTAGCTGCTTATGTTTGGAATTTTTCTTTCAAGTTCAGTAATACAGGGTAGAGCTGCAAGTATTGTTTATTATTTAAGCTTCTAGCTTTAGCCAAGCTAGAAGTGACCTGTTATGTCTGACCAGTAAGATTCAAAGATGCTTAATTTAATATATTTTTATGGAAAAGAAAGAGAATTCTCGAGTAAGAAGCTAAAACCAGTGAATGTTTTTAAGGTTTTGCACAATTTTTGATAATGAAAGTAACTGTATATAAATTTTACATCATACAACTAATTAAAAAAGCTATTTTTGCCTGCTTGCCAAACTAGTTTACTCTTCTTATACCTCATACTTTTCGAAGGCAGATTTTCTTCTGACTTGTTTTGTTTTTTTGTCTTGCTGGTAGGAGTCCGAGGTTTTCCATCATAGTGCATTCCACCAGGTGTTTTTATCACTTCAGAAAACACAGCTCAACATGGAAACTTTCCAACGGCTCAGGAAAATTTATGGAGACCTGGAATGTCAATACTGTGGTGAGACAGCTGGTTTTATTTTGTTTTTGAATGTACTTTCATTAGCCTTTGTACCATGTGACTTGAGTGCTGCTTCTAATTATGTTTGTTTCTCTGCTGCACAGGTAAACTGTTCTGGTACAAAGTTCACTATAATGTCCATGTACGCACACACACCAAGGAGCACTCCCATTACTGTTCAAAGTGTAGCTACTCATCCATCACCAAAAGCTCTTTAAAGCGTCACCAGATTCAGAAGCACAGCGGCTTGCTGCTGCCGTGTTCTCATCCCGGCTGCAAATACACCACGCCTGACAAATACAAACTACAAGCCCACCAGAAGACTCACCAGGGACAGGTATCCAGCCCGATGAGGCTGTCAGTGTTTGTGTGTGTATGAGGGGAAAACCTTTTGTTGTTTTGCCTTTGCATCGGGGGCAAGATCATTATGTCAGTGAGTGATGCAAACCGTGCCTTTTCTGCCTTACAGGGGAAGACTGTGAGCTGCCCTGACTGCCAGCACAGCTATCCAGAGCACAGACTGAAACACCACATTAGAACATCCCACCCTGGTAAAGATCAAAATAATTCACACAAATCCATTAACTTCTTTCATCCTGTAGATCAAATGCTCTGTTGTTGGAAAATTATTACTCATTTCACAGTTAACTGAAATGATGGAGTTTTGACCTTTTGCTGCTTTATGAGCACGTGGAATAGACACAGTTATTTATGGCTCAGTAGTTTCATGTTGCTTTAATTGTGGAAACGTTTTCACCATAGTGAAATAAATAGCTTCTAAATAAATAGTTCAGCTGTCAGTGGTTTTTTGTGGTCATAAACATTCCTACAACACTCTTATTTCATCTTGTCTGTGTGTGTGTGTGTGTGTGTGTGTGTGTGTGTGTGTGTGTGTATATGTTTGTGTTTGTACACACAGATACGCTTCCTGTACGAGGTAAGGGACTGATGGTGCAGCGTGCAGAGAAGTGCCCTTACTGTGACTCCTACTTCTTAAAGAACAGCAGTGACTTTCAGCAGCACATCTGGGCCCATCAAGGTGTGTTTCAAAACAGACGAACACACACGCACACACACACACAATTCTGGAGCAAGACACCTGGGTGCATCAGTGTTCATGCACAGTGTCTCACTGTTTGATTACTCTGTGATTGGTGCTTATCCTGGCTGCCTTCCAGGGCTATACAGTAAATATAGTGTTTTTATGAGATGTTAATGTATTGAGTAATGAGTAATGGCTGTTCAGGTGAAAGAGAATTTTAATGCCCGGGCCCTCAGTCCAGGCTTTAGTGCTCGGTTACCTCGATGAGCTGTTTGAAGTTACATCTGTCGTGAGGCGGTGGTAGCTGGCAGACATACACCCAGCACAGATGTTGATGAAGGTCTAACTGAATGCATCCAATTTACTCAAGAAACCCTGCCGTGCACATGCTCACTGGGGTTTTCAGCAGGTTTTTGTCACTGTCATTGTCACATACATCTTTACAGACAAAATGACGTTGTTCAGCCCACTGCCAGTTTGCACTCTAGAAAGTCAATGTAAACACATTATGAGATGGTGAACTGTCAATGCCCCCCATTACTTTACTGTCTAAACTTCTATATCCCTAACTGTAAATAAACGTGTGACATGTTTGCAGGTTTGAAGCCATATGTCTGCAGTGTTTGTGACTATGCAGGCCGCAGCAGGAGTAACCTGAAGATGCATATGAATCGACACAACACAGAGAGACGGCATCTCTGTGATCTGTGTGGTAAAAAGTTCAAATCTAAAGTCACACTCAAAAGCCACCGACTGACCCACACCGATGAAGGTTTGTACATCCTGTTATGTCCATTATCCATCCATAATGACAACAGAAATAACACTTTTGTCTTTTCAGGAAAACCATTTCAGTGTTCAGAGTGTGACTTCACATCAGTCTCCAAACCTTCTTTACTCAGACACATGGAGCAACACGCTGAATTTAAGGTCAGACCTAATACACATTAACAGGTGGCTTATAGCCTCAATATGAACGTATTTCCGTTTCATCTGAAACTGCATGCTGTTATCATGAAGAAAAAGTCAAGATTTATTAACAGTAGTGTTTTATTTTCCCACATTACAGGTATTTTTGAGAAATACAAAAAACAACTCAATCTTTTATTACAGATACATTTTTTGTCTGTCCCTTTAGCCATTCCGCTGTGCCCACTGCCACTACTCCTGTAACATTGCCGGTCCCCTTAAACGTCACTACAACATGAAACACCCAGATCAGAAATATGAGAATGCTGGACCTGGACTTCCCAACCCTGAGTCTCTGAAACAGCAGGGTATGATCTCTGCTCTGCCTCTGCCATGTATTTTTAATGCCCAGAGACACTGGTAGCAAGCATTATGTCATTACTTGACATGTTGAGTTTCTGCATTACAATAAATGTCTTTAGCACAACTTAACATTACCGCTGTGTGTAGGTGGCATGAAATGTCCTGAATGTGAATTTGTTTATGGCACCAAATGGGAGCTGAACCGCCACTTGAAGAGCAAACACAGCCTGAAGGTGGTGGAAGGTGTCTGGGAGGTAAACAATACATAACACCCGTAAACAAACTGGATGTAATGACTAAAGGAATTTATTTATTTTTTTATCTCAGGCTCTTGTCATTACAGAATATCAATTTTATTGAACACCGTCTGTGCTGTATGTGTAAATATTCAGGTTGGGGAGGAAGTAGAGGCTCAGTATGTGTCTCTGGAGGATGAGGAGCAGCTGACAGAAGCGCATGTAGCAGCCTTGCACGACAACGGTAACAAAAGCAAAAGTACTAAACATCCGAGAACACTTTTATTGTATGTACTACTAACTATAAAATGTAAATGTTGCTTGTATTCAGTTAATATTCAACAGATAACTGAATTCAGCTCAGAGACTCATGACGCCGTCACCTCCATGGTCGCAATGGCCCCAGGGACTGTTGCTGTTGTACAGCAGGTAAACCACATTATATCTTTTTTGTGAGCAATATTGAGTGGTGACAACGAAATATTGATATTTAGTTGTGGCTGAAGTTGCAGGTTACTGATGAACAGGAAGTTGGTAACTGCAGCAACCAGCTGATGGTGGTGAATGCAGAGGGGGATCTAACTGGTGACCAGGTGATGGTGGTGGAGGACGCACATGGCCTGGAGGCTCTGACAGTCCTTACTCAGGGAGAAAACACTCACCACTATATTGTCTACGTGCAAGAACACACTGTAGAAATCAACTAGTAATGCTAGCACTTCTTCATACAATAAGACCGCCTGTCAGTACTGAGGGGTCCAGTGAGTTTATATTAATAGGTCATTAATTAAGTAAAGCAAAAATAAAAGCAGAATTAAGTTAATGTTTCCTTATCATGAGATAGTATTTCTTTCATCAAACTTAGTTTTCTTTCACCTAGTAATTATGAAAATAGTAAATGCTTAGTAAATATTTAGTTGTGTGATTATGAGACATTTTGTACTCAATGTACTTAAAATATATTTAAATAAAATTATTGTACTATTTGTCGAATGAAAGGACTGGAGTGTCTTTTTTGTGTTATAAAAGCTACTGAAAGTTGGATGCAGATTACAAATGACATAGGCTCAACAGTGTATTTCCAGAGCACCACCACTAATGCTTCGAGTGATTTCCTGCTTCCAGGTTACAATTACAGAAAATTGTGAACAGTTTGCAAGTTTCGATTTCATTGCACAAAGCTTACACTATTGACGTATGGTATGATGTGACAGTAACCACAAAATTGAGTTTAATGTAATAATGCACTGCATGGGTGAAAAACAGACACGTTTAAGAAAATGAATGAACGCAAAGCACAAAGTACTGTGCTGCTACATGTTTGCGTTGTGGAGCAACAGGTAAACTTGGCAGTTCAGCCTCGGTCCAGCAGGTGGCGGCGGCGGCGGCGGCGCGCGCTGTGGTCCGTTGTCACACTGTGCAGAAGAAGAACAACTGGGGGGAAACTTGACTGTGCGCGAATGCTTGTTCGATATTTCACGTCAAACGAAAAATAACCGTGAACTTATTCATGATTAGGCGACATGGACCGCTACGTGTTGATTGTATCGTTCTGTCAAACTGACGACGACCCGGCTGAGGATTTTAAGTGTAAGTATTAATCCCCCTGTGACAGAATATGAACTCTGTGCTAGTCGTTAGCTAAAGCAGCGGCTTAAACAGTATAAGTTGTAGTTACACCAAAACGTAGACCAAGACGTAGAGAACCACACAACTAAAACATTTCCAGCGAATAGTTAGCAGCATAAAGTTTATCATGGGGGAGTCAAAAGTCTAGCTAAAAGCAGTTTACATAGAGATATTTCACTTACCCTGCCTAAGTTTGGCTTGTTTGTTGATGGGTTAGGGTTATTATTTGATGTTACCATTGCTAAACTAGTTTGGGCGATTTGACACTAACTTTAAACGTTTAAGGACACGTTTGTGTTCTTAAAGCCCGGAGTCTTTGTTAAAGCCTGACAGTAGTTGTCCCTTTTTACAGGTCTGGATCTAGTAAAGCAGCTCTATGACGGACTGGTGGACAATTCAGCTGAGGAGTCAGCAAGAGGCATCTCGGTATTTCCAGGTATACTAACTTAGACACTACGTTTTTTTTACTTGACTTTAAGCACAAAAACTGAATCTGTTTCATGTTTAGCTTGCACTTTGAGTGGCAGTCCTTCAGTTCAGAGGTGGTACTGTGCTGTTCAGACCTGTCACGGATCATCACAGGTACGAAATATGGAAGATTGATAACAGTTTATGGAAATAGTTTTCAGTTGTGCACTTATAATCAGCCCTGCTTTTGGCACTCCAGTACTGCAGCTCAGACTGGGAAGAGCTGGGGCCAGGCCATCTGAGAACTGACAGCGAGGAGGAGAAGCAGCCCACTGCTCTGGAGGCATGTATCAACTCTCTGAGTAATCAGGAGGCACTGGACCAAAAGTCTGACCAGCCAGCACTGACAGAGTGAGTGACAGATGATATTTTCTGCACATTATGTAAATAAGAGAACTTGTTTTTTTTTTTCTTGTTAGTTTTTAAGGACCCAGTCAGACAGATGGAATGTAATTCCATTTAATATATTAAGTATTAGATCATTTTCTAATACCTAGCCAAAAAGGAGAAGCAAATGAACCCAACATATTTCTAAGAAAATCTTACTGTGGCTAAAAGACTTGGTGTTCAAGCGTTTAGCTGCTTTTTCTACTTTTGAGCCGATTGCCCAACATGCATTTTAATATCGGGTGTAAACAGGGTCAATGTGTTTCTGATCTGTACAGGTTGTTAGAAGAGGCTGCTGAAGGACTGCATTTATTGGCAGATAAACTACCACCTCCAGGTACAGTGATCTAGTTCATAGTATTTTTTCTATTAAAATAAAAACCCTTATTAGAATTTTAAGAAAACAAACATGACATTTGTTCTAATTAATTCAGACCCAATTTTGCTCTTTGGTGTCAGATTTAAAATGTTTCCAATCTTTACTTCATCCCTGATTATTTTGGCTGATAGGAGAAGCTGTGCCGCTTAATGAGAACAGGTCAGCAGAGCAGGAGGTTTATTTATGAGTGCAAAACGGCATCTCAAGTGGAATTTAGTCTTAGCCAAAGCTGCCAATATTGAGTAATTAAACACTCTTTACTGAAGCCAAACCCTTCAGCTGTGTGACAAGGATCCAGTCCAATTTCAGGCAGCCTGGTATTCTTCACATATAAGCACTCACCACTGAGAAGATACTTCTGCTCTGACTTGTTAGCAAGTCTGCCTCCTGAAGTGATAATAACACGTCTTAGCACACACCACCTCCACAGGAGTTCAGTATCGGTGACCCTGTAATGTTAGCTGGAGTTAGTTCTGGCTTCCACTGTTTCTTCCTCATAGTTTGATAATTAGAATGGCAAAAAGTCTTTTTTTTTTCATTTTTATATACGTACAAAATTCAGTTTTTAGATGAATTAATTTATTGAAGAGGGGGAAAGCTGTCCAAAGCTGCCTTGACCCCTGTGAAAAAATAATTCAATATTTACTCGGTTCTTGTTTAATATTAACGTAATATTAAATATGATGTAAAATAAATAGGAAGGGGCCAAATACGTTTTCACACCTCTGTTCCCTATCTGTAGGTGACTGGTGTATATTTACATGATTATTATGAAACACCACGGAGGCATGCATTTATGTCATATACTGTGTTAAAATGTCTAATGAGTTTCTTCTGTCCCATTTTCCCTCTAAGGTAAAGCGCTGTTGGATGTGCTGGTGTTGGGCTCTGCAGAGCAGTCCCCTCCTGTTAAAGATCTGTTGCCTCTGCTGGGAGCTCTCAAACACATGTCTTGCTGGCACGCTGCTAAGATCACTGTAGTCACACAGCACGCGGCTGGGTGAGGAGAGAACAAAACTGCACATCCATTGTGTTCCTCTTTATTTGAATGACACATCAGAAATTAGGAAGAATCTTCCAAATGATTACAATTACCAACATGATATGAAAGTGGCCTAAAAAAATTTTAGAATGTAAACAAGTGTCTGTGAGACATGAAGATGGCTCAGATGCAGTCTCTTTCGAATGTATCCCTTTTTACCAGTAGAGGGAGGTAGATGAGTAAATATGAGCATTCACACATCAACTTAATGATGTTTAGATCAGCTTTCCTTCAGACCCATTATGTTTCCTAAATAGTTTTGTGCTAGTCATTGAGTGAGCCTTGTTTTGGTCTTATGTTTCACTCAGGTGGCAGAAAGCTGCATCTTACCTTTGTGCTGGCCTGGTGGAGCCTGCTGACCTGCACAGCTGTATCGACAGAAGGGAGCTGTGGAGGGGCAGCCTGGTTGTCAGAGAGAAGAAGGTTAGTGTCCACAAATATGGGAATATGTGTGTTTGGGCCCTGAACATTCACGAAACAGTTTTTATTTCTGAAAACATAATTGAACCTGTACAGTAAAAACCATGAGAACTGCCTAAAAGCATTAGATTTTGTTAAACGAACAGTGCTATAGTTAAAAACAACAGAGGTGATGTTTATCACACAGGACTCTGGTTGGACAAAGAAGTCTACTGATCACAAAGAAGAAGGAAGATTTATAGTGGAAGTTGTGTCTCTCTGTTTAGAGAGTGCATGTGTGTGTCTTAGTGTGATAAAGCTGTTTGTCAGCTACAAGAAGGCTAAGACATGTTTACAAATGATTCCATCTGTTGTTCTGAAGAGAAAATGTATGCATATGTCTTTGTATATAGATGTACATGCTTGTGGTGTAACATATATTTGTTGCATCTGAACATCTGAAGTACTGTATCGTGGGTGTGATAGATGATTTAAAAGCAGCAGTGTAAGAAATAGATGCGTGTGCAGAGAGAGAACTTCTCTTCTTATCAACTTTGTGTGTGTGTGTGTGTATTCTGGACATGTACTGTAGAGGGCATGAGAAAAGCTGTGTCCTTTAGAACTTACTAGCTTGGTTGCCCTGGGCTTTTTATTATGGACGGTGTTCTCTGTAGGCTGGCGCACACAGGGGCTGGGCAGAGAAGAGGCGGAGGAAAACCTTCTCTGCTGGGGCTAATCATGGTTCAGAGACCCCACCCATGCACCTGCATTTGTTCCTATATCGTTTCATATAAAATTACTAATTCCGTGCACAGAAGGCCAGAGGTTACATTTAACCCATTTTCCTTTTCGATTGAATAAATGCTTCACTCAGCGGAGGGATGAAGGTATAAATGGGATCTTGGGAAAGCTCTGTCTCGCTGCCGTTGCCCTGGCAGAGTGGACCTGGCCTGGGCTCTGATGCGACCTCGCTCCTCCCTGAGGAGACTGCTGTAATTGATTATTGGTCCAGACTTTGGGAAGGAGAAAAGTGTTTCTGGCCAGTCTCTTTCTGTATTTTAAGGACAGTCCCGGTGTTACTGATACAAAGTCTGTTCTTTCCTTTTTTAGGAGCTAAAAGCTAAGTTTAGATGAAAGATGAAAATAACAATATTCTTAAACAATGAAAACAGTGCGTAGAATGCCATCTGTGCCCTATGACGATGCCCTCATGCGAGGTCTGCACAAAATCCCAGTGGATGCAAATACCTCAATCTGAGTTCCTAAATCCAGCTAAAATCCAGCATTGGAAGCTGTTATAGCAGTAGACGAATGCTCAGTATTTTAAAATGAGTCATTTTATACAAGCGTATACCATATGTGCACTTATTTTGGGCCATGTATTGTACTTTATTTCCTGCTTGTGGTTACATTTTGGTTTCCAAGTGAATAGGCTGAGGTGAGCTGAAAGGATTTTTTTGTTGCTGCTCTGGAGATTACTTCACACCCACTTGTACTTCTTTCTCATTACGGGAAAAGTCTGGCAGGTGCAGTAGTTTTCTGTCTCTGGACAGAATTGGCCAATTTTATGCTTTTCTTCCCTCGTCCTCTAGGGAGAATCAGCAATCTGTCTCGCTGTGGAGTTTCCTTTTATCTCTCATACTGTTGGTTTTTATTTCTTTTTAATCCGGCTGAGATTTTCAGTTGCCATTTAAAGATCATTTTGAGCACTGATCAGCATGTGTCTGAAAATATACAGAGTTGTATAATTATGTTTAATACGTGTTTTGTAAAGAATGTGGCATAGAAGCTACTGAAATTAGACACGTGAAGTTCATGCCTCAGGGAGCCGATATGTTAAAGCAGCATTTCCATTTAAGTGAATATTTTTAGAAGGTTGCTTTTTTGACACGGACCTTTTGATATTTTGTTTTGGAAATGAAGTTGATGAATCTTACAAAGCTGTATGATTTTAGAGTAAAGAAAGCGTGAGCGTCAAGTTTAACCTGACTTATCAGGTTGAACTAAAGAAAGACTTTCTATGCCTATTTATTTGCTAAAATGTATTAATTAATTAGGATATATTGCCTATATTCCTCCCTGAAATCTATTAGATGCAGCAGCTGTGGAACAAACCGTACTAAACTTTAAGTTAAGTAGTTTTAACTTAAAAACTACAAAAACTATGTGCAACTTTCTGCACTGAATGTGCAGAATGTCTTGAACAGGTGTGACACAAGGTTGACAACAGGAAAGTATTTATTTTCATTTTTTATTAAAGTAAAGTAGTTCCATTAAACAACTGTTTACATTAGCATAGGTTATACTACGTATGCCACCCTGCATGCTTCATAAAAGTTTCTTCGCTCTCTGCTGAGCTCCTCTATATGCTAAGGCAAGCACGCGGCGTCTCCTTCACTAAGGTGACCTTTTCTTAAGTTGCTCCCTTCAGAAGTGAGTGGGCTCCAGCAGTCCATCGGTAAAAGCTTCACAGCAGGAGAGTGATGGAACAAAGAAGAATTTTCAAATGAATAAAAAGCTATCTAGGAGGAACCACCACCTAACGTAATGTAAACCATAGCATGATAATTAGTGTGTGTGTGCACACGCATCGCTAAGTGTGCAGCAAAGTTCAAACCATGTCTACTTTTGATGTAGTTTGGTGTTACACCAATCCTAATGAGGTCGGTTTGTAAACTAAGTGTTTGTGATGTGTAGTACAGGTACAGATTCACAATGATGTGATAGTAATATCACCTGTCCCCGTGTGACCATGTCTCCTCTGTGTGTTTGTTTTAGTGTATGTCAGAACTCCGTTTTGACGGATTTTCCCTGCGCTCTCCAAGGCCCCCCCTCATCACTACTGACCACAAACTACAGGCTGAGGTGAGTCCAGTCCTCTTCATTGCTTCTCATTTATTTAGTTCCCAACCTTAAAATGTCCTGCTCCGGTAGATTTAACCATTTCGCTGATGGAATAGTTCAGAGTAAAGTGATGATTCTTGTGATAAACTCTGTTGTTGTTATCCTGAGCGTGCTGTGTTATCATTTTGATCCTCTGGGTTCATTGGGTGCATAATTGGCAATGGGGGGTTGTTTGTTTTGCTTTACAGCAACCAATCAATACTGTGAATGCATTCAGCATTCACAGTATTCTTTTCGTTGCTGCTGCACCAACATGATTTATAGACGACATAGACAACGCTATAGCTAAATGATGATGATTTAAAGATGCTCCTTTTGACCCCTACAAGTTATAGTGTTGTGGTGCAATATATTTCATAATAATATATTAATTGTTGTTTGAAGGAGCATTGCAAAAAAACAATCGGAGGCACTTCCTCTTGCCTAACAGCACAGACTGTAGCTGATGAAACATGCATGACTGAAGTTAAAAATGAACAAACAGTACCAGGACAGGCAGTCTATGTTTTTAGAGTTTTATGATTAGATTTTTTTTAAACTTTTGCTTCTTTCAAGCACACGCTGCTTTTTCACATGTTAAGAGACGGTGACTGTAACTTATTAAGTCACAGTTAAATCAGTGATGTTGGCAATGGTATAGAGTTATGAAGGAGACTTTGTCATAGCTGCATCTCATTTCAGTTCTTCAAACACTCCAGGCAGACAAATCAAAGGGTTTTATTATTACCAAACAATTGGTTGTTTCAAAAAAAAGTTCAGTTATTCACCTCATTATTTCTTTTTTCTTCCTCTGTGATGGAGTTTTGTTCTCCAAGTTGCAGAAATCATAGTCTTCTGCCAGAGTGCTGTGGGGTTTGCGCTTGATCCAAATGTTGTCAGTGAGAGAATCTTGTTAGGAGAAATCTAATGTGCTTGAGGTTCATCGAGTTACCCCTGTACGTTTAAATTCCTAGAAACCAGAGGATGATTTAACTGAGCGGTTGTTGCATAAATAATGACTGAACTTTCATCCATCCTTTAACCCCAGTTAGACAAAGAGTTGAACAAGCCGCACAGAGTTATTCTTCCTGTGATTTCTTGTAGCCAGGAGGAGGAGGTTGCTGAGGGGTTCCACTGTGAAATGTGAACTCACTCGTCTCCCTTTTCTTCTGCCAGTTTATGTACTTTATTGCACAAGCCTTCCACTCGCCACACGAAACTCATTAGGTCCATAAAATGTATTTTACATGTCTTGTTTTATCAGGATATTCAGTTTACGCCGCTATGAAACAGACGGGAGATCCTCACATTATATAACCCGGAATGAGGAAACTTGCCTTGTTTTATCTCACTTAGTTTAATAACAGCAGTGATGCACTATAATTTTATGTTCGTGTGCATTTTAAAACCTGTGTTTTCAAGTCTGTTCACTTGTATAATAGCTTAGATTGTATATATATTAATAGATTAATATTCACAACAATAAAAGGATTAAAGCATTAGACGAGGTCTGTTGTTCACATAAAGAGAATAGTTCTTACTTTTTAGTGGCACATGTTTGTATGTGTATAGTTTGTGTCTGGAAGCACTGTGTTTGTGTCGGTGTATGCGTTCATTACTAAGTTAACACGGCGGGCTTTCATGCTTAAGGGATGTGTGTTTGTGTGCGTGCGCGGTATCAATAGTGAGTGAGATGGTGTGTGTTTGTATTTGTGTGCGTTTCTTTGTTTGTGATCTCATCAGATCCTTGTTCTGAGAAGCAGATGGTGATGATTGTCTTGGCACACACAAAAAAAAGCTCTGAGGACTACACAACTTTCACATCTCTCCACACTGCTGACTGTGTAATGACTCATATACACATACATGGTCAGACTAAAAAAAAAAACCATCAGGCCTCCTGACTGTCAGCAGTAACTTTCATGATAATTACTAACACACACCTGAGTGGACCGAGAAGCCAAACTGTTCTGTGTCAGCATCAAACCCGAGATGTTTGTTTAGTGTGGGGAAAAATAGCCTGCAGGCCAGTTTGAGCTATAGACATGCCGATGTCACATACTTGTGTATTATACTTTTATACCAGAAGCACCCTCTTGTATGTCAATAGGCTTTGAGATTTGCACATCTGTCACAAACTCTGCAGTTAAGCACTGTAACCTACATACCTGAAGGTCATGCATCAGTCGGTCACTCCTGCACTCCTCAACAAACATTACGTCATCCAACACAAACCTGTTTCTGCACACTTTTTTGTGTTTTTCCCGTTTTCCACTCTCATTTATGCCCAACGGCCCATTACAACAATGTGAAAGCATGTTTTTAAAAATTGCTGTACCTTCCCAGCAGCCTATTATATAAGAGAATCTACTGCACAATAGTGAACTAATGAGCAGCACCTACCGCTTACATGTGTACTTCACAGTTATGTGAAGATGAGGAAGAACTCATCAGGAAGTTATTTTTGCAGAATTACTCACTAAATCATTTTAAATTATTCAAACAAACATCATAACCACTACAAACAGTCATCTGAAGTGAATGTAAGTAACACTAAACATTAATGGATGAATTAAATCTAATCTCTCTGTCTTGTCTCTTCAGGTCACACATTAGTCACATTCTTTATTGGACTGTCTCACAAACTGCAAATTCTAACCAACATAATTAAAATCTTTATCTATAGGATATTTCAGAAGCATTTATTTCCTGTTCTAGTTCAATAAGTTATGAGATTGATATTTAAAGCTCCTCTGGTATTCTTGTCATTTTCTGTACTTGGGAATGATCTGTTTTTACATGTGGCAACTGATTTATATATTATTGATTTCCTCAGAGCAGAATGAGCTCATTAGAGAAGTAGGACAACTGCAGGATGGTAAAATGTGGGTCTTTTTTTCCTTTCAAATGTGAGTTGCAGTGTGTTAAGTACTACCTATAAATGTATTCCTGATAGAAAACATGCCAACAAATATCAAACATTTTATGAACCAGACACTTTGAAACATAAATGAATGGATTGAGTTATGTTTTTGTAGCCATGGTATTTAACTACTTTGTCTATCTGCTAAACGTTTTCCCTTCCTCTTACACATCAGCACCACTGGATATATCAGAATATAAATGGAGAAATAAATATTGACGGTGTCATTGAAAGTCCAAGTCGGGATTTGGAACAAGGGAAGATCATATTTAATGGTCACTAATGTAATAGCCCCCTGAACAGGTTAAGGTTTATTACCTTGCTAAAGGACTCTTCAGCTGTATCTCAGGCCTCCAGCTGATGGGTGGTCTTCAGACCCTGAACCTGCTGCCTCAAAAAAAAATCACTGTGACTTTTGACAAATGTTTTTGAAGGAAGTTCTGTTTTGCAATGACCCTGTGTGATTACTACCTTCGTTAGTTTCCTAATTTCATTTTGTCTTTGTTTCTCTGCTCTGACTGTTCTGTGTTTCTAGGTCTTTCATTACTATGCACCAATTTTAGACTTGCTTCAGCTGGTTAATCTGTCAGAGCTGCCCGGTTTCCGGATGTCCAGTACCCAGTTTGAACTGTATCCACATTTTAAAGTGTGTGTATGTCTAGGTGTGTGTGTGTGCAAAGGTCAACAGCAGTGTATTCTCCATCTCATAAGGTGGTTGGTTGCTCCTGCACAGTTTATATTTACTGGTCCTTTACAACTAACGATCAGAGATGCATCTGGGAAGTCGGTGAAAGCTAAACTACTGTTGGACCAGCTGAAGTCACTGCGTGGAAAGGTAATAACCCCAAAGTTAATCTGTCTTGATTTGTAATAACATAAATAAGTAAATGAACTGCAATAAAAATCGGATTTATTCTTGAATAGCAGGGCTAAGATGGACATGTCTATTTTTGTATATTTCACACACAGAACTAACTATGTGATATTATCCAGGTTGGAGCGTTGTTCAGCCTGTCCTGTACAATCACTCGGATCACCCAGCCTGCAGCCAGCCAGCTCAGCTCCCAGCGATGGAGAGAGTCTGTAGCCAGGAGACCAAAGACCTTACCCGGTAAGAGAAACAGGACGGATAGATAAAAACTGTACAGAGAGAGCCGTGTATATTCTACAACATTTCAGTTACAACATATACTACATAAAAGTGTAATTCCTGCATGGATTACCTCTGGATGTAATGTCTCCTTCGGTCTGTACTCTGCAGTGCCTGAAATCGAGGTGAAAGGTGAAAGTGCTCACTACTTCCTCTTGGTCCAGGGCTCAGACAACACTGGGTGTGGAGCCTGCAGGGTAACAATGTTGCACTCAGACAGTCAAATAAATGGAGCGGCTGCCATGGCAACTGTCTCCGAGTTGCTGAGAGGGGAGCTTTTGCCATCATCAGGTATATTATGTTATCCTGTTTGTGGGTGCTTTTGTGTGGGTGCGCCTGCTTTTGTGTTTGTTGAAGCAGAAAGAAATAGACAACTTTGTCCCACATTTTATTACACTTTGGAAAATAAGCACAGGTAAAAAAATTCCCCAAAGTTTTTTTTTTTAAGATTGATTAAGTTGATTTGACTTTCGATAAGCAATGGAAGTCATAGTTAAAAAGGTTTTTGGCATGTGTAAAATTATTCAGATTATGTGTGTGTTCAGTTTTGACTGAACGAATACGAGTCCTTAAATCTTAATTGCATCTTTGAACTGTGTGTCACAGCCTCTGCTGCAGCTCCCACTGCTGCGTGTGTTAGTGAGCAGCGTCACTGTTACACATCTATCCCTTTCATGCATCATCTTCCTCTACTCGTTCTCTCACTGTCTGAAACCCTGTTGCACTGTAACCAAATTTCAAGAGCACTTTAGTTTTTTTATCAACATTTGGAGGTTTGGGACCATCTGTCACTAAGTTATTCTCTGGTGTATTTGAAATAAAACCCCCTTAAAGCATCTTCTTGTCTCAAAGCAGCTCCTCGGTGTGATTGGAACAGAAGCCCTTGTAGCTTCATTGACAGAACTTGAGGGGCAGTCCTTTTTAATTAGGCTAGCCTGTGTTGCAGAAGCGCATACTCTGCTATAAGCCTTTCTGGCTGCAGAGATTTTTTTCTAATTTGGCCTGTATTCTATCTTTTCCGCCTGCACCTCGTTCATTGTTTCTCAATGCTTCCTCCCCGCTTTGTCATAGCAACGGAAAGTGGCTGTTCTCTCAACAATTTTCTCATCCTTGGCACTAAAATAAGAACAATCAATTAAAGAAGAACGGTTGCAAAAGAGTATTAAACTGAAATATGGATTGATGCAGAGAGATGGAAGATGAAGAGAAGTGAGAGGGAATGTGTATGAGTGGTGGACTGTGAGGGGTGACTGAACAAAATATGAAGGATGGTGTGGACTTGCTGGTTTTAGGCGACTGAAATGGAAGGGCATTTATGGAAATGAAAATCTCATACTGCTTGTTTTGCTCCTTAAACGAAAAGCTTCTTTCTTGATAAAAGTCCCTCTTTGATTTTCGGCTGATGTATGATATTCAGGAGACCTACTGTGCTGTTGCCTCTTGAGACTTCCTGCTGTTGTTAACATTTTATGAAACCTTCACGAAACATTTTTTGAAGTCCTTTAAAATGCACATCAAGACTATAAAAAGTGTCCTCACTGCTGCAAAGTTTTTAATAAAATGGGAGTCTTCAAATGTGCACCTGAAGAAAACATGAAAAACTGAATACAACATATATTATATACTAGCAGAAGTCTTTTTTTTCTCCTAACAAAGGGGTTATATATTTTATCCTTCTTTGGGACAAGAAGATGCTTTAAACGGGTTTTATTTTAGTTTTAAATTGAATCTTGGATTGAATGATATTATTTACCAATCCAGTTGTTAGTCATGTTAAAAGCCCATAAAATGATGTACTTTATTCATTCCTGCTTTTATCATATTATTCACAAAAGGACAATTTTATTATTTTGCATAGCAGTGATACAATAACAAAACATTTTTTTAAATACTATATAGGTAGGAGGCAGAAATGTGTGCCGTGTTTTTCCAGTACTATGGTGCGACGGATCATCCTGAAACTATAAATACTGCAGTTAAAGAGTTATTAAGAGTTGGACACTAATGAGTAGCAGGCTTTAAGAAAGAATGTTCACACCACAAAAACACTGAGAGCATGACATGCAGACTCTCGGCGTCTGCTGTGGGTCAAGCTCCACAATCTGGATCCTTCAACTTTCATATTGCAGCTCAGTGGTGTCTTTCATTAGACCCCCTACTGTTTAATCCCTCATCCTTCAGACTCCATGGCCAGAGTTTGAAATAGAAAACTTGTATCTAACTTTTGACTTTTTGGTTTTGGTTTTAAGGTGACCTTTAATCTTTCTGTTACCCTGGCCTGCTGTAAAATGTCACAGTTACACTTCAACATGTACAAAACTAAGGTTTACAAATGATCTAATCATGCTTTTTAATTCTCTATTTTCTCTTTTCAATCAGAACAAGCTGTAGGCGACATCCTCCGCCCCCTGCCCTGTCTCCAAGGAGACAGTTTGCTGAAGAGAGAGAGGAAAGTGACCCAGGTTCAGGCACTGGTACTCAAAGAATATCTCAGTAAGTACTAGACTCAAAGAGCTCCTGAAATGGAAAACAAATCACAGAATACACTGCAGTTCTTTGCAAAAAGAAACAGTGGAAGAAAAGTGGAAGGTGTAGAAGTGAGCATTGTGTAGACAATACAGCAAATGATTGCTCACTCCTCAGTAACCATTTTTGTTGTATTTTCGAGAAATCATTGTGCCTTTATTAATTGCTTGCGTGCTAATAGCTCATAATTACCGAGACAAGCGCTCAGCTCAGCACATTGAGCACATCCCCAAGAAATGTCAATCAAAACTTCACGACGCCAAACGGGATGAGAAAAGTAGAGGAGAAAATGAAATTGGGAGTTTAATGGAAACAGATTTATCGCACAATAGGAAAAAAAAAATTATCTTGTTTTCAGATAGTCTGACAGCAACAGTTTAGAGCACTAGGACATATACAGGTCCTTCTCAAAAAATTAGCATATTGTGATAAAGTTCATTATTTTCTGTAATTTACTGATAAACATT
>JAUMTR010000008.1:12454344-12512905 GCA_032270685.1 Microctenopoma stevenorrisi
TCAGTTGTGTGTAATGAATCTAAAATATATGACAGTCTAATGTTTATCAGTAAATTACAGAAAATAATGAACTTTATTACAATATGCTAATTTTTTGAGAAGGACCTGTATACACAGAAGATAATACACAGAAAACACATATTAATATATATAGAGAAACAGATTGCAACTGAATCTGCACATCTACAGAAAAAGAGCTGTAGTTGTATGACCTAAAGATGAATGTGAAATATATATATAATACAGTACAGTATAGTCTGTCCCACTATCTATTGTCAAAATATTGGAGCCGAGTTCTCTACTGTCATAATTTAGTCTAATCATTTTCATGTTATTCAACCACTGTTTGATAATATTAGATCTTATCAAAAACACATGCTGTAAATTTTGTACTGTCATGCAGGGAAGCACAATGTATAATATTTGCTTTGTGGTTCAAAATATTTTAATTAAGGTAATTTAGAAATATTTTGATAAATAAATTACCCAGTCAATTGTTGAGTTAATATACAGAAAGTCAAACCTATTTTCATAAGTGGCTGGAAAAAAAGTCTGTATGCTGATAAAGAAATTCTAAAAATGGATTAAAAATATTTCAATTGAAAACAAACTATGTAATATGCCATGTGTCTCGGCCAATCAGAGCACCCTGATCTGTTTTTAGTTTGGACTCTCGGCTCTCTGCAGCCCACGGCACAAGCTGGTACGTAGAAAGACTGTGGAAATATCATTATTTTACAGACACTCGTGTCCCCATGGCAGGCAAAGATAGCGAAACATCAGCAGAGTGGAGTCAGATTAAAGGGAGTGGAGTGAAGTTCTTCTTCAGACTTGAGGAAAGCAATAGGACTATTTCTGAGAGTGTAAGCAGAATGACCAGTCTTAAGATACAACAGGCCTTAATAATATTCATTGCAATCTATTTTGTCTGCATGTCCTTATGATTGTTGACATGTTGATGCGCAATCACATAACCATTCTGTCTCTACATATGTATTCAAAGTATGTGCTGAGCTGTGAAAAGGAATTTCTTTCTTCCGGATGTTTTATTTTTGCATATTTGTCAGATTTAAATGATTCAGATCATCAAACAGATGTTAATATCACATAACCTACGTAAATACAAAATGCATTTTCAAATGATGATTTAATTTTTCCAAACATGCCAAGAGTTAACATGTTGTCAAAGTGTAAACCAGGCTCTGTTTGTGTGTCAAGGACAGAAACAAGAAGCATCAGCCTCACCATCGATACCCATCAATGACTTGAAGGCCATTCTGAGTCTAGCCAGGGAGCAGTATCTGAAGATGATTGATTCCACTCTGCCCTCCGCTGCAACCTGTCTCACATACAAGCAGGAGACTGCCAGGAACTCAGGTATAAACTAAGAAAGAGATAAGAAAACAGGCCAGAGGTATTTCACGCCATTTCAAAGCTACACTACAGGCAAACACAGAACAAATGTGGTTCAGTTTTCAGGTCATTTGACAGTAATTTGTGTTGTGTAGGGATAATGAAATACTTACCAAATTATGCTGTATCTATTTCCACTCATTTAACAACACTTTCTTTGTTGTGAGGTAGTGCTCTTTCTATAAAGTCATCCTTCGTTTGATGACTCTTGGGAAAATGCTGCATTCACTTGCACATCAGCGTGTGGTTTTTAGATGACTAATTAGACTAATTAACTATAATTATTTGAACATGGTTAATATTCATAATATCATAGGGTTTAACAATATGTTTTAAGGATGTATAATGTATAATACATATGATAAAAAATATTATGAAACATAAAATGCTGTCTAACCCCCTAAATTAGATACTAAGCTACATAACACTACATTACTACGTTAGTATGTAGTGTTTTGTGATAGTACAGTATTAGAATAAACTGAGCTTTGACTAAATGATAATGTGTTCTGCAAAGGATAGTTATATTTACTATATATAAAACTCTTGGTTGGTTGTTTTTACAAATCTTAGTTGGCTGTTGATAATTACGTCAGCCAACAGTTAGAAATATCACAGTACCGTGGGCAAAAATCAATTTGGCATTTAAGACAATGATGTCACACCAAAACATCTTGTTACCCATTGTTGCACAGCAGTAGTGCATCAGTTTGCACTATAAGCACATTGCTAAGATGACAGTTTAGGGAATGCCAGTCCACAATACAGAAATAAATTGTTCCCCATAAAAGAAGGCCTGCAGCTAGAGCTACATGTGCAGTGATGACCAAAGGGGTTTTAGAAATACAGTATAGCTGCGAGGTTAATACACCTGCAGCTTCCATGTTATAAATGCTGTGTGACATGAATTGCCAATTTATCTTGTTTGTTTTTCTGCTTCTGCACAACATTGTCTTTCAAAAGAATATTGTGTAATTATCTATGCTACTAGACTCAGGCATTGTCCCAGTGAGCATAATAGTATTAGACTAGAACAGAGAACTTGATTACATTGGCACATTTTATTCATTTATCTTTAAAATAGTCCACATCACAGCACTTACCACGTAGCCCGTACCATCCATGCCAGCTTTATGCATTAGCTACCTAGGACCTCACACAGACAATATACTCAGTGTTTGTTAAAGAGGAGCCAGCTCGCTTCAAAAAGAAAAGTAGAGAGAAGTGCAAATGAGTACAGAAGTATTTGAGACGATGCAAATCACATTAGTTTGCATTTTTGTCTAACATGTGTATCTGCATGGCATAAACATGTGAATGAGTGTGTGTAGGCTGTCGCAACCTTGGCAGAGCGCTTCAGTCTTCATGGGACATGTTTGTGTCCTCAGGCTCACGTTGTGTTCGAAAGACCCTTGTCTCTTCCAGTAAGCTCTAGGTTATGGGTCAAGCAGTGCCAAACGATATAAAAGCGTCAGAGGTTTTTATATTTCCAGCTACACTTTCTACTTTTAACCATGCCTCTATGATAATGTGAATGTTATGTGAATCATCGTGGGACGGTAGTTTTAATAGAAATCAATAAATTAGAAGCAGAATACTGGTTTTAGCGTTTTAACATTTCTTGCCACTAGAATCCCTCATAACACGCATTCCTAACACGGGCTCTATCTAAGTCTGCCAGAATAAACATAGTTGCTTTGTCCTTGTAGACTTTCCGCCGAATTCTTACCAGCCATGTGACTGGCCTGAGAGGAATGTCCTCTACAACATTGAGAACTTGCAGAGGAGACGACAGAAGACGAGGTAAGTAATTCCGGGGTCGCTCTTTGTTAGCCAAATGTTTTTGCTATTTCTGATTATTACTGTTTTCTGTGTCTGTGTCTTAGATTTGGTCTGTTAGGTCCAGGCTCCACCGACAGCCTGCTGGGTCCTAAAGACAGTCAGAAGGGCTCCTGTGCTTTACTAGATGCCAAAGAACTCCTAAAACACTTCACGTGTGATGGTTTGCCTACTGGGGAGCTACAACCATTGGCTATCAATAGAGGGTCGGTTCAGTCATCTTTCATGCTGCACTTTGACATCAGCTTTAATATGTTAGCTGGCCGCAGCAGTTTAATTAAGTGTGTATCCATAACTAGACACTGTGTCATACAGACATATAGACAGACAAAGGCGAGTACAAGCAGATAGGATAAGTCCTGACTGACGGATGTGGTGCAACAGACTGTCAATAGTAAACAGTTTCAGTAGTAAACGCCAATGAGATAAAAAAAAAGACAGGGTTTAAAATAGCAATATATATTCACTACATCCACACATTTACAAGTAAACGTGCTGACTGTAGTCAGATAAAAGGTATGAGTGTGGTTTCCAATAGGATTTTCAACACTAAAAACTTAATCGGGGCCGAAAAGAGGATTTCATTACGATGATTAGTGTTTAACAGTGAGTCTGTAACATTGGGTGAAAAGGAAAACATGATTCTTAATCATCCAGTAGTGCTAAAAACTGCAGGAGACCAAAATGTGTTTTGATTAGTATATTATGTTTCTGCTGTAATGAAGAAGATAATACATGGATTAAATGTAAGCTGTTTAATAATTTTTTTTCTCTTATTCTATCTGCTTTCTTCTTTCCTGTTTAGAAATAATGGGTTTCAGTTGTCACCAAACCTTTTTCCCAAGAGGCTCAGTCAGATGCCCTTCAGCAAGGCCTCAGCCTCGCATTACCACGGCATAGAGTACGTTTCTGTAAGGTGTAGGGCAAATGAATAGTATTGTACAGTCTGTTAGAAGTCATGTCTGTTCTCAGTAGTTGCCTCAGAATTCTCCTCATTTGTTCATCTAGTTTCTGCCTGGACAGTCGGCAGTCTTTGGACCGAGACCAGGCGTTTATGCGGCTCCAGTCGCGCCTGATCCGGTATGAAACCCAGACCACCTGCACCAAAGAGCCCTGTGCCCTCCCCTTCTCCCTTAGTCCTGCCCCCTCCCCTGCTGTAATGTCAGAACCAGGAAGTGTTCCTGACGGAGAAACTCTGCAGAATGCTGATGTTGCACGACTCAAGCGCAGGTCCTGGGACACAGATATAAGTGGAGGTTATGCGCATAAAAGGTGTGATTATGGTTTGAGTTTGTCCATTTTTATGTAGAGACGTGTCACAGACGAGGCAACAAGTGTGGTAATATTTACTGCACTTCTGTCTCTGTGTTTATCTGAACAATCCAGGCTGGTGAAGTCAGAAAGCAGCGACTCCCTCTGTTCTCAGAGCAGTGGCAGCAGTGGGACACACCCCACTGTCAGGTCACTCAGGCGACAGCCAAGCAGGTCCCAGTCCACTTCCTCCTCCACTGCCTCTACGTCCGTAGCCACGAGACGCACATCCTCAGGTAGAACCAAAACATCAGCCTCACAGGGTAAAGTCAAAAATGTCCTGACACATCCAACATGAAGCTGTTTTAGCCAAGCTGTGTGCCACGTGTCTGGAGTAAGTCTAATGATAGTCTAATTAAATGATAAAGGTGACAGTGGAGCAAAGATAACAAGAGCGTTTGAGAGATTTCAATCAAGCACAGTCAGTCCTGGCTGTAAAGTAAATAAACAAAACACCTGCCTAGATTTATAAGCATGTGCCGTCATGAATTAGAGGAACGTTGTTGGTTGCTAGTATAACTATTTTGTTACTGATTTATTTCCTTGAATGTACATTTTTTTTATTGTAAAGCCTCATTGTTCATCATCAATGTTTCCTGACTTTACATCCCAGGTCAGGTGACTCTCCCCTCTGATGACAAACCTAAACCTCAACAGACTGACGCTGAACAGAAACTTGCTAAAGAATCGCGCTCCCAGAAACACAACAGGGTGAGTGTGAGAATTTAAATTTATATTAGTGGCGTGCTTTTATTTTTCTACCTTAATTGAATTACCTTCTGTGATTATGTTCCTTTCGTTGGAACATTTTTTGCTTTAAAAACTGCAAAAAATCAAAATAACCCAGAATAAATGTAACCATAGAAACAGGTTCTCACCATAGCATGTCCAGCTCACTTGCCTTTCAAGTACACTGCCATTCACACAGAGGAAGAAGTAAAAGCACTTGAAAGCACAATGCTTGGGTTGCTGTGAAATCCAGGGGTGATTTGACTTGATGTTGGACATTTCACATTAAACATTCAATGTAGTGAATAATGGATTCTCCTTACCTTGTTAGTTAAACTTCCTTAAAAGAAAACCACGGTTTCATTTGCATTTCTTCGGTTACTGTAGTGGTCGCACAGAGTATTTAGACCCGTTCACTTAGATTTTTTTTTACATTTAATTTTGAATGGATGAAATTGCCATTGAAGTAATTTCCACAGTAACTACAAAGAGAGTATTCAGGCGACGCTGTAGCAGCCCACGTTGTGGATGTAGCATCCTGAGTACAGTGTGCTATGATATAATGACGCTATAATTATCCTTGAGATATGTCTGCAGTTTGAGTTAACCTGTGATAAATTCAATTGATTGGACGTGTTTTAGAACATTTTAATGACGTCACAGAGCCGTGCTCACCTTCGCAACAGAGAACACTGTTATTATGAGCAACGAAAGCACTAGTTAAGATAAGGACATTCATAATAGGACATAGTTTTCTTGTAATATTCACGTGTTTAGACATTCTACATCTGAAATGAAACAACGTACTGTTTTATTCCCCCGTCTCATGCAGACACCAAACAAAATGCGCAGCGTCTTTTTCCTACGGAACATAGTTGTGGGACTGATTCTGATGAGTGTTTTATGTTTTACATGTGATCACTGTGAATGTGTGGGCTTCAACATGATGTTGCTGCAGAAGCACTTTAGCAAAGATACTATTACATCATCTGCTGCCTGCCTCCACAGACGTTTTACACTTTTCTTTTTCATCTGTTGCATATAAGGTAATGTATGTGCATAGCGAAGCACATACATAGAGCACCCTCCCTCGCACAGTTCCTCTGTCCCACGTACAGCTCACAGTCTGCACCCCAACCTTGACGTTTCCAGATTACTGTGCAAACAGACTTATCACTCAGAGCTTGTACGGGAAAGAACAGTTTGCACTAGTCAGAAATAATGTTAGTTTATTCAGGACAGATATTAAAAGACGCCTTTCTACACCTGCCGAGACCGTACGGCAACAGCGATTCCTCACTAATAATTAAATAATTCAAATAATTTATGGTACAGTTGCAGTGACAAGATTAAAGACCGATGTATTTGTCCCAGGAATGTGTTTTTTCCTGTCGATGCTCCCAGTGAAATATTCCAATGTTGCAAGCTCACACTGTAAATCTGAAGATGCGCAGTTCTGTACGAGGATGGAGACGTTTTGACATCCTTTCCTTTTTAAAGGGAACCGTGCTAAAATTAGCTTCTCTGAAGTGGGTTAGCGTTAGGTGCTTAAATCTAGTTCTATGTATTCCCTAATGTGATCACATGTTCTCGTTAATATAATTGTGTGTATGTGTTGATGTTTTTTTGTGCCCTCAGATGTTGCAGGAGGTGGTAGTTAAAACACTCAAACACCACGGGATCACTGCTGAGCACAAGTGCTTTGAGGCCTGCCGCAAAAGACTGTTTGATATCTCGAAATTCTATCTCAAGGTTAGTCTTTTTACTACACACACACACACAGTTCTGTCCTTTTTTATTCAACAGTTTCTTGATTTGTAGGCCTCTGTTTTTCCAGGAAATTTTCACCATGTTTTTTGTGTTTTGTCGTGGAGCCTTGCAAAAGCGTAATAATAGCAACAGTTTAAAAAGAGTTGTTTAAAAGTTTTAAATAAGTTTTTTTTTACTGCCTATACTAAACCCACATCCTTGGATTTCTTTTGATACTTTCTAGGAGGTGCATATTATCAGCTAAATCTATTCAGCATATCGGTGTTATTGCCTACTGTATGTTATTTGATTATTGCTAATATTAGTTTTGTAAGAACTGGGAAACGCCACAGACGCCTCAGGTTTGCATATGACCAGCCTGCCCCTGGGATAGTGAGTAACTGTGTTTGCCTGTCACTGACAGATAAGCAAATAGAAAAACAGTTTCAACAATCAACCTTTTTGCCCCCCCTACAGTTCATAACTATGGTGCACCCTGCTGATTTCAACTTGTTTAGACTTATGAAGAGTGCAATATTCTGTATATTTCTCCATAGTGCAGTATTCTATTTTAAGCCTAACCAGCTTTTATTTATTGTGATTTAGTTTTAGGGCCCTCTGCACGTAATTTTGTTCAGCAATGCATCTGCATTGATTAAATGATCACATAATGTGATCTGAATCTATTAGTGTTTTAATCTGAAAATCTGTAACTAGTATTTACAGCTGTCACATAAATGTAAAGACGTAAAAAGTACTTTATTGCCCTCTAAACGGGAGTCGAGTAGAAGAATAAAAAGAGAAAGCAACTATTGAAAATAGCCAAGTAACGATTCCTGGGGTCAAAATGAGTGATGCTTCTCTTCTGTTGTCTGATCCCAGGATCTGAAGACTTCCAGGGGTCTGCATGATGAGATGAAGAAGGCAGCCAACAGTAACGTTAAACAGGTGACATCCCTCAACATCAGCTTGGTTTAGTTGCTCTGCATCTTCTAAAGTCACACATTTAAATTCATATTTACTTGTTCTAGGTCATTGACTGGGTGGTGGAGAAGACTTCAAAAAAGTAAAGGTGATGTCGAGGAATTTAAAAGAAAATCATAAAACTTGTAATATTTGTGACAAGGCTGGTTTTTCAGTTTTGGATGATTATTTAGACTTTATCCTTATAAGGAGATCAGAAACCTATGTTTATATGTAATTTATACTCCTGTGAGTTTTTGTATGTGTGTGTTCATCCGATCTCATTTGATAAATTCTGCCAAACTATAGAGCATCGCAGCACAGTACATGGTGCTCTGGCTACGGTCACTGTTCTCAAATGTGATTTCCAATTCTGTCTCATTTGTTCATTTTGTTTCTAAATACGTTAATAATTTTATGGCTTGTACATATGTTGTCTGTGTTTTACCGTTTTAACACAATAAATGTTTTTGAACACATGTCACGCACAGTGTAACTTAATTTGGATGTGTTTGTATATGTTCACTCGAATAAATAAATATTACATAATCAGCACTGATGGCTAACAGCCTAGTGTGGAGGGAAGCTGTCGTTCACTCGGTGAAAACAAAGCCACGAGCAAAGCAGCACATTATGCAGCGCTGATTATCACTAACAGTCAGATTTGTTCTGTTTCTATTAGTTTGTCCTCTGCACAGACTAATCTGCAACACTGCAAATAATTCTCCATCCCCATTGGCATCATGTTGGCTTCTCTCCAAGAGGAGCTGGCTACAGGTTTCTAGCCAGAAAAAGTTCTATCTTGTGCCAAGTCAACGTAAAACGAGCTGCTTATCTGGTGTGCTGCTTTATTCTGAAACTCTTATTTTAGGGACTTAATTTGGATTATAAAGTAACCCTTTCCGTACTTTATTATAAGTAATAAAGTACCTCTCTTACATTGTACAAGGACTTCTTTTAAATAATCAGCTTCCAGCTGGTATTAATTTATTAAACCATATTCTCCATATTTCTTCCTTGCCTTTTCTTAGTTGCACTGTTCGTTAAATGGTAAATGGTCTGCACTTATATAGCGCTTTTCTACCTAGTCTGATACTCAAAGCGCTTTACACTGCTTCTCATTCACCCATTCACACACACACTCATACACCGATGGCAGAGCTGCTATGCTATAACACACCGGGGGCAAGTTGGGGTTCAGTATCTTGCCCAAGGAAACTTCGACATATGACTGAAGGAAGCGGGAATCGAACCACCAATCTTCCAATTGGCAGGCGACTGCTCTACCTCCCGAGCCACAGCCGCCCGTTACCAGTGGATTGTTTGAAACATGCACCGTTACTCTGTCATCAGATGATTTTCAGCATCACATTGTCCATATATAGTCTGTGTTTTTCCCTGCAGAAATACTACTCCGTCAAAGGGTATTACAGGTCATGTACTGTAACCAGCATAACCTGACATTTTTTGTGTATTTGTGTGTGTGGGAGCTGAGCATGAGGGCAAGATAATAAAAGAGTATTATCTGCATTGGTTGTATCACAGACCAGAAAAGGAAAATACTTGCTGCTGTGAAGAGGAGGAGAAACAAAGTTGTCCTGCTTATCACTACTCCTTGGTATAAAGTGAAGAAGATAACCTAATCTTGTCTCTTAGTAACCCTTGTCTTGTTCACATTTACCCATTTTTTAATTTGAAAAGGCGATTCCACTATTTTCCGGGGAAATATGTCGATCTGTACTGTGTGTGTGTAAAAGACAAATTTAGTGTGTAAATTTTCCTATACATCCTCAGGTAACTACTGGGTATAGAAATCCTAATTCATAGAGCATGAGGTGTTTTCTATATATTTTGTCAATGGAGTTTCCTGATAATGTGACCTAGTACAATTCATATATATTTGCTTTTTAAAAATGTGACAATAATACCTGTTGGAATACTTTCTTATTGCATACTTCAACTTTGTAACAGTTAAGATGCATAGATGTAACACAATCAGTGCGAACAAGTTTAATGAAGTTTGGTTTGTGTTACTGCACAATCCCACATTTTTATACAGCACAGTCTGAATTTAGTAATTAGTTCAAATCCATAACTGTCATTGTATTTGGACTGAATGTGTAATTAGTGCTATTTCTCTGTTTCCTTTTTATCTCTACACAGTTGTAAGGTGAGAATTTCCTCACTCCTACTAACGTCTCACAAAGTGAATTGTACAGCTAGAATTACAGCCCTCGCATTTAAGTTTGTGTTGTGCTAATTTGCATAGTATTCCAATTTTGCATACTCATTGTTCCAGTAAATTTCATCTTCCATGCGAAAATAGTGCTGTAATTCCGATGGACAGTAAAACCTTGTTTAGTTAGTTTAAATAATGTTTTGTTTTACAACAATAAATAAAATGACAAAATAAGTGCTTGGATTAAATATTATTACATTTTACAGATTCTTAGAAATATTACAATACTCGACTTGATGTTGTCAATGACGACGTCCCTACAGTTTATTGTGTTCATTACCAATCCTTAGCACAATAGGTCCTTGAGTTCAAACAAAAATAAAACGATACCAACTAATCCACTTTAACTAACTAGATCATTTAACATCGACCTTCTTAGCTGGTGAAAAACTAGTAGGCTAATCCAGGTTTTCTCCACTATGATGACTGGATACATAAAATATAATAACTGGACAAACATCACAAACGGTAAATAGTAATAATAATTTATTTTTCCTTTTGCTAACTGATTAGAGATAAATCGAACAATCAAACACATCTTGATTTTTGCACTGTTTTCTTTGGATGACTTACCTGATGAGCATGACGTGCTAAGCAACTATACTGAGCTTGAGTTTTAATGTTTCGTGCCCAATAATCAGTTTCTCCTTTTTTACTGGTGACACTGAACAGAAAAGGAGAGATTCAATAGAAAAAACTCAGTGTGTTGTGTTCAGTGTCATTTAGCAACCTGAGCCAAAGTGAAGTCTGCTATCAGAACTCATCCCTTTCTGCCCAACACATAGTAATCAAATAGTTTTGTAATATATAATGTGAACATCAGAAAAGCACGTCTGTGTACAGGTTCACAGTAGACATGTCGTCTGTGGGCAGAACAGTACCCAATATGTGTGCGTGAGGGAGAAATGGGGCACATTCAGAGTTACATTTGGCACTTGGCATCCTGAAACATTCCTTTGTCTCGCTCACGCACACTCCTTCCTCACCCAACAGCTCTTCTATCATCAGCTTATGAGAGACTGGTCCTTTGCATTTGTGCGTGTGAGGGAGAGGAAAATAAGGCAGAGACTGTTCCTCCTTTGCTGCTAATGACAGTGAAAGTAGTAGTATTTATGTGACGGGAAAAGAACCCATTACGACAGAGCATTTTGGGAAGTATAGAATGAGTTATAGGTTTTTTATAAAGTTAAAATAAAGTGGAAAGAGTCAATCCCTGTCTTATGTAATGCTTTGCTGACTGTGTGTAAACTAGATGGGAATGAAACCCGCTATAACATTCATATGACCTGGAACATGACGAGAGCGGGTTAGGGGTTAGGGTTAGAGCGACCCTCGATTATGTAGCCTATTACAGCTTCATTGTCACACAGCACCGACGTTGCGTTTGCGAATCCTGAAGATGCCACTGTGAAGGGTGAATAGGTAGGAGTGACCACAATCCGTGCAGGTAATGCAGGAGGTTTGATTGCTGTCTGCTGGCTAACATAACCAACAGTTAGCTGTCTAAAATAGACCAATTATTTTTGTATTGAATTGTTGAAAGCAGAGTTGCTGGAGAGGGATTTGTGATTTGTGAAGATCTTCGTCCTATTTGTAGAAAACAAGCGTGTGAAACAGTTTCTTCTCTTCTTTTTCCTCTTTATCTTGTCCTCATTGTTGTCTGAAAATCAAAGGACGATTAAGAGCCTCCGTCTTCCTCATGATAAACAGAGATGTAGAATGTCTCAGCAAAATAAATTTTTTATACCAGGAGTGATGCGAGATAGGTCCAGTTTATCTGAGAAGATCCTGGTGGAGAGATTTAAGGAAATAATCTCAGATTAGTTATTAATATTAATATCAGATGTTTCCTCCAGGGTTAATGAGTTATCACTTATCTATCATCATGCTGTGTGGTTTGCTTGGGCGTGGTGTGTGCGTGGCTGGTGCTGGGTTGAGCTGCTGCAGACTCTACCAAAACAGAAATACCGTTATGTCTTTGGGTAAGTCACCTCACATGGAAACACACAAGCGCACACGCAGTTACCGGTAGCTCTTGGTAATGAAAGGGTGGTTAAATACCACTGGAGGTAATTCTCTGATTCCCATCCAGGTTGAGCATCTTCTTCACCAGCTCCATGCATTCCCTTCTTTCTTTGGCCTTTGTCTTGTACATCTTCTTCAAACGTATCTAGTTTGGGAAATGGTTGTAGAAAGTCTTTTTTCTTATTTAAATCACCAAAAAATAAAGAACTTTTCAGCACCTACCAGTTTATTACCCATTTACCTTCTTCATTTCATCAAGAGAACGGAGGAATCTACCATAAACCATGCAGCCTGAACTAAAGGCTCCAAACTGATCAGTGTTTCCTAGCTGTGATGTGGTGTTTGGTGAAGTTTGGCCTGCTTACCTTGGGACATGAAATAAGGAATCAGCTGCTACTTAATGTTCTAATCAAGGGATAACTACAGATGATCGGTAATTAAAAAATAAACCTATCCTTTACATCCGTTATGTACACTGACGGATACACTGACAGTCACAGTCGTTGAAGAGAGCTGTGTCATAAGGAGTCATACACAAACTAAGTTTACATTACTGCAGTGTTGAAAACTGTGTTTCCAATTTGGAAACAATTTCCAAGTGTTTTGCTATAGTAAAAGCATCACACTGGACTCTAGCAACAGCCAGGTTTTCGTAGCAATATAATTTCCATCATGTCACATTGGAATTCAGCATAGTGGTACAGGTTGACAGCTCAGTCCTCCTATTCCTCCTCTAACATGTTCCACTGTATTTGGCACCGCACATTGGCTTATTTCAGACAGCATGGTTAGAATACACTCCTGGCAATAGTACACCGAATGATTCAGTATAAAATGGTCCTGATTGTAGATTGTCTCACTCTGTTCCACCATGGTGTGAGAGATTCAAATTTACACAAACACACATTTTGTTTATCAGAAACTGGCACAATGCAGTGCAGCTTGCTGTTCTTTTTGTCTGGTGTTAATATTATTTCCCATTTAAGACCAGTGCTTTATAGAAAGATACTACCAGAACCAAAACATATGACAGTTCCGGAAACACTCTTTGCCCAAGTCATGATGTCATAATTGTTAAATTGCAGCATAAATTGGACAGTTTAACTCAGCTACTCATTTTACTGAACATATTTTGCCTTTTCCTTTTTTAAATTGGCTCACCTTGTTTTGATCTCCCATCTACAATTACCCATTGTAAAGATTTTGTGATTCCAACTCACACCTACCATTCACAGTTTAGGTCAGTTGAATTAAAACAACCAACACCAACTAAACACACAGAGACACACACAGAGAAGCCACCCTGAGCTTGTGAGGACCTGTCAGATAAGGAATGCAACAAGAGACTGAGCCAAGTTCATTCATTCAGAGCCCCTTCATACACCCTCAAACTAACAACAACTGTAGCAACATGTATCCCGAGTGCACATGAACACAGCTCTGGACATTCATTAGCTCACACATGCACACGCATGCATGGTCTTGCGTGCATGATTGCTAATTGATCTGGCTTCCTTCCAGCCCCTATAACTGAAAAGCTGATTGTGGTACCCTATGCTGCTCTCAGTTTCTCTTAACTGTGTCAACGACAAAGCTGACCTGTTTCTTTCCAGAGCAGCTTCCGGGTCTTAAGATTTGTACATTAACAGTCAGCCAACGTCATCTCCGTCTGTCTCAGTGAGGAACCCTTTGTGCTTTTCTTCCACATGATGCAACATTTGCTAAGTGCAGACACTTATTGCCCCACTAAGATGCTAACTTGATTCAATAAAGGCCTAAACAGAAGGGAAACTATGATAATCACAAAGGAGTTGGAAAATCTACTGGTAAACAATGATGACTAAATAACTAGTGTCCAAGGGTTTTGACTTTATTTAAGGACTATTATTCTTACCGTCAGTAATGTATGTACACATCCTTACATCTGTGTGTGTGTGAATGAGATGAAGAATCACGGCTCACTACCTAGATCCTAGTAAACAATGTCAATACTTGGAAATATAGTTGTGGCAACTGAACTTCTTTCTTGTTGGGTTGAAAGGTTTCACTGTTCATCCAAGTAGCCTTTTCAGTCTGAAGAGAGTTGGCTGGAGCCCACTCCGATATCTGTAGGTTGAATCATATCTCCTTCCGACTAAAGAAGCTGCCTGTCCAGTGGACACAACTACTACCACCACAACGTCCAGATAACTTCACCTGGATGAGCAAGAACCGAACACATGAATCTTTCTGTCCGGTTGGACAACTAAGCACTTCCCAAATCAAGCTGAACTGTTACTGATACACTGTAAATGACTACTTAATGTTTCATCTTAACTGTCCCTGAATCTTTTTCTCTCCTGTTTTTGTTATACTGTAGAAAAAGTATCTGTTTAAATACCGCAAGTGAAATAAAGAAATGATATACTACTGATAGCCTACTGATTATATATTACAAATACAGTAGACAATAACAAGTCGTGACTCGTCATTTTCTTAATTTTGTGATTTATGTGCACAGTTTGAGTTAAAAACTTAAGTTTAACATTCTGAGTGACAGTAGTAGCTGCCAAAGGCATCAGATGATTCTACACATCACATTTACTGAAAGAGCTTTTTCTCCACTTGATTATCAGTGCTGGATTCCTCTTCTAATACAATGCCTCCACAATTTTTAAAGAGATTATGTTTCTCCTACAGGAGGATACCATTGTATAATACACTTTTCACAGTTTGTGTGCAAATGGTCTTCGGAAATGAGTGTTATGATATAAGGAAGAGAGAAAATGTATTTCTGCTTCTACAACAATTTTACTCTCGTAACTAAAAGTGAAGTAGCCATCATAGAAATCGCATTGCTCCACATTCATCCTAAGATCACTATTATTCGGTTTTCTAAACTCAAATGTTAATTTTGCTTGCCAGTCATCTGAAGGCACATGATAAGAGCTGGCTGCCAGTCACATCAGCGAGACAAATAATGATCTGCAGCAGGACTAAAGCAGGATTGAAGACTCGTGTGATGGCTACCTATAATGACGGCTAAATAATACTTAAGTGATTGCGGCAGCATTTGATTGTGTCTCCGTTTTTAAAGATATCTGTATATTCAGAATTACTAGAATAACTCATGACAAATATTCGCTTGATGGGGCATTCCTGGAGTTTGTGAGTTCTTCAAAGAGTATTACTTTAGCAAATAAATCAGGTTTACAATAATGAAAAATGCAGCTTGGAATGAAGAAAGAGGGATCAATGAGCATCCATCCATTCTTGCAGAGAAACAACATTTTTGTTACATATAAAGCTAAAGTTATATTTTAGCTTAAAGACAACAGGGGGAAACAGCTGGACTGGATCTGCCCAAAACTAACCAAATCCACATATAAACACCCCCAACCTTGACTATATTGCACATTACAAGTTTTGTTTAAGTCCTGGTTTGATGGACAATATCTTGGCCAGAAGATTCAAAACATGATAATATTTTCAAGATGTATGTGTTTATGGGTAAAATGTTTACTGGAAAAAAAAGTATGTCCAAATAAAGTAACAAAATCTACCTGTGAATAAAAAAGATTTTAGACAGAGTTTATAGAAGGAGCTTGAGAAGTGCTGGTAATGGGATTTTGTTTGTTTGGACAGATCCAAGGTGAACGTTACCAGTCTCAACATCACTGTCAGTGGCGTTGCTGCTGCTCAAACCTGGCCTGACCACATATGCAAAACGTTCTAATAATACTGTGACATTCTGAATTTGGGTGAGCTGTCAGATTGCGGGTAACTGTACGGCTGACTGTGCCCCCCCAGTATCAATGATGAATGCTGACACTGCTAACAAGACATTTCGGGGGACACTGATAAAGACAAATGCATAAAGTTTTTCCCCACAGTGTGTTGAGTGTTTGTGAAAGAAAAATGACAAATGAAATTCAGATTGTCCTTTCAGGGATAATGGTTAATAAATTATATAAATGGTAAATAGAAGGCAGTTTGCCATTAAAGTTTGATTGAATTAAAAGTAAATTCATCTCGACCCCTACTGCACTTGTCCAGTCTCTCCAACCCCGGACGTGACAATAATGCCCAATCTGTTCATCGTGTGTTTCATATCACCCCTCTGCATCTGGTTCATGCTTTCATCTGTGCTTCATTTTAGTCCATGCAGCCTTTAAAAGAAGTTTTTATCCAAAAATATCTGTCCAAAAGAATTTGGTTCACTTTCTCCAGTGTTTCTTTAACTTGGAAAACCCAAAAAAGGTCAATTTCCAGAGAGAGGCTACGTTCACTCGGCTTGGGTCCCCAGCTGAAGGAGTTTGATGTGGTGTACTGCATGTGGGCTGAAGAACGGCGGAGAAACAGGGCAGACTTCTGTTTTCAAGGAAAGTGAAATGTCCCTTTAATAATGCTGTCAGGCCACCAAACCTAATCGGGAGATCTTCGCAGAGAGGAAGGAGTGGAGGATGAAGACAATCGGCTTCGGACAGGAGTGGAGGTCCAATTGCTGGAGGAATATGGAAAACCAACAATTAAAAAGTTGAACAAGACAGTACAATACAAAACATGGCAGGGATTAAGAGAAGAGAGTGTGATTAAAAGATGAGAGAATTCATTAAAGCAGAATAGATGGCAGACAAAGAGAGTTTGTACATAAGCGCATAGAAACCATAAAAATATATTCAAAGCGAACTCTACAGTCAACAGTTCCCCACGAGACAAGGATTAGACAGTCCTAGCTGGAACTAAGCAGTGTGCACACACACACCCACAAACTCCACTTCAAAATACTATGAACAAAGCTCTGTTCATAGCCTGAATCAACAGCAGGTGAATACATCCGTTCTATGACTCATATCCTGTTCCTGGGGCCTACGGGGAGATTGAAGCTATAAATGCACACTTCTTGGTCAAGTAACACTGAGGCCAACTACTTAACAGATAATCAGACACAATGAGATATGAGTGATCTACACCTGCTAAAGGTTTTTTCACCTATCTAAACAATCAGAGGTCATGTTTGACTGGTAAGGTTTGTAGCTTCTTATTTATTTGAATGTTGTGAGAATTCATAGGTAGCTTTAACTGACACAGACATTGCATGCGTTGTGGCCACACTAGAGTAGCTATGTTCTTTTCTTTTCCTTTATGAGCAACCAGAGCAGAAGTGTGTGCAAAGTGTTCGTTTGATGCCACAGCTGATGGTTTGGTTTGTACCCCCGCTGCATAACACTTTCTGTATGGTGAGAAAAACTTTCCGTTGCTGTGATGAAATTAGATATGTGCTTCATTTTTGCCAAGTAATGACAGAAAAGTCCCTGCCGATTGCACTTTCAAATGTGGAGTTATTAAGCTATCAGCTCCATCTAAAAGTGCCCTGAGATTTTACTTTCTATGAATCTGCTACTGACACCAAACACTGTTCTGCTACGGTAGCCAACAAATCTACGTTCCCCTTATGTGCCTTCCACATATACAGTCAACATGAGTGCATCTGACAAAGGGTTTATTCTGAACTGTATGTTGACCGTTATGTGACAAATCAAGATGAACTAAAGACATGTCAGCTTCCAATTTCCAAATGTCATAGGCCTACAGACTGAATGATGTTCCCTCACTGCGTTCACTGTGACTTTATTTTCCAGACTACAGTACCACCTTGGTAGCAGGAGTGGTGTATGTGCTCTGGGATTTATACTTAGTTTCAATCGATTGATTTTGATTACTAAAGGAGTTATAAGGCCCCTGGAACACGAGTCAGCTGTACATCCATATTGTGAGCTGCTGAGTGGTGAAAACAGATTAAAACCCTTACAGTAAGTGACAGGCTATGTTAAAAGACAACTGCACTCTCAAACACTCTTACTCTGCAAGACCTGCACGTGTGAAGTTCATTTTATTTTCAGGAGTTCTTTTCTGATAAAGTGCTGTAATTTGTTTTCTGCTGCGCCACTTTCCTTTAGACTATCTCATATATTCATAGTCAATTTCCAACAAAACTTTGCAGTAGGTATGAACTTATGTAAGCTTGAAATTGGATTTTTGTTCCATCAGTATAACTTGTAAAGTTTTTAGTTACAGTGACTGAATTGGTTGCAACTTGTTTACAGTTATCATTTTTATTTATTGGTTATGTACCAGATCGTTTAAAAATTGTGTGTGTAACCTGAAAACAATAGCCCCTTCTCCAAGCTACCTTTTATATCTGGGTATGTCTCCAAGCACCTTTTTCTATCAGCAGAAAACTACAGCACAACAGCAACAATCAGTTCTTGTTCTGCTTGAATTCAGTGCCACCTTTGATACACGTGATCACTTTTATTAGTTTAACGCATTCTGTATGGATAGAAAATTCAGTGTCTCTGATTGCTTCTGTACAGTACGGTGTCCCACAAGGGTCTGTTAAACTCTGCTAAAATCTATAAATCGGCTTCAGATTGAACAAATTTCAGACTCTTTAACTATATCAAGGATACATTTCCATATAACACCTGTTTTAACCTCTTCTCCTTGATTGGCTCTCAGTATATTTCAGAACATCCACTCATAGGAGCTTTTCTTGCAACCATAAACTAGATGTGATAAAGATTTTGCAGTCAGAGCCCCTAAACTTTATAATGACCTACCTGAGGATATTAGATCTACAGCATCGGTAAGCTCTTCTAAATATATTGTTAAAATATACCTTTATCTGAAAGATAAGCCCAGATTTCATTGAATTTTACTGATTGTTGGTAAATTTGTAGATCTTCCTTTTCTTTATGATGCATTTCATTTATCTGATAATTTTCGTCTTTTATTACTGCATGTTCCCTTTGTATTATTACTTTTATTTGTATTATTGCTTCTAGTGTTCGTTTTATTTTGAATCTTTATGGTTTGTGCCTGTTCTTGTTCTTGTGAAGAACTTTGTAATGCAAGTTTAGAAAGGTTCTCTGTAAATAATGACTATTATTAGTAGCAAAGCAAAAATGAGAAATTATTCACTGGAATAGCTTGGATTGAGTGGCAGTCCAAAGAAATCTACTGTATATTCATCTGTTCTTCCATTTATTCCATTCATCAACATTCCTAACATGCTATGCCTGTTCCGAAGGCTAACGCAAAATGCAATAAACGAGTAAGCCACTCTGAGCACATAATGATGAAGAACAAACTTTACCACGTGGGGACATTTTGGACTCGACATCAGATACAAAAATAATGTATTGTAAAAGCTTTCATTGAAGTGCAACAACACAGATGTTTGATGAATCTATGCTGTAGTTTATACACAGAGAACTAACCAGGACAACTAAGCTCCTGTCTCAGGATGTCTTGTTACATTTTGTGTAAGCTTAAAAATGCAGCCACTCACAATCTCCCCCTCCCTCCCTCCAAAGTCGAGGAACAGCATGCGAACTCCATCGTCTGAGGACATCTTTAGTTTTTCAAAGGGGTAGGAAAGGAGCACTCTGGGCCTGGTTGGTGTATGAGCTCCTATCTCCTCCTCGTTCTCCCCATCTGTCAGTTTGGGATCAGCCAGCACCGAGAAGCCCTGTTCATAGTGTATCACCAGTCGACACTCTTGACCTCGATACAGACAACCTGGAAGAAAACCAAAGAACTTTTTATATTTTTATAAATTTGTTAACATGTTGCTAACGCATAGGTTGTCTTGTTCACTTCAACATTTCTGTGCACTAATAGGTTGAGGATGGCAGAAATAAAAATTTGAGTGAAAGTCAACTGGAGGGAAAAAGCCATTCATAAAGCTAAATGTTTTATATTTTTAGGTTGAATGTCTGCACAGACTCAAATTATGAGTTCACTCTTCTTTACAAAGATGACAACTCAGCATTAATTGTATTATTGTGGTTTGATGACTCAGAATACTTGTTCAACAGCATCAACAATAATCAACTTTAGACTTCCTTCACCTTTACAAGGGCAAATCATTTGACACAGAATGGTCTTCATCTATCATGATAATAAATTCCTGGCTGCATTTATTTACTCATCCGTTTATTAGCTACACCTAGGTAAAATTAATGTCCTGCAATAAATCTAATCTTCACGAATGTCATAATACTAAGAGGTTTATCTAATTTATCTAGTGAATCGATGTGGATTAAATATGTATGTGGAGACGTCTCAGACAACAGTAGGTTCACCTAATACCTAGGTTTTTTTTATATTTTCCTACTGTTGTCAATATTGTTCTGTTTGCTGCAGACAACCTGTTAATAAGATTATTTATCAAAGAGGGTCTGTTTCTGCATGTGCCTCCCATGTCTATTCACCTAGATAACACATTACAGTTTAATACATTTCAGTGACAGACTCTTGTCTTCACATAGGTCTCTATGTGAGCAGAGAGAGCAGACAGTGTTGTTTATCTGTTCTACAGCATTTCTCTTCACTTTCTTCCTCACTAGTTCTCTCCTCACAGCATGTGTCTTGAAAACTGAGTGTATTATCTTTATCCACTCTCCCAATTTACGCATCACTTTCCTCTGCTGTAATGACATCGCTGTCTCTACACACTGTGATCTTGCTGCATTTGGTTTTATTTTTTAGTGCCTTGACAGCTAAGTCCCCCCCAACCCCCCCAGCTAACCCTCTGTGGCCTGCTTCAATCTCTTTCATCCAACCGTCAACACGGTGTTTCTCAGTGTACTTAACCACAATGTCAGTCCATGCTAATCGACCCATACACACCTAAAACCCGTCCTTGTTCAGCTCTTTATCTGAAGCTGGCAAATGTGTACACAGTAACACACAGACGCACACACACCTCCGACAGTAATCAAACACAGGTTTCAAATAATTGTTGTGGGTTTCGTTTATCTAGGACAGAACATGTGCATGCGCTGTACAGCACAAAACACCAACTAAAGTGACTTAAAGTTTTTGTTTAGCCTTTGTGCATACTTACATGCAAGTGTTACACAGTTCCTCCACAAACTTTATAGTGCGCCAGAGAGACAAAATAATGAACAGCACTCTCACCAGAAAACTACAGATTCAGATGCATCTGTAAGATACATATGGTGATTAACCCTTACATATGAACTTGTTGAGCTGATAGCATCATCGCTGTCACCTGTAATGTCCACTGGTACTTTTACTGTTGCTCTCTGCTTATCATTTTGGTTTTGCTGATTTACCAACATTGATTATTTTAAATAGCACACACTAATGCATGCAAACAGCAGAGACATTCCTGTTAAATTTAAATGTGCATCTATTTACTACAGCGCAGCCTTCACATTAATCATGAGAGAAGTTGGGACTCAAGTTCTCTCTTTTTGCGTCAGCAGTACTTTATACAGCATTTGTTTCTCTTATCAACTGTGAAACACACTAAAACAACAGGAGAGATTTGATTACAACTTCAGAAAGTAATTTTGATAAGAATGAAACTGTGAGTCAAGTAAAAAAAATGATGACACGCACAGTCAGAAATACAGCGAAATATCCTCAGAACTCCGAAGACATGTCATTAATGATGAGAAATGAGACTTATAATGTGATGTATAAACAACATGGCAACACACAGTCTCACTAATGGTAAAACAGTTGAGGCAATGATGCAAAGAATGTAGAACTGAAACTGTACTTTTCTACCTGAAAGCCTTGATCTGTGGGACAAGCGGGGTTTCCCACCAGAATACACACACACAAACACAGAGAAAAGGGCGTTTAAAGCTGCAACAAAAGCCCCCTTTTCTGCCTGGCGGTGAGTGGGAAAGGCAGAAATAGGGACAGAGAGTGATAACACTGAGAGACAGAGAGAGGAAGACAATGAATGAGGGGGAAATAGAGACTGTGGGAGAGGAAGGAGATACTGACTGTTACCATAACAACAAGTGCTAATGCTAAAAGGTTTTTTTTATAATAATTAATTTCCTACAACCACTGAGGTAAAAATTGCTTTTCTGAAATCCTCCAAGTCATTAAGTTGTTTACCTGTTCATTAAGGAGCGACCCGGCTGACCTCTAAGATGAGTTAACAAATTATGCGACAATCACATTAATGGGAAGGCTGACGTAGTAAAACTTTATCCATCTCAAACAGAGGATATAATAATGTTTTAAATCAGTGGTTCAGACTTTACTCATGTCCCCAAGCAGTTTAAAAACTAAGGTTTTATTTAGCTGTCATTTAGAAGTAACCTTTAAGTAACCGCTCCATTCAAATGTAATACAAACATAAAAGTTGGCCAACTGGTTGTTTTACATACAGAGGTTCAAAAAGGTGTTTCACCCTTGTCATTGCTGGCAGCAGGCTGTGGCTTGACATTTTCTCTACGGACACAAAACATCAAGGAACAAAAACATTGAAACTTTAAATGAAATTGTTGATGAAAATGAAACAAATATTCTAAACATTGTAAAATTGGGATTTGAACAGGATTTAAACCTTGATGCTGTGAATCCACAAAAAGACTTTTAATTTTAAGTATCAATATAACCTTTGAAAAGATTAACTCACCTTGGCAATATTGATAACAGAAATTACAGCAGGCCAAAATGTGATTTCAGAGCAGAACAAATGACTTTCCCCTTTAAAACCCAGTGAATGGCCGGCCGCTCAATGAGTTATTTAGAGTTAATCTATCAAGCGCAGGTCTTTATCACAAGTCTTGACAGTGAATAAACCATCACAATGATTTATCACAATGTCACACAGATGATAAGCTGACAAGGTCGGTGCATCGACTCCTCATGTGGCAAATAGTGACAGATGACTGATTGCACTTTGTATGTAAAATCACAACTCTTAGAGAAGTGCCATTTACTTTGGTGCTTTTAATATACAAATAAGAGGGCTCGGCGCTAACATTAACCTGTTTTAGACGTGTATAAAGTATGGGATCCACTTAGGACAGAAACTCAATAGCGCCTCAACTATATTTACTATAGTGTCATTGACCTGAATCCTAAATCAGCACGATGATGATGTCGACCTGATGAGTAGTCCACCTGTCAATACTGAGCAGATTTTTTCAGTCTAGACATTCTTGTGCCGCACAATGTCCATCTAATATTCTCCTGGATAATTACCATGACATGCAATATCTCATTATTATCACAAACCTTGGAGTGTAAAATTTAAATTGAGCTGCAGACGTGAATAGAGCTTTGCTATGCTAATCACAGCACAACATTTATTTCTGGTGCAGAGAACATTTTAAGTTTAGTGTTACTATAAAGACATGGAAACAACACTGAGAAAAAGGATCAAGTGTTGAGTTGGTGTATTAATTTTTACTGCTAATAGACGCTGAATGGAATTTGAAATGAAACCTAACATGACATGGTGTTTTCATAAATGGAGGGAGGAAGAGGACCCAGGAGAGAAGTGCAGTTCCCAGGACATTTAGAGCTTGGAGAGGGAGGGAGGCAAAGAGTGAGCGAGTTGGGGGGGATTGCGCAGAAATTCCCTGGACGACCAATACCAAATGCCAACAGTACACACACACACACACACACACACACACACACGCACACACACACACGCACACAGTGAACAACATTCCTTTCCATAAATAGAAAGTGCTTTGTCTACATCTTCTATGTAGCCGTCAACTTATATCACACCCCTTCATCTATCTCTGGGGATGTGGAAGTCCAGCGCATTAAACATTTTTATGCATTGGATGTAGACTTCATTTTAGGCTTGCAAGACCTCTGGCAAAACCTACCTTGCAGCCTCTTAAATCTCACAGGATGTGTTTTTCTGCAGCATGCCTAAACACGACTGATGAGGTATCAGAGAATGCAATACAGTGACCTGCACATATCACTCCCTCTACGCACCGCTACGCTTATGTATTCCTATTTATTTTTATTTTATAAAGATGCCCATGTGTTGTGTATGTCTGGACTGTATTCACACTCACTCGTAGTGACTTCCTTGATCATCTCAGCAGAGGTATGACATCCATTGACTATGTGCCGAGTCCACGATGATAGGTCCTTGGTGGTCTCAGCCCGAAATAGGTGAGTTTCGATGCCGAGTCGTGTGCCTGTCCGAGTGGCAAAAAACAGCTCTGTGCCAGAGTGAGGGGAGCTCCGGTCAGGGCCAGAGTGGACCAGACTGAATAAACCCATACAAACAGATAAGGTGCTCATTTCTTTATGACCAATAAAATATCTTGTCATGACAAAGCAAAAGCTAAAGGAAAGAAACTTCTGGTTACTGAGAAACTTTATTGTAACTCTCTTACGTTATATTTAATAGTGTCATAAAATCTGATGGACAATACTGTTAAAAATTAACACGGGAAAGACAAAAGCTGTGCAAAAGGTAATTAGACAAAAAGTCTACTGCAGTGCTGGAAAAAATATCATGTTTGAAGTTAGCATAATCCTGATCTATGTTAAAATGATAGAATGGTAATTATGGTAAAAATGACAGTGTTAACATGCAGCTGTTTTGCAGGTGACGTTTACTATAAGTGTACTATATGTGGTACTGTAGGCTAAATTTAACTTATTGTATACTTTTGTGCCATGTATTGTATATAAGTTATTGGTGTTTACTGGTGTCTATAGATATACATTTAGTATTGCTTTTACTTTTTTAGTTTATTTAAAATACATTAAAATGATCATGCAACACAATAGTCGCCATTAATAAATACAAAAAGTTATTTATTTATTTATTTATAACATTTTCTATTGTGCAAAATACTGTTTGTGTTGGTGATGCCTTTACACATTTTTGTTGACCTACCGCGTTGCTAAAAGTGGGTAAGTGTGTGCAGGATTCTGCCAGGCCTCCTTGCTTCGTGGCAGGCTGTTGAACAAAAGCAGGTCTTTCTCTGTCACTACCACCAGCGCCGGCTTCCAGCATTGCTTCTCACTCTCTGTCTGCCGCACAAACAGACAAAGGATGAGACATGAACAGCTGTCCCCAGCTATGCATTTATACACAATTATCCTGTGCAGGGTCACGGGGGACTGTGCTATGTAAGAAAAACAATACAAACAAAAACAAAACAAAACAATGACAACAAAGCTGGCTGGAAATAAAACATTTTTTCTAGTATTCATTTCAATATTGAAAGTCTAACATTACTGCTATTAAACCTGCAAGATATCACTAATTTGAACCAAGCACCTTGACTTGATTACCTTGATTAATGTGATGTTGTGACGATTTGATGCCCTTCTATATATATATTTAAATTAATCAAGTATATCTGAGGCAGCACTGGTTGCGTGCCAAGGAGTCGTCCTGGTGAGGGCTTGTATGTGTAGTTATGTAGAAGACAATGTGTGTACTCAACAGTGGGTGTAGTCTGGTGTTCTGGTGTCAAATTTATCCATGACAAGGCGCACAAAAAATATTTGTCTGTCTCACATACATTCTTGCCCTGGTGTCCATGTGCAGGTAGAGTTTCTACAGATTTGCTTTGTTGTGCACTTTCACCCACCCATCATTTCTAACAAGCAAGCCCTTTACACTTCCTGTAGAACACACACAGGTAATCTCTCAACTTAGTGTGTGCACTCACACGCACACCGTAGATTTAATTTTACAATACTTCATAAGCACACTCATTACCAGAGCTTATCTTCAGCACAGCTATGGAATCCTAAGCTGCTCTTTGAAGTTCCCGCTCAGCCAATCATACTGTGGGATTTACAGGGTCAAGGGTCAACTTTTTAACATAATGAGAATATGTTGCTAAGTAACAGTATTGTACTGCAATTTGAAGGATCAAATACTGGAAAATTCATGAGTACAAACTTAGACAGGTATGGATGTGTGTGTGTGTGTGTGTGTGTGTGCTTGAATGTGTTTGCACAGGTGTGTGTCTGTGTATAAAAGAGAAAGTGAAGATAAAAAAAAAAGTGTGCACATGTGCAGTAGATGTGCATAAAGCTAAAATATGCACACAAACACAGGTACATGTTAACACACATGCACACACTCACATGCACTGATTCTATGTAGCAGAGCAAAAACTAGTTTAGTCATCACTTGTGTACAGTAAGAGACACAAGTCAGACAGCTCACAGCAGACAACATGTGACTGCTTCAGCAGAAGAGTTTGTCAGAGATTTAAACATCACTTAACCCAAATTTAAACCTAAACCTTTTAAAACATCAAAGTTAACAGAATATAGATTAAGATCAATCCATTAAAGAGGAGAGAACAGGTTAAAATATCCACATTTTTGATGCATAACAAAATTGCACATAAACATCTACACACCATAGTTACGAAATGGAAACAAGAGAGAAGCTACACCATTAAAAATGTGAGAAATAGCATTGATGTCACTCACACATATACACTTGTGCATTTTACAGCTGGGTATTATCAAGCCCTTTACACTCTCTGTCTCTCTCACATACACATACATGCACACCAACACCTACCTTTCCTGCCAGCCAGCCCAGGTGACGTATCTCTTTGCTGCCAGCAACCCCCGTCCTGGCTGTGTTCTGGATGACCTCTGCCAGCACTCGCTGTGGTGAGATGACAGGTTTTGGGACAGACGATTGTTCAGAATGCATCAGTTACAAAGCAGCTCCACAGCTAAAGCGCTGCCGTTTCAATTTCTTATTCACATCGGTCGCGCTGATGTTGAGCTTTACGTGTAACATCAATGTCAGACAGACCTGTGCCAGTGAGCATGTGACAGAGTTCATGGCAGAGAACCAAGACAGGGCAGATGGTTGGTCTGGGCACCGCAGCACAACAGTGTGCCTGGCATCCGGGGAGTGTAGCTCCAGTTGTCTGGAAGAGAAGATAAGAAGAGTTCAAACAACTTCAAGCTCGCTGTTATCATCAGTTTCTAACACTTCATATTGAAAATGTATCATGAGTCTCAACTCATAGTTTCACAAACCAAATGTTATCCATTTATGTCCCAGCTTCAACAGATACTCGCGTTTCTCTTGAGAATATGCCCCAGAGTGGACATTCAGTCACTATAATGTAATGAAGTGCTCTAGAATTTAAGTTGATCCCACTTCTTTTAAATAACGAATCAGACATAGCTCATGCATCCTCCGTGAGCCATGTGATACAGTAAGCTCCCCCATGAAACACCTAGAAATTGCACTTATATCACAAATCATCAACTGGTCTGCCGACATTAAAATGGATTCCCTTGAGAGAAATGCCTCCTTAGACGCTTTACGTCCTTCCTGGATAAGTCTTTGATTGTGTACTTGCTGGATATGAATTTTAAACAGGCAGCCTTTACAGTGAACAATGCATTGTGGTGCAAAACTGTTAGTCCCTATTTCCCATGCAGTAAAACCAACAGCAAGAACACTCAAATATATCTACATCCAGCATAAGGATGCAGAACGATTATTTATCAGTTAACAGATTTAGAAGACAACACAACTTCAGTCTGTGGCTCATGATAAGGTTTGTTTTAACAATGGGACAGGAGTTCCCAAACCTCCTGGTCCTGGTATCGTGCAACTTCTGATTTAGTGAACATATGTGATCCAGGTAATGAGCAGTAGCTATATTGGAAAACTATCAGGACAGGGGGCCTGGAGAACCAGGTTTGGAAAACCGCAGCTCTGTTTGTGCAGTAAAAATAGTCACAATATTTTAAACAACGATAATGTCACCTGTACGCGCTGTAAATAGACATTTAATATTTAAAGTAAGAAAAAAAAAGTTCGGTCAATAGAGTCAAATCTGCTGCAGGAAATAATACCCAAAGCAATTTTCTAGGAGTTCAGGTACAGTGTCACCTCTCAATACTAATAGAATTACATTCTTGATCCAGTGTGTTTACCAAATGTGAACCAATCCAGGATCTCTGGTAACAGCCCTCTGCTGCTCAGGTGGGAGCTCTGTCACACACTGGATTTCAGCTCTGCAAACATGCTTTCTTTGCAGTTTTCTCTATTCACATGCATACTAGAGAGCTGGAAAAGCCCCTCTGAATGTGATGAATCTGCTGTTCCCTCAAGTGGGAGGTGGGAGAGACCATGTTCTGTAGCTCAGCTCCAGGTGTTGCGCTGGGTTAAAAATAGAACTGGTGCATGTAAAAGGCAAGTTGATTAAGTGCAGACCAGGGAGGAGGACGGGGGGAAATCCAGGGCCAGATGTGCTCTTGGTAGAGAAGGTTCTTTAAGGACGTGTTTGTTTTAGCAATAACTTGACTCCCATCTGCCATTTTTCTAGTTGATGTGCGGGTAATTTGGGGCTAAATTACTAAATTACCATCATTTCTTGAGTTATAAAAATATGTTGAATCAACAGGAGAATGAAAGCAATGCTTTAAACAACAAGCCCCCTGGAATTAAGCTGTTAAGTGTGTCTCGCAGAACCACAGAAAAAAGACTAATTTCCAAATTAATATGCTGCAATGTTTGTTTTGGCCCGAAATTTGCCTAAATCAAGATTACAACTAAATTTATTTAATTAATTTATTGTTGTTGCACCAGAGCACAGACATACAGGCTTTCAATCACAGACTATTTTCAGTGTTTTGGTACACGTAGCGTTTCAGTACTAGTAAAAGTATCACTCAAGCCAAGTCTCAAGTCTATAAATCTCACAACGAAAAAACGGCAAGTAAGCTGATTCCAATGAAGTGGAATTTAAACCTTTCCCCTAAAAGCTGGGTAATAAAGTTTGAGATATCTTAGTCCTTAAAAGGAAAAACCTGATGTTTAAATATTCAAGGGGAGTGTCAAAGCAAAGGGAGTCTGTTGTAATATTAATTTTCTGTACTGCTCTGGGATTGTAGGTAGAAAAACATAAAACAGAAATGACTCGAGTTAAAACCAACTGATACCTGGTTTTACATATTCTGGATAATTATTTTACATCATTTCAGTTGAGCAAACTAGTAAATTCTGTACATAAGTAAGTACCTTTCAAATTGTTGGCCTGATTATTCTCACACACTGAAATGTATTATTATATGTATCGGAATATGAGCCAGGTGTAAATGGGATAAAGGTTTAATAGCATTTTTTAAGTTACACTCTTGCTACCATCTAAAAAAAGGTTGTTTGCAAGCAACCTGTGTCCAAGTCAGAAGTCTCATTATGTCTCTAGTCTAACTGAACCATGTCATATCTCATTATCAGCTTTTATCGCCATGTATGCAAACACATACAACGTACCTACACATGTGATATTATACATGTTTTATTGAATCTGTCACCAAAGCCAGAGAGTCTCATATACTGTATATTAATGTGAGGAAAACGTCTTCAGCATGTTGAATACAGATAGATCAAGTCTATCTTCGTCTTTTCTCATCTTTTCTCATCACGCAACGAGCTTCGCCTTTGCTCATATCCTTCTGTCCTCTTAGGCTTAAACACAGTTTAAACAACAGCTGCTGAAATAAAGAGAAAACCCTCAGGGGGATGCAACATTGCACTGACTCCCGTACAAAAAAATGATAGCAGGATTTCCTTGGCTCTTAGCAAAAAGCCTCCTAAGCCATTTCAGTTCCGACACCAAAATAAATAGCACATTCACATTCCAGGACTGTGCTCATGTAAACCAAGATGGCAGCATGTTCTTTGTTGGTGTAGTCTGTGTTAATGTTTGTACATGCTTTGACATCTCCACTGGAAATCTTGCTCCAGAATCTGATTTTTGCTTTGGCACTGTCTGCCATGGATGCCAGATTATAACTTCGACACTTGTTACCAATGCTCTACCATGTGTTGGTGTCTGACAGTGGCTTCGTGATTAGTCATTCATCCCAGTACTACTGCAGTGGTCTGTGTGAGATTTACTAAGTGGGTTGTACTTCTTGATAACAGCTAGCCTTCATGTATACCACTGCTATTCATGCATTCACGTGTTCCTGTTACTATTTACCTGCATGTACTGCACTGCGCGCTGCTCCCTGCACACATCTGTGACAGTGTAAGATCTATTATAGAAACTGGCTGTAATGGATCATCGTAACATGATGCTGTCCACTGTTGAAACACAAGTGTTGCTACAGTACAGTACATTTCAATGCAACACTAAGAGCATACATTATAAAAACATTTCGTGACGACATTGCTTTGCAGTAATGAAAACCCCCGAGGCATGTCTTGGTTCACTACCTGGAATGGGCATTCCTGGCATATGGCTTAGTATTTCTCATGATTATAGACCTGCTTTTACTTGGCTTTATCTTGCCTCGTTTAAAGCCTGTGCTAATGTGCTTAAAGGTTTCATCACTGGAGTCTTTACTCTACTGCAAAACTGAGTTTAGGCTTTCATCAAAACACAAACCTTTGGCTTTTTGGCTGCCACCTTCCTACAAATCTTAATTACAGTGGCTTGTTAAATATAATGCACTAGAACACCATGTCCTGTTTATCACAATACACGAAGAACTGTCACCAACTTTAACCGACAATTAACTTATCATCGTGCTCTCTAATGCAGAGTTGACTGGTGCTCTCCCATCAAACTGTTGGCATATTTTTCTTTATTAAACTGGACAGACATTACTTATTATATATCTTTGAAAACTTTTTTTTTAATTAGTTGGCTTTACTATAAATTGAAATAAATCCCACAGAGTAGGTTTAGTCCTCGTGTGTGATCTTCACATTCTTGAATATAAATGTGAAATCCCATTAACCTTTATGCACATGAGCTTAAACAAAACAGACCTCATTCTGGCTTGGGAGTCGTCCCATTTAAACATGGGCTAAATATTTACTGGTGAATCAGAGGGGAATTGATCTGGGCTGCGAGGAAATGGAAGGAACTTAAAAAAAAAAAACAATAGTCAAGGTAAATTTGATTTGGGAGAGGGTTTTATCTGTGTCTGGGAATCTGTCCTGTGGCCTTTTCAAACCACAAGGCGCAGTGTTATCAGTGTGAAGCAAAAACTCACCTTGTCACAAGATGAGGCATTGACCTCAACTCCTTGTGTAACTGAATGACCAATAAAATCAGAGTTATAACCAACAGAGTCAATGTTCAACCCTGTTGTGTTTTTAAGTGGTTTAATACCTCAACCAGGATTTGTGAACACAGAGCTCATAGTTTCAACAGTTCTGAGGCATTTAACAGTTTTGGATTAATATCCTGGGACAGAAATTTCCTCATGCAAATCTGCTGTTCAAATGTCTACATGTGGAGCATTTTCAGTTCCTATCTTTTGTTTTCGTTTCTATGAAATGGAGCTGCATACCACACCTCAGATCAACACATATACGTAACAGTGTTTTTGAAAGCCCCCATGTTACTTGTCTGGATGGACGAGCCCAGCATGTCCACAACACTGAAGCGGTGTCTGATCATATACTCAGATCCTGCACAAATCCTGCTGTGCAAAGAGATGCTACGAGCATGAGCACGGTCTCAGGTCGATGTCAGAATGCGAAATGATACAATGGTAGATGGAAACAATTGCTATAAATATTACTGCAGACAACCGCAGTCCCATCTGTTAACAACAACATACTATTTATAATCTTATCATTTTGTCATACAGTAATAAGAACCATATGCTCTACCCATGTTTTTTATTTTAATTGTCGTTTTGAGCCATATCACAACACCTCTACAGACAGAGACAGCTGTGAAGTAATGGTTTAGTTTGATGTTGCTTCCACTGTCTGAAGGTTTGAAGTTTAGTGAGGTTCACGCATCTAATATCATGCATGCAGGAACAGAGAGGCAGCAGCAGAGATAGGAGAGTGGGAAGATGACGGAGACAGAAAACAAGACATAAGTCCACAAAAGAAGAAAAACAGACTTACACTAAGAGGACGGGGTGGGTGCAAAAAAAACACATGATAGGAGGTGAGAAATAACCTATTGCAAGTTGGAATAAAAGAATATGAAGGACAGTCAACTGGGACGAAAAACACATGTTCAGACTGTGATACCAAAAGAGTACCACTCCATCTGCTCTATTGATGGACCACTGTCATGCCACCACTACACTCGTCTGTTGTGATTCAGAGATTTTGGTTGTTTTTTCATTGTCTTAAAAAAAAGGAGGGGCAACTTCGCAGTGGAGCAAAAAAGGATGGGCAGAAATGAAGCAAGAAATAAAATTAGATACGACTGTGTGACGGGGACACGTTTGTGCAGTGTCTCACCTACCTGTTGTCAGGGTCAGGTACAGTCATGGCTCGGGTTACGTAACACATCTTCAGTGGAATACACCTCCTGTCGCCCTGCAGAGACAGGAAGGGCTGGACAGGAGGGCTCGGAGGGTCAGATGAGGTGGAGGGGCTGATGGGAGGGCTGCAGAGACGAGGAGAGTCAGGAGGGGGGGTTTCCCAACCGATCTCTGACACAGGGGAGCCCTTCTTGACGTATGGCGTGGCTTCGCGCATGTACTTGACTGGTGAGAAAAGTAAGAGGAAGATACAGTTAATACATCAGACATGAGAAGGTTTGTTGTGGATATGAAAGTAAAATTAATAATTAAAGTATTTTAGGCACTTTGATTAATTAGGCAGTTAATAAAATAAGATATAAAATTGTCTCAACACTGCTGTAAACTGTTTTATTAACTGCTTGAATTTTTTTTTTTATTAAAAAGAAAACACAACTCATTTTAATTACATCAAGGTCAACTGCACAATACTGAAGTTGGCCTCCTGCTGCACCTGGCATTGTTTAACACCATTTAATGCAAAAGAAATTTAAATCTGGGTGTAATCTATGTTTGACCTTCTAGTCATCCATGTCTCAGCAGCAACACATAAGTTGTAACTTATTTTGAAATCACAAGTCAGAGAGTGGGAGAATACCCCGCTCTTCAGATACACAACTGAAACAGAAACGGTTTAACTTATGACTATGACTCTGTCAGAAAGGGAATACATTTAAATTAATTTATGTAAAACCTGCTATATCACCAAACACTATGCAAATAAAGCAGTTCGTGGGTTGATCAAGTTATTACCACTTGTTCTGTGGCACAGTTGGACAGTTTGAAATCATAAAAAATAAATGCTCTTTGTTAGACACTGTTTGTTTTTCCTTTTTCTGTTAAACTATACTAATGATCCAGACTTGCCTATGATGCCACAGACTGGCAGCTCATGAGAGTTATAGCACTGAAACCACTGAACCTACCTTGACATAACTAGCTCCACGTTAGTGTGGCCATAGATGATGCTGCTGCCTACCTGAGAAAGTTCAAGTCTTACTGCAGATTTATAAAAGTCTAAATCACTGATAGCTATTTTAATTTCCTTATGCTTGTAGGTAGGCAGGAATAAAAGAGCAGACAGGACACGTTGTAGTGAAAGACAGGAATAGAAAGGCAGCGATAAAAGTGGGAGCCAAGCACACTCTCCCTGTCCTGAATGTTCTGAATCCTCGGTATGCCCTGGATGTTTAATTGGCATATCCCACTGTACAAGCCGCATGTAATTGGCATATTGGTGGTGACATTTGTAATCCAGCGTGTGAACTGTTCTTGGGAGAAGCACTACAGAGCCCTATGAGACTGTATAACAAGCAGAACCGCCAACATGTAGAGGAGTGATGACAGGCTGACACATAACACAAGAGGAGGAGATGAGGGTGATGTGGAGGGGCCTACATGGACCTGCAGAGACAATATGATCCAATTGAGCAGCAAACCAAAGCACACTGTCAGATCAGATTAAAGAACTGCGAAATCGGCTGATCTATTGGTTAAACGCACCAACAAGGCGCAACACAACTGAATCCACTGGGCTGAAAAGATTAACCATACTGCAGTCAGATGGCGACACTAGTGTCTGGTTTTGTTCGTTGGGAACTATAGATTTTTGAGGGACAAAGGCACATGCAGTATTTAAATTTAAAAAAGGAGTTTTACTCAAAGATGTCCAAGTGCAAAAATGCATTATCTTCTACGTTGCCAAGAAAGGAAATACCTCAGAGCCACAATGTGGGTGTGTGTGTTTGAACTCACCTTCCTTTTGGGGAGTCCATATACTAAATCACTACATTTTAAGGCGAGTACTTGCTGTAAAGTTATACTTTACTATCAGTTAATGTAATATAATTCTGAAGTGGTGAAAAATAAATGTGTTCAGCATTACTGCAGAACTTTGGACATTATCTGTCAGACAGTAAGTATTTCCTACAACTTTATTAGACGTGACATTATCAAATGTCAATTTATGACCACTCCCAACTGCTTATATGACTGAATATTGAATGTAAATATTAGTGCAGCTTCCTTTATAGGTATGCAGTAAGGTTTTTGTCAGGCTGGCTATCATTAGATTACAGGGCCCAGGCCTAGAAGGTCAAACCCAGGACATGGTGCAGTAGCTGAGTAAAACCATATTTTCCATACCATTCCTCTTAGTAATTGAGGGTTACGGTTAAGCATAGTAGTCATAACTGGAAACGTTGGCGTTATGTTAAGCATCTCAGGAGACACTACTGGGTAGAGAACACCTACTCATGAGACTCCGAATTAAATGTGACTCATAGCCAACTTCCAGCTCTCATTGTTTCATGTTTTATAGTATGTGTGTCGCTTTTAAACAGCGAATCAATGCATGGGAGCTTTTGTTGTCTAAAACTTTGTGATGTCAACAGATTACTGATGGTGAAGCGAATTAATAATGTAATACATTCATTTAAATAAAAACTGCTTGAAAGGTCCAACAGTGAACTATAAAAACTCACAGGACCCCTATTAACCTCTGGCGTCAACCATAAATCTTTTTAATGTTAATACAAAGCACACTTACCATTATGGAACCTCCTTAACTCAGTTATTATCACAAGCAAAAATACCCAGCATTTTCCTCCTCTAACAGCTCATTCCTATGTCTCGTGCCATGTCTAAGCTTATATAGCAGATTTATTCAACCATCTAAATTGAAAAAGGTTTCAGTGAATGATTTGTCTCCCATTAAGTTTTACAAAGAAAACTCAATGACTAGCATCACTGTGGCCAGAAACAGAGCTGTAAGTGTTTCCAGCAGAGGGAAAAATAAATTGGGTGGAGTCCACATCCATGATCATTACACTGGACGTGTGTAAATGTGTGTGCATTCCCGTGCGTCGTGTTTCTATTTCACTAGAGCCCAAACATACCTAATGCTGCACAATAACCTCAATAGCACGATAAGAACTTGGAAAAGATGGGGCCCGTGCTACTTGAGCCTTCATTTCAAAGCTGGTTACGCAAGTAAGATCCAAATAAGAGGCCCCCCTCCCCCACGCGTCTGATTTTATTTTTTTACCTTCTTGCTTGAGACAAAGAGAGTATGCACACACAGACGTGACTACATTGTTCAATGTGATTCACTGTCTTCATCAGTAGCTGGCTGTGACTGTAGTCATAAGGCAGATGGAGGAATGGCAGCGCATCACCACAGACCAACTGTTCGACTCGCCACTGAAAATCCCATTCACTTCGCTTAGTGACATTTAAAAGCCATTCAATTATTTCTAAATTGTACTCATGCCCATTCACTTACACATTTTTACAAATGAGGCAATTCATTTCTTCAGTGTTGACAGTCTGTGGATTTCAACTGTATCTACTGTACCACACACACACACACACACACACACACACAATGTGAAACACATACACTTGTTCAGTCACATTCCGCAGCATGTGTTTGCACAGCACCAGTCCCCCTTCACACACATACCCTCTGCTCTATAACATCAGGTGTGATTACAATATCGGTTTCTTGTTCACCTAATGGTCCATATTCACCCAGGTCTGAAGACAGTGGACTTTCCTTTCCCGCTCCACATAGGGATTTTTATGTGGTGTGTGGAAGAGCGAGCAGAAGGTTTAACATCAGTAGAAGTCACAGAGGGAACAGGCAGAGGTAGAGAGAGAGAAAAATGCTCCTCTGATTGCAGAATGAAAGCTTTTACTCAAGTGCAGGCATCTGGATACTACATCCACCCTCCACCCTCGTTTTGTTTTAACTGTGGACCACTAGGTGACTTTCACTGAACACTGGTAACTAAACTAAACTAAATGATAGACATTTGAAGTGTGCGTAGGCAGAATTATTCATTGACAGTGAACTTTGAACTACATGTCAAACAGTTACAAAGCCCACAACTTTCCACATGTTGAGAAGAAGCAGCGTGAAACACGTGCAGCAGAAACAAAACACATTCATAAGATAAAAGTGTTTTTCTGTCTGTCCGGACTTACAACACTTCACATCAATTATGATATCCAGCTTTTGGGGACATTTTTGGAACCTTTGGACTAAAAAAAACCAAAATCAAAATGTTTTTTCTGACTGAAAATAATCTTATGACTGCATGAGAGTCAAAGGTTGAGTCACCGTAGTATGCGAGTAAAAAAGTGAATTCTGAACATAAAATGGGAACAGAAACTTCAAGGGCCTATTTCTATTTATTTTTAATCAAACAAGCAAAATGCTAATTTTCTTCATTACCTTCATTATGATCACACATTAACAAGAGAACTGTGTGTTGCATATTTCATTTTTTCCATAAATTGCAGCATAAACCACGATACTTACTCAAAACCACAACCACAGAAAGTGTGAGCAGATGGTTGTTTTAAAAGTATGTTGTTGACTCATCGACAATGTGGCAGATTCAGCAGAAGTCAGTGAAGCAGCTTAACAGTCTAACAGACTTCCTATTTGGGTCATTTGTGGTCAATCCGTTAGATATTTTTAACTAATAACTCACAATTAAAGTATTTAAGTGAAGTGTTTTTTTCATTTTTTTTGATGACCATGGCAACAGAGAGAGAAAACAAACACACAGCGTACAAAAGCACAATGATGGCACCTGGAAGGGAGAGGAGGCTCTTCTTCAAACAAAGCTGACAGGAAAAACAGATGAGCTTTGTTTTGGTTGTTTAAATATTCACAGAGTAGAGGAAAGAATGATTCAATCTATTATCTTCCACCTATTATCTTCAACTGTTATCTTCAACCGCAACTACATCACACTTGTTGTTGTGGTGAGTCAGACTCCACGAACAGTAGCAGAGATGATAGCTTCTCTAATGACAGAAACAGTCCGCTGGTCGACACAGGCTCTGTCTTCCTCTTTCTCTCTCACACACACACACACACACACACATATTGACTGTGGCATTAGTCTAGACCACACCGCTGACGACACTCATTGATACACACAAGCAGGCACATGCTCACAGATACACACACACACACACGCACACAACCAGATGTCAGGTGATGACAGGTGAGGCTTGTTCACACGAAAGCTTACAGGACCCTGACTCACTTCCTGTCTGCTGGGAAGTTTGGCAGATGTTCTTTAAAGTAGTCAGACTTCTCTTTTCTTTCGCTTCCTGGTCTTAATGCTCACACACAGAACCGTTTGATGCCGTCTTCCTGCACAGAAACAAATCTCGTGTAACATTTCCTCTACAGTGTAACTACAGTCAATTTCTTTCTCGATTTCGACTGTAACTAGACGACACTCGTTTGACTTTGGATTGCTCTTCCTCTTTAATAATTTAAAGGTTTGGAGGGTTTTATATTTTTATTTAGCCTCACAAAACAAAAATTAAAACAGAATCTGTGTGTGTCAGCTATGAACTGCAGGCCTGTCCATTTATCCTTATGATAAACTTATTGTTCAGTATCTTCATCGGACCTGGTTTTATTCACATTTATGTGCAATGATAGTCAAAAATGCCAGAAAATGTTGCGTATTGGTAGCCTGTTGTTCTCTTTGTCAACTTGTTCTAAATCAGAAGAGGGGACAAAAAATCATTAACACCTGTGAGCAGCAAGAGCCCCTTCCTTACGTGTCCACCTCTCGCACCTCGGACCGACACCAGTAATATCTTCTTATTGTGTTGACAACAGGCTCTACAGGGGGGCTGATACAAGGATAGGACGCAGGACAAATAAGCACCCGCACAGCTGAATCCATCTGCAATGTGCAAGCCTTGAGTGCACCTTGAATAAACTGCTACAACATATTGTCCAACCATGTGTTAACCCAAACCAAATTGGCAGCCTTAAAGCTGGTGTGAAAATCTGCAGTGTCCATGCTCCATCCAAAAAGGAATAACAGATGGGCATCAAATATTCCCAGTGGGCCCTGGCAAGCACAAGGACATTCAGCAAACCAGGGGATGAAGGCAACAGTCTACTCAACAATATCATTAGCTCTAAAATCGATGGCGAATCACCTAACACCAATCTGCTTTGAAATCTTGGGAAAAATAAGCGGAAGTCATTGCGCTGCCTGAGAATTCAGTGGGAACTGATTTTCACACCAAAAAGAAATCACATTTACACTGAGCTGACGAACAAGTAAACGGACAAGTAGCTCTTCAGGAACTTAAAAGGGTCCCCAATACAAGGGCATTGTGCCGGATGGGATTTTAATTATCCTATAGTAGGGCCTGTGATCTTACCTCAAGATCTCTCATCTGAATTATTATTACTTGAGATGGGTGAGTTATTATCCACATACTATTGTGCTCTGGAGTAGGGCAGGCAGTATAACCTCACCCCATCTACTCCACAGAAATATAGCTCATCCAAATGTGGCAATAACCTCCTCCTGGCTTATCACACTGTCTTCCAATCTTCATTCAAGAACTTGACAAAATGAATCATAAAAGGGTAACAGTCCCTCCTTCGAGGCATTCGTGGTGTTGCTCTCATGGTGTTGTTACAAGTGATGGAAGTAGCTGTGTGAAGAATAGAGAAGTTCAAAAAGCGGTGTGCTTTATCACCACCACACAGGCTACCTGACCATTAGGCGTTTTTCACTGAGGACATTTTGACATGTCAAAGTATGAAATGCACAGAAAGAAAATGATAATAATGACCACTGAACTACATTATGCAGCTTTAGTGGGTGGATGTCTGTTCACACACATGAGATGAAAACAGATGAGGTTAGAGGAAGGAAATTACAGCAGAAGCAATCTATATTGCAAAAAGGATTTCTACACTTGCTTGGCACTGAACAAGCTGCACGTCATTAAAAAAATATTTGATTCATCAATATATTTTTGTTTGTGCAGAACCAGTCCACTGCACCACTGTGGGCATGTAATGTCTGTGATTGCTCAGAGCTTTAGACACAGCTGTGAAGGCAAAGTCACTCCTCATAGCAGTGAGAGAGTGTGTGACCACTGAACACAGCCCGCAGAGAGTCTCCATCTTGCTCAGGGGACACTTGGACAAAGCGGATGCTGTATGACAGGGCTTGAACCCTGGTCATGTGGCTGGAGAGCGGTTTTAATCCAATGGGTCAATCTTCCACCCTTTGCTTTTAGTGGGAGTAAGTGGCTAATGCTTGTTTTAGCTGTATCCGTCCTTCATCTGTCAAACAAGTTTCCAGGATGGTTTGTCGGGACTATGGTAAAATATTCACACTACTAGCATGGGTGCAAGCTTCTCTCACACACACACACCATGATGGATGATCTGGTTCTGGTAACCCTTAAATCATATGCTCTTGATCTCCTCCCTCCTACACATGAATAAAGACGGAAGGACATTTATTTTCTATTCATGAACGTTCACATGCTTGGTTTTCCCGCCTCGATATGAAGAAACCCACTGAAAACACATTTTGTCACTTTGTTACTCACCCCTTATGTTTCACTGCTTCTCTAAATGCAAATGGTGTCCGTGAGAGCTTAGTTGTAGTGAACCTCTGTCTCTCTGTCCTATCACTCACCCTCTCGCCTTAGCTCTCCCCCGTTACAGCCTACTGTATCTCTCTCCCTCTCAGCGCTTTCCCCATTAAATTCAAATTTCAGCACTACCCTCTGCTACTCCTCTCTCTCTCTCTCCCTACTTCTTATCTCAGTTAGTTTTCAGCTGGGACCTGCTTTTCCCTCTGCAGCACAGCCTCCTGTGTCCCCCTGGGAAGGATCATCTCATGTTTGTATGTGTGTGTGTGGGACAGAGAGAGTCAGCGAGATACACATTGTTCTTACCATCTTGAGTCCGTGACTCCTTAGAGGCACAGGAATTTTTCATGGCTCTGTACGTGTGTGCATGTGTGTGTGTGCGCTGAGGGGTAAACTGACATTCGTCCTTCAGATTAAAATTTGAATGTCATCAACCTCTGTTATATCTCCATTTGTTAACTATCGTTAACTAAAAGCCATTGAAGAAAAGACAGGCATGAGGAACTACAGATTCTTTGAGTGACCTTGCTCAGAAAAAGAGTATGAGCAGAAGAGAGCTGATTTGAGTTTGATGGTTCTCCCATGGCACCACTGGTTGCATAATTGTTTCCTTAGAAATCTCAACTGTTCTCCCCCTCAAAAGGTAGCCAGTTGTTCTCCTGTTTCCCGAAGGAGGCCCCGACGGCACAGCTGCTCTACATACTCTTTCTGAAAACTGTGCCTTCCAAATAGAAGAGGAAATGCACAAGAGATGGAGACGGTGTCTGTGTGGCAACTGTGACTTTCATGAAACATCAGATGTAACACAGGTGGGTGCGAACATTAGTAATAATAGGCAGCAATGGAAAATAAAGACACGTCAGGCAGCAGAGGTTTTCATTGCCAGGCTTCAACACCCAGAGCCATGCTGCTCTTCATTCTGTTAGTGTAATCAGGGAGTGATTTATACCTGTGACGCTGACTGAATGCAATCAGCTGGCAGGTAGAACACAAAACTTCTGTCTGATCCGGGGTCACTGGCCTGCTGGATGTGCAGAAAGCAAACCAGTCTCAGCCATGTGGGCTGGGACAAACTCTCAGCCATATGTTTTGCACATTTTCTTTCCCGATGATGAATTGCACGACTTTGAATAAAAATTGACGACTGTAATTCATTTTAATTGTTTTCTAATCGCATGATCACGTTGGCTGAACTGAGGTGTGGATCAAACGCTTATAGTCTGAAGATGCGTGTGGGAAGTGAAAAAAAAAGTTTGTTATGAGATGACCCATACACGGACAGTCTGTCCAGTGTGCTTACCTTCCAGAGTCACCTCTTTCCCGGCCCGTTTCAGCGCCTGCACCGCCTCGTCGTGCGTCGCGTCCCGCAGGTTCATTCCGTTCACGGACAGGATGGCGTCCCCCACGTACAGAGCCTGGGTCTGGTCCGCGGCGAGCCCCTTGAATATCTTACTGATGAGAATGGGCATTTTATTCTCCTTGCCCCCTTTGATGCTGACGCCGAGCCCTCCGAGCTCCTGCTTGGTCACCTTGACGCAGCGCTTTCCGTTTGCGATCGTTTCGGGCACTCGCTCCGCAGCGTCCGTGAACGCGATGCGTGCGGCGCGGGGGCCGTTGTTGGAGTTGGTGTTGCTGTTGTCCAGGTAGGATCCGTTGGTAACGCCGTTGGAGTTGACAGTGTCGTTCAGACTGTCGACGCCGCTGCTCTCCTCGCAGCTCAACGTGAGCGCTTCCTCGTTCAAGTTGATCCAAACTTTGTGCCACCGCTCGCGCACCAAAACCTCCACAAATCCACTTTTTGGCACTCCGGGGGCACCCGAAACTCCACTCGCTAATACCACCGCCATCTTTGGAGCATTTCTTTAAAATGACATCTGATTTTGTACCCAGCACGCTCTCACACATTAACTCCCACCTGGTCTCCCTCACTCTCAGGCTGGACTTTGCCCCCTCAGAAGTTTTCTGTGGAACTTGTCAAATCCTCCCGACCAACCAAACTCATCCCTTTCGGCTCGAGCTGCACTCCGCTCCGCCTGCCTGAGATCCTCTGTGCTGGGTGGAGTTTGCTCCCCTCGCCGTTAACCGATCCCATCTCCAGATCAGCGCGGGCGACGCGTGTTCATCGTTTACCTCCAACATGTGAGGCACGATAACGCGCAGAGTGAAGGGTGTAAATCATAAAAAACACTCTCCATTTGTTTATTGCATATTGTTAAAAATATTTACCAAAGTATGCACTGTGGTGTTAAAATAAGCTATGTTCACTCACAATCTAGAAATGAATGTTTATCATATGAATAAAATCGTCTTGTGTGTCATTCGGTCACATGGAACTGATGAAGTAACAAAAAAAGTGGACATCGTGGCTTTAAACTATTAAAAAAATACAAAAAACAGACTAATCTCAAACATGACCTAAAATTCTAGGTCTTCAGGAGTCATTGGAGTCCCACTTATTGTGCTTCACGCGTTCCCGCTGCAGGAGAGAGATCGGTTACGTGCGTGTAGGAATGCGTCTGTGCCGCTTTGGAAGCATCCGGAGACAGAATTCCAGTGAGGGATCGTGTTGTCAGGAGCCTTTGATCGTGATCCCAATTTCTATTATGAATTTCTATGATCATAATTATTCCAAAGGACATCCACGATATCATGTCATTCTGTCATGATACATGAATCCAGAGTCAGACTGAGGGCGGGGGTGCAGCCAGTGTTAGAATAACTGGAGCTGTGGGATGCCCGGTGGTCAGAAGGCTTGTTCCTCACGAAGATGACCCGGGTTCACATGACAAGGACGCTGAGTGGAGAGGTAGACAGCAAAAACACACACAGGAAAGGAAAGAACAATTTAATTCTATAAATATACTTTTTATTTTAACAAGCGTCCCGAATAAAAAAAACAATCATCGGTAGTTTATTAGAAATGCGTTTACGACACCTACTGGTGACTCTTTAATTGGACTTGACCTGTGTTTCAAAGATAAAACCAAAAAAAAACATTAGTTACAGTATTAACTTTTTAATGTGAACATTATAGAAAAGAAAGACAAGTAAAATACTGTCAGTGTCATAAGTCGTTAAATAGAGAAATTAGTACAAGAATTCTGCACAGTGCAGGAGCTGAGCTTCATCCCCTTCCGCACTGCTCTGGATCATTACTACTGAACTGCACCAAAGTGGGGATTCGCTTCTTTATTTTGAGAAAGAGACTGCAACAGAAACACTGTTTAATGAGGCAAAGGAGTTAGTGTTGATTTTTACTTTTATATGGAAATGAGCTATCAGATGAAATGGGGATTCTTTGTTGTGGTAATGACCTTCAGAACAGACAGAAAATTCAATCCTATTAAAGGTGATTGTATTTAAAGGTTGTTAATGAAGCTTTTTAAAATCCTCAGTCAACCGGCACATTGATCACACACTTTTTTCACTGCTGCAGAGAGAAGTATGGTCACACACACACGCAAAAACACACTGTCTTGCTCAAGAGCACGGCAGTGGCTCAGTGGTTGAAGAGAGTATTGAAGAGGTTTTTTTGAACATTGGAACTGTTGATAATTATTATAACTGTTTATTTCTGCTTAAAGAAAACAGAACTTCTGTATATAGTTTTACTTCTTTTTTTTTCCCCTTCAGATGCAAACACAAACACTCTGATCTAATCTTATTTCCTCATGAGGTAGTAGTGATGAAGAATCCTACAGGGTACCTTTCTGTTGAACAACAAGCAGCGACATGTTGCTTCCTCCTAGGTCCTAATGCCCACTATCTACAGTAGCTTCAACAACCAGGGCAATCATTTTAATCAAAATGATAATAACTAGACTTTTCAGTTCACAGTCATGCTTTTATTTGTTAAGGGAATACCTGCACTCAGTGATCTTTGTATATATAATTATAAAATATTATAATATCTATCATTTCAGGGGGGCTTGGGAACATTTTGACATAGACCTAACATCGCCCATGTTTGGTATGTTTAGGCCTCTTACTGTGAGATACACCTAGAGCTCTAAACAGCGCCAGGTCCCTTAAAGAGACACACATAGACTGAAATTGAATCCAAGCATTTGCAAATCATTTAAAACTAAACTCTGAAGTATTCAAATATTATTATAATAATTTATTATTACATTATATTAATTTTACAAACAAAACATTCCAAAATTCTCCAAAGTGAGAAATTGGAAAAATGAAGTACATGCTCATTTTGAATATGGTGCCGCATCACTTCGTTTTACAAAGTTTGAGTATTAAGAGGTTAATACATTCTAGAAAGGTGGGAGGAGAAAAAAATAGAGGAGGAGTATCACGATTGTGTCATTTATGGAGAAATGAAAGTTAATGTAATAGTTCTGCATTAACGACTAGTAAACACGGTTCACTTTGTCTATTCGTGAACAAAAACAGAGCAGAGCTGAGGTAAAGTTTAACTCCCGTGTATCCTAATCATTTAAATCACATATTTAGTGCAATGAGATTTTTCTATGTTTATAAAATTTGGCTGTGTTGTTTATCTATAGGATCTGGTATGTAGTCTTGTTGTCACACAGAAACTTTTATCTAAGTTGAAGTAATGCTACTGTCGTCTGTGTTTAAAGGATTATTTTACTTGTAGCTCTCATCTTAGTTTGATTTTGACTTTTAAAACCTATCTTCTACCCTGGATATGGCTTCGGTTACCAGTGTCATGTCTGAAGACCAGTTCCAGTGCTCCATCTGTCTGGATGTTTTCACTGAGCCTGTCTCTATCCCATGTGGGCACAATTTCTGGCACTGGGAAGACAAACAGCAGTGTCTGTGTCCACTGTGCAACGAGAAGTTCAGCAAAGGGCTCAAGATTTGCGTCAACACTGCATTTAGGGATGTTGTGGAGAATTTCAACAATCATCATCAACAAACATGCCGGGACGACAGCCACTTCCTCGTCAAACCAGGTCAGGTGCCGTGTGACTGCTGCCTTGACAACAAGTTCAGAGCCTCTAAAACCTGTTTGGTGTGTTTGACCTCATACTGTGAGATACACTTAGAGCCTCATCGGAGAGTTGACGCCTTGAAGAGGCACACACTGACTGATCCTGTGCTGAACCTCGAGGAAAAGATTTGCACGAAACACAACAGGATTTTAGAGCTCTATTGCAGGAATGACCAGACTTGTGTTTGTGTCCTGTGCACAGATTATAGTGATCACGATACGGTCCCGTTGGAGAGGGCGTTCGTAAACAAGAAGGGTCACATGGGGATGAAAATAGAAGCAAAACGGAGGAGTGGAAAAAAGGCTCAGAAGACCAAAGCAGCAGTGCAGACAAAGAGGAAAGACAAAGTCACACCAAACGTTGTTGAGTCTGATCAGATGCCAGCTCCTAACATTTGGGGGTTTCCTAGTGAAGCACCACAGAACTTCTAAAGGCATTCCTATGTTTCAGGCACCAGGAGCTTTCCTCAAAGGGGATTCTGCTGTGACATTCAGGTCAAACTGAGGCCTTGCTGGCATTTAGGAGTACTCACGAAATCTATGTCAGGGAAGAGCACATATACACCAATCCCACTGGATGGACACTGGGTAATTCCTTTGGAGAGTAATAATAGCACAGCTCAGCAAAATGGCCCTGTCCCCCTGTACTTGGTAAAAGCACCAGATAGAGTGTTGGTGTTTTTGGATCATAACAGTGAACTGGTGTCCTTCCATATTCCAGACAGTGGTGTGTTGGTCTACTGGTTAACTAGCTACGATTTCACTGGGAGTATTTTCTTGTTCATTACTTCCTGTAATGTACAGAGTGCTAGCTGGGCACAGAGGCTACTTAAGAAGATTCAACAAGCTCATTCGCAACTATCACCAGACTCAAAATTCCTTGTTTTTTGTTTTATTATTATTGTTCTAATCTGTTTTATGTCCTTTATTTTTGAGTTTCTATCAAAATCCATATCATTTGTATAAGGTCATTGTTTCCGATGAAAGAGTGTGTGAGAGTGTGCACACAAATCTACAACTCCACAAAAATAATTCCTTTTGTACATGGTGCCCCACCCTCTGGAATGCGCTTCCCCTCTCAGTGAGACTGGCACCATCTCTCCCTCGTTTTAAGTCATCACCTACAAAGACCTACTTTTATGACCTCACCCATAAATTACGTTTTTTTGTTTTGTATTTTACATTTATTATGTGTTTTATTCATTTATTTATTTTTATCTGTACAGTACTTGGGTCAGCTGGGTCATGCCGTTTTTAAATGTGCTTTAGAAATACATTTGGTATGGTAGAGTAAAGATGGCGATCACGGTTTTATTCAAACAAACCTCTAGAGGGAGCTGTCTACTCTCTTTTCATAAAGTCTAGTCTTTACATTTAGATGGAGATTACATTTTTATATTAGTATTATAAGGAATTATCATGTAAACTAAGTGTTGTGTACTTTAGTACATTAAGGGTTTTGAGCTTTGAATGCCAGACATTAAGCAATGAATGATAGTCCAGCCAACACTGACACATTCCTTGCAACCTGTTGGACAGACTAAGTAATCAGTGGCTATTGCCTGAAGCCATGCCACCAGCGTCTGTTTTTCTTATATTTCCATCGTTAAGAATAATGCACAATATTTACAGTGCATCACACGAATAGGCTTCAAATCCTGGATCGACAATCATTTTTCATAGAACCACACTCCTCGTCTCATCTGCAACTGTCGCATAATTGCAACCACATGTCAACCACAGCGTAAGGCCCACACTGATTCAGGACACTGATGAGCTCAATATTTCCACCAATGAGCTATTTTAGGAATCATGAGAATTCCTACAGGGACAAATTGTGTTTTCCACTGTGACCTCTTAGGTAGGGTTCAGGAAAAGAGGTCTAAGGTCACCCCCCACTGTCAGAGGGGCTCAGCAGGCTTTAGCATCTCCTGGGTCCCATGTGAACCCACGTTAACCCTGAAGAGTTAAAAGGGAATCTTCTAAAACAAGCGAGAACACATCTGTCTCTTATATGTGTGAAAGACGTGCATTTCGGTCTAAAGAATAGAAATAATGGTATCTTATAAACTTCAGCATATAAAAAGGAAAATCTGATTTTACTCAGCATGTTTTTTGTCAAATGCCAAAACAGATGATGGTGAAATGATTTTCAAAAGAAAGGAGTGTATGCTACTTAACATAGGGCAGCCATGTTTTCACAGGTCAAGGAGAAAGAGGCCATAACAACATGACTCCATTCAGACTGCCTAATAAGTTTCAATAACTGTATCAAGATGACTATAAAATATCATGACACCTTAAATAAGAGATCTATAGAACACTATAAACAAAGTGTGGTTAACCTGAAACTCATAATGTAGCCATTTTCCTACTTTTTTCCCGATGGCCTGAAGTAAATCTAGAAGCAATTCCATCTGAATTAGGTTCATACAGTCAAGTTAGAACTTGGGAATCTCACCTGCACTGTAAAATATACTTGCCTCTCCGCTCCCAGTACCCACACCAATGAAACAAATATTTTAGCAGGGAATGAAAACGTAAATTTTAATACCCAAAAATACACATTTCATTTTCATACGTTTAACTTTGCAGTATAGTTTAGACAAATACAGGAACAAGCAGTGTAAAATTAAATTCAAGTAGTAAAACAATACCAGAAAAAAACATAGCAATTCAAATATATACAATTCATGTTGACAATGTTAACACTGTGTATTTAATACACACTCAGTCAAGGTGATACAGCAAGTATTTACAAAACTTTTGTCATTATAATTGTTATGTGAACTACTTTTAACAAAAATAGAGATTAATATCCCTTCTGAATGTAAAAACATTCATTTGCAATCATGTATGAATCCAGGCAGATGTTAGAAATAACACTAAGTCACCACAGTGACCTCCGTTTCATAGGTTGAGCCCTTGATTATGGACCAGGTCAAAGTACACAGTCGAGTTATTTCAAAAATGTGTCTCATAGTTGGAAAATTCTCATCGCAGTCAAAGTTTACTACTCGCCTCCTATAATTTTCCGCCTCCTTCTATTTATTTATTTCTAAACGATGGTGTTACAGTATCACTTACAGCTGAAGGGTATGAATACGTCACAAGGTTTAAGTGCTTTACTTAGCAACAGGGAAGACGGCACCAATTTGTCCACAGGATGTTATACAATGAAATGCCTCTCCAGAGGAGGGGATACACAATACCATTCTATCTCTTTTAAAGCCTCAAAAGAGGATTCTCATTTTATGAATACAATGCATGATACGGACACTGCTATCAGTTCCAGTTTGGACTGTAGTTGTCTCCCCGACCTATAAACTCAAGCTACTGTACCCCGGCTCTGACGGCTGCCACGCGGTGTTGTCCTGGGGGCAGTGGCTATGACAGGCACACGTCAGGATCACCATGACCGGCCTCTTGCTGGTTTTACCACTGGCACACTGGAAGTCCACCAGGACGGTCTTGGTTCTGTGGGGGGTGCAGCAGCGACCATCTATGCAGGAGCCACAGTAGCGAGGCTTGTACGCCTGAACGCTGGTGCAGTTCTTATATGAGAGGTGCACAGCTTTCCCACTCCTCACCATCTTCTGGCACTTACTGCCTCTCTGCAGGGAGATAGACATCCATTCACTTCATGTATGTGCACTATATACCGCATGTCGCTAAAACAGCATATGACATATGATTTAACTGAGCATCCAGGTAGAACATGTCCTTTTTTTCCTCGTACTGCTGGCATCTAATTAAACTACAGCAAACGCAGCAAATTGTACATAAAATTCCAAAGTACCTTTGGTGCAAGTGGAATTAGCTGTGTCTGGTTCTGCTGGTCATCACAGGGTCTGATCATACACAGCCGACTCTGCTTCACCATTTCACACTGACGGTTCTTGTTGGTGACTCTTGTAGAGACCCCGATACCGCAGGTTTGGGAGCAGGCACCCCACTCTGTGGTCTGCTCAATGCAGTTCAGACTGGGGTCCCAGCCGTCAAATCTCACTGTTTCTTCCTGACGGTAGGCTGGAGGAACACAGAAAGGTAGAAGAGAGTGAGCTAGGAATAAATTCCTCACAGCTTGAAAATAAAAAAAAAATCTCACTGTCTCTGTACAGCCTAGATAGTTTAAAGCTTTACCGCATGTTCTGAAAAAACCTACAGACAATCCAATCAGTCACGTGTGGGGATTCTTCCAACTGCAAAGTGTTGTATCACGTTACTGTTTCACATTCTAGACTGAAGTGATAGCGCTGTCTCTTGTCTATTGCCTCTGTCTCTCCTCGTCCTTTCTCAGCCCTTCCTTTGTTTCCCACTTTCCCCCTTTATGGTCCCTGCTCCGTTTCTCTGAAGAGGTCAGACAAATGTACATAACCTTTTAACTTCGTGTCTCACACTAAAGTGACAACGTCAAAGAGCAATAGGCGATTGTACTGTATGCGCGTTATCCATCACACTCTGTTTGCAGTCTACGCACCAGCCATGGCAAAGCCTCCCAGCGCACTGGCCTCAGCCTGGGGGTCACACACCCACTTCTCACAGCACTCGCCGGGCACCTGAACCCTCCGTGGCATGGGGCAGTCCGGCCCAGGCAGCATGACATCCACGTTGCACCGCGGCACACAGGCGATCTGGCCATCACGGCACATACACTGATATTTACAGCTGGGGAAGAAGGTCTGGCCGCTCTGGTAGACAGAACCATCCAAGACACACATAGCACCCTGGTGAGCTGGAGGAAAGGGAACAAGCAGAATCGTTAAAATAAACAACTCGCTGTTTGTGAATGTCATTGCTAAGGATGGCCCACTCACCGACACAGACGCCAGTCCTCCTGTGGATGCTGGCTGTATAGTCACACTGCAAACCTTTCTGCGTGTCACAGGGGTTCATGTCTGAACAGACCTGCCCTTTCTGACGAGCGCACACCAGGCAGCAGACACAGTCATCCAAAATCAAGGGCACACCAGGGGGACACATGGGAGGCTCCTCAGGGCACTGGCATCTCCGAGGACACACCTGAGACCGTACGAATGCAAACACCTAGGTAGAGAAGAAAATTGTGTTTCACTCGAGGTCTTTACAAAAACTGTTTATTTTGCCAAAGATTTCTAGCAGAAAAGCAAACAGTGATTACAGAAACAGTTGTTTTTTTCATGATGAATGTGTTTAAAAAGTGGTAAAAGCTTGATTTCTATGTAAAATGAGTTTAGTAGCAGTATTAATAGGTAGAATTACATTCTTGTCTTTTAAATCTGACAATTATGTTGTAATAAAATCTAAAAGCTTCTACACTGAACAGATTTTTGTTTTGGAAATTAGATTTCATTCTTATATATGTGGTACTGCCATGTAAATTATTATCTAAATGAAAAAACATGCATCAATACAGTGATTGACATTCCTACCTGTGCTGTTAAGATAAAGACAACTAAAGCTCTCTCTGGCAGATTAGCCATCTTCCTGTTAAGCAGAGCAGAATCAAAAATTGAAATAAAAATTTTTGCAGACAAAAAAAGTCCAGTTCAGATGACAGGAGCTGATTTGAGTCCAGGACGTTGTAATCTCTTTGTCGTTCTGCCCCAGGACTCAGGAGAGGAGGACCTTATATAGTGGGGCTGTCCTGCTGGCACTATGACAACAAACAAGAAGGAATGTTGGAGGAAGTGTGAGATCCTGTCAGCGTACGACAAACAGACAAAGAGAGGTTTCATCCTTTCTGTAAAGCAGTCAGTATACAGTGCATCATTAATTATTGTAAATTATACCTGTACTGGTTAGCATTTAACCTGCATAACTTTCCCTCAGAATCCTTGTTGGATATATAACCCCAACCCTTGGTAATACATGAATTTTACATGGAGCCAGATCCATTGTTTTAGCATCACCAACAGTGGGTGGTGACCTTTTGGTCTCTCTACCCAAACCCTACTTGGGAGGTCACAGTGGAAAACTCCTTTTTCCTGAGGAATCATTACTGCTGCCTGAAATAGCACACCATGAGAACTTTTGTTCATCAGGTCCTTGGATCGGTGAGGGGATGACACTGTGTTCTACACATCTGGTCAGAGATGTGTTAAGGTTTCCTCAGAGGTGAGGTATGTGGAAAGATCTGGGATTAACATGACTGGGTCAAAGAATGGAAAGTTATTTCAAGCATTCATCTTGGTCCTATGGCTTTCATGAGCAGTAGCTTAGTTGCTGGAGCGGTTTGGGTGAATTCCTCCTGGCTAAATGTGTGGTGTGCTTGGACAAGACACCAAAGCCTGTACTAGACATGTACTGCCTGGCATCTTAAGATGACCTGTAATATTTTTGTTTCTGTCATCCGTCATAAGAAACTAATACAAAGGCAATTAAGGAAAAAAATATGATTTATAGGTGCATTTGGGAGTGTGCATGGCCATGTATTGTATGTAGATGTTGTATAGAAGCACGAGAGTTTATATGTCCAAATTTATATGCAAGATGTCGACATGAAGCATACAGTTTATATTTACTTCAGTAAGTAACTGGACAACAGCAGTCCAAAAAAAGGCAAATAAGTTTGTTCATGTGTTGTTTTGGTGCCCTCTTGCGGTAGTGTAAAAAAAACAACACACACCACAGTAGTATTCTACATAGCTGTTTATGACACAGCTACTATAATTTTCACGGGTATTGTCAGTATTTTCCTTCTGTAAAATAAGATTTACTACTGCAGTGGTTATAGAAACCTGTAATCATGTTAGCACACACACACACACCGACACACAGGGCACGTCACCTTCATCGATGGCGGGCGAACTGTAACGTAACTCTAAAAACCTAAAGTTAATACTTAATTTGGATATTTGTGTGCAAGGTCAGACTTTGTGATCCAATGATATTTTTGTAAAATGCAAGGCAATCTGTGTAGTATAGCACACACATCAAATACTTGTTTGGCATGGCTATGACGGCTTTTATTTTGTTGTACTTTGTGGAACACACTTCACAGCCAGGGCACACTCACACGGGTACATGTCGTGTAGACTACACCCACTGTTATCAGTGGGTGTAGTTATAAAGGACAGTAATGGTTATCAGTTGCTATAGCAATTTCTTGTTTTTGGCTGAGTGAAATTTAAGTCTAAACTATATGAGCTGTTAAAAATCATAAATCCATTTCCATATCAGTGATTTCACCTGTGAGCACCCGTGTTAGATTGGATGTCCTACAATCTGTTTTGTCCCTCACTAAATTATAAAAAAAAAAGGAAGGAAATGACATGGGATAGTTCTGCCAAAATCTAGATTCATTGCTATTCAAACAGTTGACCAATGGCAGTTGAAGAATGTCAAACTTCACAGGATGGCTTTGTTTACAGACTCCATGTGTGGATTTCTGCTCCGTTGCCTCTCCTGCTTTAGTCTGTCTTTGAAAAGCAAGACAAGATGCCGTGAGACATGTTTCTCATATAGCTTCTGTGGTCACAATAAAGTGAGGGTCGCATATGGGTTGGTTTTTTTCTAGCTAATGCAAATCAAAGGGATACAATACTGAAAAGCAATGACTGAACCTCAGCCATAACTATATACCTATTCCAAAATGCCGCTAACACTCTATTCCTTACTCCTTTTTCTTTTTTGGTTAATTTCTTCAAGGCCTTGACCAGGCCATACAGGTTACCGTATCACAAAACTGTACTGTGCCACACAAAACACTTTTGCATCATCAACTCTTTATTACACGTTATTTTCACATCCAGAAATGTAATAGTTATTAAACAGTCAAATCTATGTACAGTCTATTCTGAAAAGCATATAGGCTTATTCTTTGAACAGTATGGAATGAGGTGGGAAATCTGCACACGTACATTCATGGTATCTGTGAAATATTTCCCTCTGCTCTGAAGAGGGCATAGGAACACACGGGAGATGGATGGATAGGAATTGAGGAATGAGAGGAAGCGAGGCTTCTGACATGTAAAATAGAACAAATCTGACGTAGTGTGTGGACAGTGTATGTGTGTCCTTCTGTATGCCTGCTGTCCGTCTGGTCCGTGTAGCACCAGGGTTTGATTGAGATTTGCACCGTGTTATTATCACACACGTCTTTTGTTTATCATCTTAAATACGCGTCATCGAGCGGTGGGATGTTTCACTATCACTAAAATGAAGGACTGACACAGTCTCTTTCAAACATGATAGATCTGACGGCCGGCTAGCCGTTGGTGTTGGACTCTGCTGTAGGGCTTCAAGCCTTTGGCCAAGTGGTCAGGCCACACAGTCATTCCCACCTGGGGAAGTTCACCACGACTCACCGAGCGTTTATACGGGCAGTCCAGCATCATTAATGTTTTTTGCAGTTTATGCTAAATAAAAAATGTTTAACTGTGTGTAACTGTGTTTTTGATCAACAACTGTGTTTCCTTTGACCTTCCAAAGGAAACTTTGGACAAATAGCTTGAATAATTCCACGTGGTTAACACAACATTTACTTTAGTCCAAGTACATTTCTTTCTTCAGATAATTAAACACTGACGTTTACTGAAAGGAATTTGAATCACTGTTGATTTGCCCATGTCACTAGGCACAAAATGGAAACGTCGCTTTAATGGGCAACACAGCCAACGAGTTAAAACATTGCATATTTTGCTACAGAGGATGTTTGGGGAGGTTATCTCAGGCTCTGTTTGTGGTTTACAGAGAGATGGAAAGTCCTGAAGTGTTTGGTCGGCGGCCCCCAGATTCTCGGGACCACATAATACAGGTGTTGGATGTTAAAGTAAGTCTGTGGCAGAGTAAACTGTTTGCTACTGTCTCTCTTCCATTCACTTACTTTTTCTACAGTATATATTATCCTTTAGTTCCTGTCTGCCTTTTTTCTCCCACGCATATGTTGTCGGTTGACATTATTTCCTCCAAAGATTCCCATGTGTTCAGTGCTTTTAATAATTTCAATTTCTTTGCCAAGTGGCATCCAAGCAGCGGGCTTTGGAACAGCTTGGGAGGCCACCACAAAGCTCTCACTGTGGGTTTATTTACTGTATGCTACTGAACATGAGTTGGAACAGTGGGGCAGAGGCTGTTGTGTCTAATGGTGGGTGGCAGTGGTGTTGGCAATTTTCAGTTTTGCAGTCTATCCACTAGTGCTCCAGCATTTAGTCGACGTAATCAACGATGCCAACTACAGAAAAGACGACAGTGTGGATTTTCTATTGTCGACGCATCATAAACAAGCTTCAGCAAAGGCTTCAGTCAAAACAAACACGTTTTATGTAACTGCAATGTACAGTCTAGTTTGTCAGACACATTCTCACTAGCGAAGAAGACTGTAGAAGAGTAGAAGAATGCAGAGAAAAGTAAAACGTTGCAATGGCAAGTCAGATAAAGGAGGAGATTAATAAAAAATTTAGACAAACCTTATGTGTTGGAGCACTTCACCTAAAAAGAAACAAATTAGCACATTATGCAAAGTGGAGCTTTCCTATAACGGCAGCACCACTGTGATGCATTAGCATTAGATATCTCAAAAAGGTTTTATCCAAAGCAACTGGACTTGTTTGGTTTCTTGACGACGTTTCACCCTTCCATTCCAGAGGGATTTTTCCTAAAGTCTTGAGAATAATAAAAATTCAAATAAAGTAAATAAAACAGAAGACGCACAGCAGTATATGACATATGATGTATTTCATAGGAAACATGGTAATTTTGTGATGAATTGCTGTCATGTCAGTTTGCTGATTAAACTATAAATGCAAACATTGATCAGACATTCAATTCACATACTAAGACAGTCAGGTTGGAAAACTAATGAATCAGCCTGCTCAAGATTTGCAGCCGCCTTTATTTCACAAGGCTATCATATCATATAATATGATGTCACTGTCTGGTAACACCTAACAGAAGCAAACAAAGATAAATATTAAGTGTTATCCTAACGAATATACTACAGCCTCTTACTTATCACTACTAAAGTTACTCTTTGTACATCAGACAGGAGGACACCCTGCTAAATGTTTAGTGCAGCCACAGGTGGACTGTGTCTGCACCTCAGGGATGTTTATTTTAACCTCCATGTCATGGCTGCCACCTGGGAGAGGTCTTGCATGAAAACAAACACATATATTCAAAGATATGGTCACATTTTTAGAGCTACTATTTTAAGCTTTGCAGAGAGAACCAAAACACGAGGAAACCCAGGGAGGTCTGACTGGAAAAATGAGACACAATATTTCATCGTAGCTTGGACTTTGGTATTTAAGAAATCTAAAAACTTCTTGGCGGAAAATATATCCATAGAAGGCATTTATAGAATACATGTCCTATGAATGTTGTGTCCTATTTAACACCTGCCCAGTTGTCATACATCGTTTTAACATGTTAGTCTAAAATGGACTTTGTTGTACACTTCACAAATTCCAAAGAAAGTGACGCAAGTTAAGAGACATTTACAAGGAAACTGTGAAACACACTGTCGTCATTATTTACTCAACACCATTTTATACACATGTCCCTTTCATGCTCTTTACATGTTGTCTCAGAGTGCCGAGTGACGTACTTGCACTTGATTCTTACAGTTGTGGAAAAGCCGTAAAAAAAGGAACTGTTGCAGAACAAAAGCATTATCTGCAGCTTTTTATGCAGGATTTGGTTCATTGTTATTTAATATTTATTCAGTGGTAATTACAAGCAACATTGTTACCTGAAACATCAGAAGAACTTCAGCATGTAGCTGTATGTGGCTAAATGTACTAGTTAACTAACTCAGATCATGGTCATGATAGTCCACAATAAGCAATTTAAAACTGTTAAATTATATATATCATAATAAAGACTATCTCTACATACGTGTTAATCTTATTTGACTTATTGATGACAGTTGATATTGTTTGGACAAAACATTGCAAAACCTTTTTTTTTCTCTGACTTTTAAAAGTAATTCAGGGGCTTTGCTGAAACCATGGCAACCAGTAACCTGGCAGATGCATCTGTTGTGAATTATGTTTACAATTCACCTTATAGATCTTGTGAGCTACATCTAGCGCTGGCATTTTGGGAATGAGAATGTTAGGTTTCACCTAGGAGAGGGACAGAAACGCAACCTTAAAGAAGGCAAGAGGCAGACGTTTAGGGTTTACAATTTACAGCACCTCTCTTTTTTGTTTACTTAGTCAGCAACCACTGATGGCGGAGAAAAGAAGAAAAGGGAGGAAAGATGTTGAATAGATATTAGGGGTCAGTAGTCAGTCCTTTGAGGAGCTCAGTTCCACATGTTTAGAGATTCAAGATTCAAGATTCAAGAGGTTTTATTCGTCACATACACAGTTATACTTGTACAACTTGCAGTGAAATTTGTCCCTGTTCTCCAACTATATGGCCATGCAGCATAGGAAGGTCAAAACAAAAACAAAAACAGTGCAAACAAGGAGAGAAGAGGTATGTACATCAGAGGAATGTCAGTAGTGAGTGTACTTATGTAATTATATAACTTTACAAAGTCTCTTTTATTATATATATTTCAGGCCACCAGTTAGATGGACTAGTTTGTGTTGTGGAGCCTTATTGCCTGGGGAAAAAAACTCTTTCTGAGCCTTTCTGTCCTAGACTTTACGCAGCGGAACCGTCTGCCTGACTGTAGCATGCTGAATAAATAGCATGCAGGGTGTGAGGTGTCACTTATTATTTTCCTCGTTTTGGAGGTGCAGCGTTTCCTGTAGATGTCTGCTAGGAGTGGCAGAGGGGATCTGACACAGCGTTCAGCTGCCTTGATTACACTCTGCAGGGCTTTGGTGTCCTTTTAGGTGCAGTTTCCAAACCATGCGGTGAGGTTAGTGGTTAGGATGCCATGATAACTCTGCCATGATGTTTAAGGAATTCTCTGTGGGTGTGTATGAAGAAAATGTTCCTGGCAATCATCTACCTCGTGTTAAGCACCACTGGACAAGCAGAAATTATGTTTTTTTTTTTTTTATAACTACAATTAGTTTATTTTTTGCAACACTGCCCAGTCCAGCTGGCATGAAATAGTTATGTTTGCAATTTATTTATTATAATTTATTATTTATTTATAAAATCTGCTTGTTTTTTCACATGATTATCGACTTAAAAATTAAATTCCAGCTTTGCAACACTTCAGTCTGACCACTAGAGGGCGACAGGAAACAATGTGAATCTCAGACTGAAGAAGAAACACAAGCTCACAGATGGAAAAGTATTTAGATAATGATGAAACTTTAATGCACTTAAATGAAAAGAGGTGACACCTCTGTGCTGTAAACATGGATCAAACAGAAAAGCCACATGGCAGCAGTTCATGCTTGTCTTGTTAGTTAAATGTGTTTAACACATGTGTGATGTGACTGACGTGACTGGATTAGAATGATGGGGTTCAGTGTCTGTGTCAGAACCAGCATCACAATGGAACAATTGCAGCGAATGGAACAGTCATTGTTTTATGGAAGCACAGAATTCTTTCTCATATCAGTCCCACGTTGATCACCAGAGAGGTAAGACCAGTTTACAGCTGTCTGTGTCTGTTTAACAGAACCGCTCTGTGTCGCTTAGAAGTGAATTCACTTTACATGCAGGATTCTTTCATGTATATTACTTTTATCTGTCACATTACACAGAGATGTTCATGTTTAGCTGTGTGTTAGTCATGAAAATGTAGATTTCCCTTTGTACAACACTGGTTTTAACTATTAAACTTTGCTTTGACTGTTTTGTTTGTGTTTGTGTAGTTTTACGGTTTATTACAAGCGTTTACACACAATTTTGACAACAGTGCACCTTCTTCCAAACACCGCACACAATTAACCAAACACCACCAGATGTGGGCACAGAGAAATCCATTATCAGATCAATGCTTTACTGGTAGTTATTATTTGGGCATTTTAAGGGTATATGTGGTAAATAAAAAAACTACATCAGCACTAGAGAGCTCTGAGCACAGCAACACACCGACACTGTAGCTATAGCCACGTTAGCATAGCTTTAAATGAGTTAGTTCATTACATCAGTTATTACTATTACTAGTAATCTGACTCTGATAAGTACCAACCCTGCTTGTGTTCACATAGACACCACAAGAAACTGTTTCCAGGTATAAAGACGAATACGTTCAAAGTACACCTAAGGCATTATTTACAAATCAAATATGAAAACTGTTTTTGTTAGTTTTTTACCACATATACCCTTCAAATGCTAAGACTATATTTATCAGTAAAGCATTGATCTGTCGCTAAACGTTTAACATAAACTGGCTGTGCACAGTGGTTCAGTAGCTGCTCTCTGTCTATAAATCTATAAAATACATATTTCCAAAAATGAATCAAATGGACTAAATCTGATGTTTATTTCTGCATTTGTACTAAAGCATTACACTGTTTATGTCAGTACAACAAAGTCTTCCTGAGGTTTATTCCTTTTTACAGTATTTGATGATTGGATTTTGTTGTCAGCTGCATATTATTGTCCACAAGTTGTGTTGTCTGAAGAAAATAATGTTTGTGTTGCATGGTTGGAATATCATATCATTTTTTATTTTCTGCCTGTGAGTTAACTGTTACACAAATTAGAAAAAGAGTAAAATGTCTGTTACAGTCGCGCATGTTGCTGACTCCTCGGTGCCGATCGAAAGTCTTTTTCCATGGCCTCCCCGAACTCCTCCTATACCCGAATTTTTGCCTCTACAACAGCAGAAGCTGCCTCGCGCTTGGCCCGCCGATACCCCTTAACTGCTTCTGGGGTCCTACTGGTCAGCAAGACCCGATAGGACTCCTTCTTCAGCTTGACGGCCTCCCGCACCCTAG
>JAUMTR010000008.1:12513005-12564323 GCA_032270685.1 Microctenopoma stevenorrisi
ACCAGGAGCATATAGCTCCCGACAACATAGCTCTGAGGATCACTAGACCACGCAAGCCCTTCTGCCACGTCAAGGCCACGATCCCAGAAGGGAGGAACGTACTAAATAAATGTTATTTTAAAAATGACAAAGCAGTTAAATAAAGGCAGATTACAAGCATTACACTTACAAGCATTTCACTGCATATTGTACTGTGTATGATTGTGCACGTGACAAATAAAATCTGAATCTGAATGATAAGCAAGAAAAGTGTGATTGTACTTTAACCGAGTGACCACCAGGTGTCGCCATTCTCTGAGGTTACTGTGCTCATTACTCTAATTCTTTTAAGTGATACTGAGATGAGGAAGGGAGGAGTTGTTTTTTTCTGTCACTTCACATTAAAAAACAAACAAACAAACAAAAAAAGGCTGTTCTGAAAGAAATTTGGACCTGATTGTTCTAGATTTTATCTCAATAAATCATGATGATTTATTCTCTGACAATGTCCTTTCTGTGTTCAATCCAACCTTAAACGTTCCAGTAGCTTCTTAAGCTTTTATTTTTTAGACTGAATACTTCAAGTCACAGTGTAAAAAACTCAGAAGAATTCATTGAACATGAAACATGGTTATGAGTTTAAAAATGTCAGCCTCATAAGTAGGGTTTAACAAGGTAGTTCTTAACAAGGCAGCTACCAGCTACGAGCTACAAGCTATGAAGTGATAGCTTCCTCTTTATGTTGTCTTAGCTTTGCATCCTCATCATTGTTGCGTTGCAGACTTCATGTACGGACACTAAAGCCAGACAGACCCAGATGAGGCACTTCTTAATGTGACAACAATTGAACACCACTAAATAAATGCATCCTACAAGGTCATTATTTATTAATTAAGCTCCATCTAACTGCATGTTAACCTGTTTAGAAGCCCAGAGCGATGCTGTTTCAGGGCTGGTTCACTGTGAGGTAGTGGATGATGAGGGGCCACATCACTGCTGAATAGAAACAATTGACAACAGTGGAAAAACGTGAACGCTCTTCTACAGCAGACCAAAACGACTGAAATGTTAGGCTTCCTGTCTGTGACTGAAGATATCTTTTTAGGATGTTGCTAATCAAATATCAGTGTCTACAAAGATATTAGATTAACATGGGCCAGGTTCACCCTCAAGCACAGTTATTGACTTAAAATAGAGCTTAATGGGAAATATAAAACAATCATAGATCAGTTAAGGTTCGTCTACAGACTGGAAAACTTGTTTACCCAAACTACAAAAAAAGCATTGAATGACTTTTTTATCCATTATAGTTCCTCAGGATATTAAAAATAATGATAATTACCATATTACTGAAATTCCCTGTTACTGCACCACAATGACAGTTAAACATCCACTGTAAATGGTGCTTGAGTACAGTGGAGGGCAAAGCTTTCAGCTTTAATGGAAAAAACAGTTTGTTTTGCAAAAGCTGTGGCAGCTGCTCCGAACACAAACACACACAATCATAAGCCCTAAGTCTACATCACAGTATACACATGCAAACACTCACTGTATCCAGTGTCCTGTACATAAACACATAAAGTCTCTTTCTCATGTTTGCAGTTGCCCTCCTCTGTTTAATGAGCAGATACACTCAAAGACAAGCTCCAATCACTCACCACAACCTTGTAGGGCTGAGGTAGAATAAAGCTTTTAGGGCCGCACCATTAGCTGCTTTTTAGTGGCCAGTGGGGTTTTCATCTACTTAAGCGTGTTGATTTTCTTTCACAGTGTCCCGATCCCTGTGTAAGTGGTAGAAATGAGAGATGTTCAAGGAAGGCCTGAACTAACATCTGCATCTCTAAATCCAAACTGATGTCATGCTCTTTATGAGAAATCCTATATTAGATTGTGGGCCCCACATCTACTGATTTGTGAATGGAATTTTTTTGGCTTGAAAAGGATGTTTAATAAAACATCACACAATGTAAAATCAGAGGTCTTTTATGATTCATTTGTAAGAGAGTGAAACGAGTGGATAAAGGCTGGTTGAAAGAGGCTATAAATGACTTATAATCAATAGCTCTGCAACTGATTATTTCACATTTCTGCACTGTACTATGCCAACTAATGAAACAGTATCTCACCGTCAAGGTTCTTGTCAAAGATGATGAAATAATTACAACAATGACTTGTAATATAGAAAATTGTTTATAAAAACTCTTGCCCTGTGTGTACTGCTGTTATATCATCAAACAAAACTATTACTCTCCTCAGCGACATGAAATTTTGGCTGGACAACATGCACAAGATATAGAATAACTTGAACCCACAAAAGATGTCATTCATTTATGTGTTTGTTTATTTTTAATTACACATTATCAAGCTGTTTATCACACTCAGGGTTAAATAACACTTGATATAACTCTATATGATTCTTATTTAATCTAGCAATTAGACATAACATCACTGACCATGCAAACAGTATCAGACTATCTAGATCTTTAAGGTTTAGTCTTGACTCCCAGACACAGAGCTAGCTCATTTCTCTGAATCTTTCCGTCTTTGTTGACGTCGCAGTGGCGCAACAGAACGGCTCGCAGCTTGTCCAGCTCAGGACCTGTCATGTTGGGCTGTAGAGGAGAGAAGCACAAGTGTTTTTTTGGCCTTAAGTTACCATCAAGTTTGTGAGATACTTTAACAAGATAAAATCTGCATGAACACTGTATGTGATGAAATTGCCATTTTGCGATATCAATGATCTATTGACTCAGTGCTTTATAATGCATTTATGTTCCATAGTGCACAGAATGACACCAGTGCAATGTGTAGAGTAAACAAGGGAGTGATTGTAATGGGGTTATGGAGAGATCATTAGGGACTAATGTTGCATTAAACTAACTACAATTTGCCTCATATAAATCTACATAAGTTACTTTCGTTTATGCTGTGCATCAGCAGTGTCTCTCTATCCTCTTATTTCCTCTCTCACCCTGCACGGTTACTCACCAGCTACAGAAACACAGCAGCAAAAAAAGGAGGCAGAAAGCAGCATATATGTAACCTCTATTGCCCAAGCAGCCTGTATGCAGCCATGGACCGTAGCTCTCAGGAAACGAGTGATGGAAGATACACTTTTTTTTGCACTGAAAGCACTGCCTGCTGATGCAAACACAGAGAAAATGTTTGTCATCATATATATCACTATAGTTTTAAAAAAGTAAAAAAGCTGCCTTGAACAGGCGGGGTAAAAGAGGTCTACTAACTGGTAACTGGTAACCAGTATGGGAGATCCATGTAGACATGCAGTCTGGTTTCTTCTTACTTATTCTTCCTCCATCTCAGACACATGTTGGAAGCAGTGCTCACTGATTTTAACTGTAGGACTAAACAGAAAATGCTGCAATCTTACGTCACTTTTTTTTGTACAGGTTTTGTGTGGCTGCAGGGTCACTGCACAGTGCAGAAGTAAAAAAAAGGGAGAAGTGACACAGCTCAAGCTGTCTCATACAGAGGAATCTGAACCGAAAATCAACGTATGTAGATATTTGCAGGGTAACTTTAAGTGTGTCTTTATACGCCCTACCACCTAGGACATGGCATTACAAAAGCCATCTGGATCACTGGACAGTAGGTCTTACCCTGACCAGCCCCATCATGTCCTTGACAAAGCCATCCACCTCAGGACCCTCCAGTGCTCCTGTTTTACTCTAAACAAACAAACAATAAAAATAATTTTAAAAACACAATATATATCTGTCATGCAGGATTCTATATGGCACAGCCCTTATCAAAGATGATTGTTCAATTCTCTCCTCCTCAGTTAACCTGCAACGACCTAGCTAGAAATAGAAATGTGATTCTTGTTTTTTATAGGTTGTTCCTTAAACAAAATACCAGGACACATTCTCACATTTCCCTGCAGGGCTTACCATGCCACTAATTAGCTTAGACACAGTACATGAAATAATCAAGCAGCAGTCCTCATCGGTCTCCCGGTGGATTACTGTACTTACAACATCATAATGGGCAAAGATTTTCTCAAAGTCTCTTTTCCTCTCCTCTTTACTGCAGGCCTTGGAACAAATAAGAGAAATATCAGATGATAAAATAAATATATATATATAAATACCAAATCCCAACTTAATAAACTTACGTTAACCTCATGTTTTATTTGAGTAAATGTTACAAAAATTACACTTACATCCATCTGGAACTGGAGCAGGAAATTTTCTTCTAAAGCTAAGATCCTAATTAGGACATAAATACATGGTTTTTTCTCTCCATTCTGCTGTTTTGGCTGTGATGTAAATACATCTATAACATCCATACAATCAGTGGGATTAAATGTATTAATAATAGTTCCATTAGGTGAATAAAGAAGCAGTAGAGAAGTAATTATTTGTTTGTTGGCTCTCTGGATGTAAATAACTTATGTCATAAACAACAGGTTAATGTTAATTCTTTGGTCTTTAACATATACCTGGCCAAGTCATTCAAATCCAAACGGCCATCCTTGTTTCTGTCAAAGATTTTCATCTGAAAGAGAGTAGAAAGACGTGCTATGAATTGCTCTGTTGTGTTGCTGGTTATCTCATAAACCACGCGAGACACTAAAGGCCACTCATCCAGTCTGACTTTCTGCATGAATCAGTTTCTTCCCAATTTAAATCCGTAACACAATAGAAAAATGCTGTCTGAGACGCGAGGTTTCCACAGAAACGACTCAGGGGGACCGTCTTCTGTGTCACTCTGTCTTTTGGCAGCTGCAGCAGCAAAGGTTTAATTAAATGTTTTATTGCAGTTGGGAGCACTGCCACATGAGACTCGTCATGCCAAATATGCTGCCTCTGTTTAAAAGCAACATAGCAGCACTGGACAGAAATTGTGTTTGAAAGAATTGTGTGATCACCATTGTGTCAGTGTACTCCTCCAGCTTGTTGGATGACACTTCACTGTGGTGCTGCTGGAACAGGTCTTTCAGGAAAGCCTAAGAGATACGTTATTTGAAGATAAGACAACAATCATATATCACATATGACGCACGTGTCCGCTGTTCGTTTATGTAGTAGCCACTGTGGTCTCAACAGGTTTATGTACGGGAGACTCCACCTGTTGTTGCAGTGGAGTTTCCTGCATATAAATACACTTTGATGACCACAAATGTGATACAATATTACAGAAATGTTATTTCTAGCATTTTTGCAAGAGGCTCTATCATGTGCCCGGGGTAGACGTCCGCTACTATTAGCTGCTCCCCTGTTCGAGGACAGTACAGAGTGTAGATCATACATGTTGAGAGGTATAGAGTGTAAGTCATTCATAGTATGAAAGGCCCCAATGTATGAATCTATAACCAAACAGTGGATTTAAAGAGTTATTTTACTTTTTTTTTAACCCTTTAAAAATGATGACCAACTGTTCAAACTCAATATTTAAATATATGCCAGTCTCTCTTTCAAAGAAGTGTCAGAGAGACAAACTTTTAAATGTACATGAACAGAGAAAATGCTGACAGAAGGTTACTCTTTCTCTCCCAGTGCCACAGCAGAAAATGTTTTCTTTGAACAGATCGGGGATGTGTTATTGGATCTTTTGTGTGAGTGGGTGTACATTTTGTTTGTGCTGACAACCTTACCTTGAGCTCCTGAGCTGATATGTAGCCACTACAGTCCACATCATACTTCCTCCATATCTACAGTAGGCAGAAGACGGAGGTCGCCCAGTGGTCATTGATAAATATGGATTAATTTAATTGAGTTTTATTCATGTTGCACCAATTCACAACAAAATAATAAATGTAAAAACATCAGTGACAGTTCTGAGTGTAATAAGTGACTTGATTTCACATATTTCTTCTCTCGTTCTCACATATTTGTTCTATGCTGTACCTTGACCTGTTCTGCATTATCCTATGGACTGACTTAACCTGACACTAGAGGAACATATATAAAGGTTTGATTGCATATCATATATATTATATATATTTCACACATATTATGATCTTACCTTCATGAAGTCAACGCTGTTGTCCAGAGCTGCTTCTCTGCGAAAAATTAACAGGAAGTTTTCATCTTCTGGAAGGATCATATTGGCTAACTGCAAAACAGGACAGAGAGCAGTTATTAGATAACGATGAGGGTCATGGAGAGACAAACAGTCTACAGTCATACAAACACCAGAACATTTGAGTCCAATCTGGTCTGACCATGCCGCGTTTATCAGATTATGGATCAGGTGTTGGGAATTCAAAACCCTGGACACTGAGGTCTGTGAATTATCCTGAAGGACTGCGCATATCCGGAAACGTTGCTCGAGTTCTACAAACAAATTTTCATTCCATTCACTTCCTTCTGTTGTATTTTTTTTCTGGCAACCTGGGCCTTGTATTACAGTGACAGTGTGTGATACATCTTTTTCTTCTAAATAAGCTACACCGACTACTCAAATTAGTGTTAATATTTGTTACATATCTGTATTATTCATTGTATTATTTCGAATTAAATGTGCTAAGGCACAAAACCTGAAGAAGAAAAACTGTTAACATATTGTGTTGCAAGCTCTTTACAACGTGAAACTGTCTATGTGGACAGACAACATTAGGGATAAGTTAGTTTGGTTGAATTATCTCTGCACCATCTCCTCCTGGCTCGTCTCCAGTCCACGATGCCTTCTTCTACTGTGCGCCTTTTTCTAACAATGTCAGCCTTTCATTGGCAGATTTATCTGGCTCTTAGAATCCTCATTCTAATTAACTAATACTGCAGCCATTTAGATCACGAAGCAGACGTGTTGCTCACAGTATGCGCAAGCAAAATGCACCAACAGTGACACCAGCTGAACAAGACCCAGACAAATTTCATTTGTATTACGTATTTTCATATTTCTTAGTTAAAGTTTGAATAAGTAGTTGGGCCAATTTATTATTTCATATTTTTTTTTTTGTTTTAAAGTTATTTTGTGTTAAAAATTTAGTGAAACATGTTACAGTTTACTGGAGCCTGATGAAATCAACATGTTTGGCACAGAATAAGTCCAAATGACATACATTGCATTACATTGTACAAATGGTGCAAAAGTCAGTAGTTTACCAATCGAAATATTGTCAGGCACTGCTGTAGCTAACAGATCAGCCATGTGATAATTTCCTACTATCACACAGGATATTGTGGCTTTGAGATAAACATGCTAACTTCTATGCTCAAACCATTCGTAGAGCAGAGGCAACAGAATATGGGGAACTGGCATTTGGAAATATAGTATAGCACAAACAAACTGAAACATATTAACATATTAGACACATACACTCAGTTATCAATTGATTTAATACACCTTGCCTAAGGTGATACAGTATATAACAGAAGGTCCGTTTGTGGCTCGGCTGGAAAGACAGTCTTCCATGAACCACAGTAAAGGTAGTTAAGACTCCCAGTTCCTGATTGCTGGCCACATGCAAGTGTTTCTCAATAACTATTGCTATTGCCGCTATTGGCAGTGAGGGTGCATCAACCTTTGATTTACTAGACATCAGTTAAACCAAACGTTGTGAATTTAGGTCTCATTCTGAAATTCAGCATTGCTTTTCAAACTTTGCACTGTGTTTTCACTTTGGGAATCGCCTCAACATAACCAAATACACCATCAGATGACACCATGTCAGTGGCGAGTTGAGCTCCACCCACCCCATGTTGTTGTGAATGCAACTGACTGACAGCAATTGGATGAGTTGACAAATTAGTAGCACAAAATCTGATAGGTTTGTGTCAGAAAATAGTTGCACCTCCTGAATCTGTAGTTTCCCATCAGCAGTAACATCGTAGGCAGACATAAACCTCTGCTTTAGTCTCTGAACTCTCTCTTCAGTCACCTTTTCCTGTTAAGATACAAAGGATTAAAGAACAAACATTAATTCTGTTACCCCAGTGACACCACTAGAAACCTACGTAGTTGTTTGAACAGATACAGTAATGATCATACAAGTTGCGAAGTAAGGTGCAATAAAAACAATTAGTTGTACGGGAAGGCAATTCCTTTTAAATCAGTATGTAATGTATTTAAAAATACAGAAAAGGATGTTATGGAAGGACAAACACTTCACTAGCTGAGTCACAGTTATTTTAAGAAATGTCACCATGGATACTTGTGTGGTCTCCCACTTCACAAGGTTGGCTTTTCAATAACCAAAGGCTCAGTTTTTGTAAAGTGATTATTGAGTTAATTCTGCTCGGTCTTTGTAATGCACAAGGAAAAGAGAAGGAGAAACTTCAAATTGAGTTAGAGTTTTTGTAGCCATAGAATGTTAGTCAGACATTCATATACATTTTATATCAGCAAGCAGTGTAATGTAGAAGTTTGTGGTAGTTCACTCAGTCTAGACCACAGTGCTGTAGGTAAACAATCTGAAATTATAACATTAATAAATTACAATGCATGTAAATATGCAGAAACCATATTATAGCAGATTATAACCAAATATGAAACAAGATAAAAAAGCTGCAAAGATAGATCTGTTTTTGTTTCACATTTACAACCAGTCTGTTCTCTGACAAAGCTTTAAAGCACTGAAAGACGAGACTATGTTCAACTGTTTGTCATTTTACATAAATATATTTAGCAACTAATCTTCAGTGTCTCTTTGCAAACCCCTCTGTCTCTGTACTGTAACTATAGAAACATGTTAATCTATGTCTGAATCATGGTTTCACACACTGCAGAGCAAATGGCGTGCAGACTAGAAGGTGCCAGGCCACCACCGCTATCTATCATGCTCTAATGTTGCTAAGTTTTCAAAGCACATTTTGAACATTTGCAGTAACAGTTCATGCAGGGGAAAGGGGCATTTGTGGGTACGATGCAGAGGGAATTGGACAAATAGTTGTTGATGTTACTCTGTGCTGTAGTGGCTGAATAATTACTGTTTCTGTAGCTTTGTTTCTATAGCCTCGCTATGCTTGTGAGGACAGTCATAATGCATTACCTAGCTCCATACCCTAACCATCACAGCTAGATGCCTAACCCTAAATTTTATTCTAATCCTGACCAAAACTGCAGGTTTGCATGCAGGAACACACAAAGTACTTCTGGAGGCCACTAATGGTGGAAAGAAATCATCAATTGTTTACTGCCAACCATTACTACCTGAGGTAGGTCACTCACTCTTCACTTAGAAGTGGTTCTAATGTGTGAGGGCTCAGATGTGTGTCATTAGGCTTGTCCTTTGACAGTGACCAGAGCTCTTTAATTGTGTGCAACATCCTCATAGTCACCCCACCCATCCAGATGGGCTCAGCTGCCCACACTGCAGAGATGCACAACCAATTAAATTTCCTAAAAAAATGTTTCAGGCTTGGACTTTGACACATTATATCTCACAAACAATGTAGTTAGGATTGTATAGCAAGCATAACGTTAGCAGCTACATTTCAAAATAAGCTGTTGGCTGTACTTACAGAACATGCATAGGGATGTGTGAATAAATAACATAATAGACTAAGGTGTAAATAATTGTGACTATGGAGAGCAGATTATATACATTTCTTCATATCAGTATATTCACACAGAATCAAAGAGCCACTCTACTAATTTAAAGTTCAGCTTTAATTTGATCATGTTTACTTTGTAGTTTGCAAAAACATACAAAAATTGGCGTTTCCATTAACCAGGAAAACATTCTTGACTTGGTGTGAAGCTGAATGCCAGGATTGGAAATGGAAACTTTGCACTGCCTAGCCTGTTCAGCTGCCCATGGCATGCAGTGCATGATACTGTTTTGAAATCAGTTTTCTTTGCTACTTACAGGTTAATAAAAGCTGACTTACTTGTGGACCCAGCCGCTTCATCATGTGACGAAAAAAGTCATCAAGCTCTTTGTCCTCAATGTAGCCATTATCTATCCAAACAAAAACAAGTATTAGAAATCATTTTCCCTCTCCAATCATGCAAAACCAGAAGATAAATTGACTACTGTACTCCCCGTCTTTGAACATGTCATTAACTGTCCTTACCATCTGCATCAAAGTGTTGCCATATTTCCAGGAAACCAACTGCATCCAGGTTTTCAAACGCACAGTCCATTTTAAGAAAAGAAATCTGTCAACTTTTTACACAGACAGAGGTAACAAACTGTCCAGTAGCTTGGTTGGTTGACATATGCTCTCTCTGACTTAGTAAAAAAAACCACACCTCCTGTGTCTGTGTGTGTCAGAGATGGAGACAAACGCCAGTGTAGCCTTGTATTGGCCATCTGGTGGCTGTATTGTTAAACTGCAAATGAGAGTTTAAAAAAGAGGCAATGTAGAAGTCTGTAAAATAATTTTAATAAATATTTTTAGGCAATGTTCAACACAAGCAGAATGACTTTAATTGTTGATCTTTGACAAACTGGAACCAAAAAATAAATAAATCAAGACTGATAAAAATGAGCAGACATGTCACGTATTTTTTTTCCAGCTGAAGAAAGTAATTTCGCATCTTTTTATCTCATAAATCATGACAAAATAACATTAAATTTATCAAAAGTATTAACAAATTAATCCTTCCCAAGAATTAATTTCTACATTTATAAACAAAATGTGCAAGTAAGGAAGAAGACAACAAAAGATCAAGACATCAATGGCCACTTTTTTATTCCAAATAAATTACAAACAATCTCCTAGTATAGGGTACTTGGTACGAAAACAGTATAGGATTTGTGCATTCATATACAATAGGTGTATGAATATACCACAGTGTGTTTATTGTGTGCATACACATACATGAATGAACGCACATATATACATACAACTCACAGCCACAACATGCAGTCGTACACACATGAAGACCCGGGAATCTTGACTTAATGCTACTGGTTGTTTCCACTTTCTCCACAGACAGGAAATCGTTGTCAACCTTTCACGCAACTCAACAAAAACACAGCCAGCTGCTTCTGAAATTCCACGCAAAAAAACAGAAGTGAAAGTGTCCTGATCAGTTTCTTGCATCTGGTTAAAGATGCCTACAGACAGATACGTTTGCTCTTAATGGTTTGTGAATTAATGGCATTTTTCTTCAGTGTCCATAAACAGGAAATGAAAAACAGATATGGACATCAGGTACAGATTAATTATCTACAATGAAGAACAGCATTATTTCCAAGCCAAGATTAGTGACTAAGAAGCAAACCTAATCATAAACACACAACAAGACATTGATAGACACCATAGGAAAAGGTGCATCAGTAAGACCTTTGGTCCTTACTTGAATTTAACTCTTGTACAGTAAAGTGAAATACAAGTTGTGCCCTTTACAGACTGATTGCATGTAAAGAACGGAGGTTTTCTGGGTGGCACATCTGCCATTAATGTATTCTACAGCAACAACCAAAGATGTGGCAGATGAACAGTGGCCAAAATCAATGTACTTGACTTTAAAACAGTCTAATATGGAGATGTGTAGAGCATGCTGCGTATACATGAATGTGGACATGTCTTTATCTTTTACAAAGTCAGTATTGTAAATCTGCCAGATTCTATATCTGGACTGACTGCAGACTGTGTGGCGGTGTGAGGAGTGCACTTTATGCCGTTTAGAGAAGAACCATCCCGAGACCTGCGTCGTTGTCACATTGTAAAAAATTCAGGTCCTGGACGTTATATATACAGAATAGCTAAAATACAGCTACCTTCACGTTCACTCTCATATCATGTATGTTATGTAAAACTTAAAAAAGGCAATATGAATACAATGGTATGAATCTGAAGAAATGTGCACAGTACAAAGTAAATTTCAAAAGTCCTGTAGGAACAAATTGCTAGAAAGTGTTTTGAATGCTGGAGATCCTGCAGTATGCTGCTTTTACACAAACAGCACACTGAAGAGGTTACTGTGTGTGAAAAGTCGTCTTTTTTTAGTAAGTTCTCTGCTTTGATTTGACCATCAGCACATCAGATGAATGTACATAAATGTAATTTGTTAGCGTGTTATTAGAACTGAGGATATATCTCTTTTTAAGAGCAGTTTGATCAGTATAACTCACAGTCTAGTTTAGAGCTTAATGGATTTATTTGTCTTGAAGATTACTAGTTAGAAATAAAGATGTTTAAATTCTTTGACCCAATATGCCACAGATATGTGCCAAAACATTTACAATGGAACTCTGAATTGCACTTTCATCACACTTTTCCCTATTAACTGTAAAAAGAAAAATCAGTAGTTAAATGTAAAAACAACATCAATGTATTTCTTCCACAGTGTTTAGTGTTAACAGTGCTGAAGCCTTAGTGATTGGGTACTGAACATGAAGTACATGAGGTGTACTACAGTCCTTCCAGTGCTTCATGTGGCTCTGTCGCTCCGATCCTCCGACTTAGGGAGACAAACGTGTCCAGTTTGGGGGTTTGATACAGTCTTAAACAACGTTACACTCCTTCAGTGACGTGTCCATTTACTCTCCTCTGAGTAACTCGTAGTTGTACTGTCAGGCAAGCTACATTAAGTATTTACGTTGGTGCTGAAAATGTCAGCTGAACCTGTATTTTCCCGTTAAAAAAGACAAATTGGGTAATGGGTTCAGGCAACCTGGAAGTTCAGAACGAAAGTTTAGTTGCACATAGTGAAAACTGCACCTACAGACATGTAGAACTGTTGATTTAAAATAGCCACTGGGTCCTAGTTTGGTTGAGTTCAAGTACAGTACGGTGGTATTTTTAGAGAATGTCCTGTGAGACAAGCTACTGCAACAAACAGAAATAATCTTGTTAAAGAAAGTGAGTTTTTTTTCTTGTTAAAACGTCTGGTTTCGTTATTACTTGGCTGAGAATGGTTCTTTTGGAGACGTAAGATTTTTACCTGACAGCAGAGAGTAGGTTGAAACCACATTTTAAAGAAAAGGCTGTTTGCAAGAAGGAAGCGCTTAGGAGATTTAGCACTGTTTGGTTTACTAGTAGACATGACGGGACTGAAAAAATATTTAGGATGTTCTCCAAGATGTTGACCAATATATTCACAGATGATTAACTGGAATTGTAAACTGTATTTTACCTGATGCTGCCGCAAACACTCCAAAACATTATGTGTTTTTTGCAGTCAGGACATGAATGAGAACATTTTGATTATATTCCCCTTTAGTCGGAGAACACAAGAAGCTCATATTAAAATAAAGTCTTTGTCTGCTTCCTCCCCAGAGTCTGATGGCTTCTTGCCTGCTGCCGTGTCCTTGTCTGGGTTTGGAGGTTGGTCCTTGGTACTGAAGGAGCCATGATCCTCAGAGTTGGTGCGGAGACGGCCGGGTCGCTGAGAGTCTGGCGCCACCTTCACTGAAAACAAGAGAGAGTGTGGAAATAATTAGAGCCCTAGTGGAAAATGAGAAATGAGAGGAACACCGCTGAGCTCGGTGAGCAGAAGATGGCAGTCTATTAATCTGACCTGCCGATTTAATTCCCCCTCCATAAAGAATTATAAATGACAGTAACATGCCAGAGAATCAAAGGCAAACTTCAGGGTACCTGTGTGAAACTGTTGTGTCATGGCCGTTCAAAAAAAGCCCATTCAACCTCAAGCCACTCGATGAGTGCTGTAGCTGCTATAGTGAGCTCATGCCATCCTTCACAATCAGTTGGTATAAACAGATTAAACTAAACCGTAGTCCCACTTTATATTTGTAGTTTTTTATTATTCGTACTTCATTTGCATCAGAAAGTGATTGAATCTACTAAAAGGATCAAAATCCTCAGTGATTTGAGTCAGATAATTATTTACTCACGTTGGCACAGAAGATGTTGTGAAATTAAACATTACACCGATATCTCAAACCTGGACTTGATTTGATCTGTTTTTAAAAGGGTTGAGAGACATGTGAGACGTGTTAACCATACATGAATATATGGGAGAAAAAAAGCAAAGAGGGAAAAAAGTTGCCAAGCTGTGTCTGTTACATAATAAATTCATTAGACCTGAATCTATCAGTTTGATATCTGTCATACAGTTAATGTAGACAGACAGCAGTCAGACTTCAGAGGAAACAATGCAAACACATATGAAATTATGAAGGAAGCTGATGCGTTGTCAACAGCTAACAGCTCCAACATCTGTCAAGAGAGGCATGTCTGCAAAAGTTACTACTAAAGATCATGCACGGCAAAATGTTCTGCATGAATGTGGGGATAGATGTAGTGCACACAATAATGTGGAGTGGATAATGTTGCACTATTGATAAGCCACTGTTGTGCATCAGATGTGTGTGCGTATGTGGTCAGCTGCAAGGTTTTTGTTGTACAATCTGACAGCAGCTGGAAGGAAAGACCTTCCGAGTCTCTCTATCCCACAACGTGGATGCAGTAGCCTGCCACTGAAGGAGCTGCTCAGTGCTGCTAGAGCATGTTATCCAACAGGGATGACAGCTTAGTAGTCGTTCTCCTGTCAGCCACAACCTCCACTGCGTCCAGAGGACATCCTACAAGAGCTGGCCTTCTGGATCAGCCTGTTCAGTCTCTTCCTGCCCCAAGCAGTGATGCTGCTGCCCCAGCAGACCACACCATAAAAGTCATAAAAGTCCTTAGGAGCGGCCCTTGCACTCCAAAAGACCTGAGGCTCTGCAGCAGGTACAGCCTGCATTTACCTTTTTGTAGATATATATCCATATATGTTCGGAACTCTCCAGTAAAAAGACCAACTTGGGATTTACCTTCCTGAGTAGTTTTGTTAGACACTGCTGACTGCAGACTGGTCTGGCCCTCCTTGTCTTTCTCTGACAGCGCCCTCTTCAGTGTGGTAGGGAGAACTGTAACCTTAGACGTACCACCACTGCTGGGGGATTCTGGGTTCTCATCTGTCAGATCAACAGTGTGAAATTAGAAACATTTATTGTCAGTACACAAGCAAATGTGCAACAATCAAAGTGTTCATGTTGCACAAATGTTACTGCACTGAACAAAATATTGGACAGCAGAAAGATCTGTAGGAGTAAATGCCTGGTGAAGCAAAGGTTCAGATGCAGGGCTCTGTCAGTACCTGTGCTCCTGCTGCTAGTGACGGTCCTGGGCTTTTGTGGAATGGTGGGTCGCGCAGCCAGGGCAGGCTTCGCTCCCTGTGGCACTGGAGGTTTGGGACTTACTGGCCCCCCAGGGGAACTTGAGGAGGATGTAGCTCTGAGTCGAGAGGCTGGTTCAGGCTTGGTCTCCCCACGTGGCACAGTCTTCTCTGGACAACCAGGGTCTGGTTTATTAGTAGAACCACTGGGAGACCGGCTTTCTGGAGCTGTGGGCTGAGGCTTCGCTACTGAGACACAAAGAAAAGAAAATATAACAATTATTTAATATGAACCCTGGCACAAAAACAAATGAAATGTGTTTTTGACATAAATTAACACAATAACACAATACCAATTAATTAATCTCAAATATATATATATTTTTCCCCCAAGTCACGTCCATCATAAATACAATCTAGTGAACTTAAATAAAGGCTAGAATAGCAGAATAGCTCACCTGTTGTATTGCTGTCAGGTCTGTCAGGGCTGGAAGACTGAAAGAAACACAAGCACAACATACTGCTTCACTACTGCCTTGATTACATAGAAACCACTTTTACACTACACAATGCTAAAATCATCTCTTTCAGACTGCTATTTTACGCACTGCATTGTTCATTTTGTGTAATTTACGTATTTTTTCAAGCAGAAACAGAAACATTTCGCCAGTAGGGGGCGCCTTTCTGTTAGAAATCCTAAAAGGTACAGCAAGCACACCTGGAAGCCAGCCAGAACAAGCAGCTGGCAGAGGAAACTTTAGTACCAATGATGCAAAAACCATAAATGTCTTAATACACACACAAACACTTGACTCGTTATGCATCTAGTCAGCACACGGTCATTGCTGTATCCTTAAGCATGTTTCTACAGGACAGCTCACTCAATTACAAAATATTTGACCTTATTACAAGTCATTGTTAATCACCCTGTTGTGTTCTTACAGATAAACAATGGTGTAATAGGCAGAAGGCAAAATACTGTTGGTGCAGGATTCTCTGTACTTATCTCGTCCTCGTAGCTATATTCAGCTATGTAGCTACTTTGGTCTCACCTTGTATGCTCGCCTCTCCTGCTTGGCCTTCATCTCTGCTAGGAGGCCACTGCCCATCATCTGTACCCCCGGGTACCGCCTGCCTCCCTGAGGGCTGCCTCTGCCATCTGAACCCTCCCAGAGCTCGTCCATGGAATCCGGCGTCCTCAGCTCCTCTGACCGGTCTGAGCTGCTGCTGTAGTCTGTGTGTTGTGAACGAGTGGAGGCGTCTCTGCAGAGCGGGCAGAATATATTTGTGAAATAAAAGAGACTGGAACATTAAGACTGAGTTCATGTGTAGGTAAACAGCTTTTCTGTTTCAGTTCATCTATACCTGGATTTTGGCTCAAGTGCAGGGCTCTTTATTGCCACCTTTGGTGAGGGGGGCTCCTCAGGGATGGTGGAAGCTGGAGCTGGACCTACAGGGGCTGAAGATGTACCTGAGGATGGAGGGGTCACCTGGTTTTTCTCAGATTTATCGGATTTGTCAGATTTGGACGATCGTTTGATGAGGTTGAGGAATCCTCCTTTACTCTTTTTTTTCTCTCCGTCCTGAGATTCGGAACTCTTCAGGGAACGTCTGAGATGATGGTAGAAAAACAGAAAAATGTAAATCACACGTATGATATTTTAAATCTTTTATCTTCTTCTGGAAAAAGAGTTCAAGTCGGACAGTCCTAATGAGAATAACAAATACAGTGCATTACTTACTTGGAATCCATTTTGGTGACTTTTTTAGAGAAAAACTCATCCACGCCCTCATCCACCCGTCCCAAGAGGCCATTCTGTTCCCCATCCTGGGACAGAGTACTGTTGATTTGCTGAAAGGAAAAAAGAGAGATATTTGATACAGATAATATTAATGATAAATCGTGTGATAGAGACACTATTCAGGCCTCGAATAGAGACCATGAAATGCTGCATGCATCCAGATCATTTTGTGCATTCATCATTCTGTTTCAATAAGCAGAAAAACAAATGTGACTGACTGTGTGAGATCTTGGAAATACATTTAAGAAATCCCTCTTGAATTCACTAAATATGAAAACCTTTTTTTAAGACTTGCTCTCCCATTCTGCTTTACTCACAGGGACTTTGCTAGAATGTGTTTTCTTGTTCCTTCGGGGGCGTAGTTTAGTGAAGTGCTGCAACTTCTTTTCCTCTTCAGATGGCAGCTCCACAATTACGCCTGAGCGCTGCTCCAGTTTAGGCAGGACCTGAGACGGTGTTGGTGGGGTTTGACATGAAGTGTCCTCCACATGGATGGGCACATCCTCCAGAGCCTTATCTAGGTCAAACTCCATCTCTGTAGATTTGTATGTTAGATATATGCTGAATATTCAATTTTCCTCTCATTTCAGTCTTAAGTTGCAATAATACAGTGTTAGTGTCAATTTAATTTGGGTTGTAGAATCTAATCAGTTCATCACTGACTCTAATTGGACGGTTGCATCAAATCTCAAGAAATTCCTCTTCACATACTGCATTCACAAGAATGGGTCGCAAAAGCTGTATTAACATGAAGTCAGTGTGAACTTGATCTTAATCTCATCAGGTCATCATTGACTCTCCAAATGTCTTATATGAATATTAATTCAGAAGAATAGGAGAGGATGTGGATGAAAGTTTGACTTCATATCTATTCAGTGTGCTGACCAAACGCAGAAAATATATCATCTCTGAACTGACGGACTGAACAGTATTAAATTTATTTATTGTCAACAGTTCATTTACTAAATAAACATTTTATCAATTTGAGAAATTATTCTAAATACATAGTGAAAAACAGCCTTCATCCTTTACCCCTTCGTATTCATTTTACAGTATGAAACATTTGACGTTAACACGAGTCAATATCACACAAAAACAAAAAAGTACTTACCAAAGGCACGGGACACTGGCCGAAGCATTCTGCTGTGGATGCTTTTTCTTTTCGATTTAGGAGTCATCTGAAGAAATCAACAGACAATTTAATTATCAGTTAACTGCTAACAAATAACAGATATTGGCATTTATTTCAGCAATTAGTGGATAATCTGATTAAAAAGGTAAACATGGGCATGCAGTATACAAAGGAAAAGTGTGCAGTATCTTAAGAAACAGAAGAACAAGTGCAGTTAAAAGTCTGAATGCTTTTCCAAATGAAGCTAACTAAGAAAACAAACATGTTTTCACTTTGTCAAATGGGTTGTTGAGTGTAGACTGAAAACTTTCTAAAGCCACTGTGGTAATAAAGTAATTAATAATGCTGGTACATCTTTATACTGTACATGTCTACATATTAACACACAGCTTGCATCTTACTGCATATACTGTATAGTGCAGAGAGTGGTGGACCACATGTACAAGGTGAGGATGCCAAACAGTGAAGAGGAGTAGTGCAATGTGGCTGGATGCATTGGAAGAATAAACATTTTTAACTCTATGCATTCAACTGTGTGAAGTATAATATGATAAGTATAAGGAGTGAGTGAGGACGAAATAAATGTGTCCGACTGTACTTTTGACCTAATACCAATGCTAAAGAAAAAGCATCAGCACAGAGGACACTACAGCGGGTGAAGAAGCAGAAAAGGAAGAGAAGAGTGAGGGAAAAAAAGAAAGTGGACAGAAAGGAAAGTATAGAGGGACAGAATTACTTACACTGGTGCAGCACAGAGTCTCCATGGAGCAAACGTAGGGAAAAGAAGAGGGAACAGGGGAAAAGAGTGAAGAGAAAGACAACACAGAGTAAGGCTGAAGACAAAAGGGGAAAATAAAAGTGGCGGCCAAGACGGCCACAGACTGATGTCCGATTAGAGATGAAAAGAGGGAACAGCAGGTGCAAGAGACCAAAGAAATAGACTGGAACACAACATGCAGGTTCACTTGTTGCAGCCTGCATTTAGAACTGTTAGTTGGATTCCTTTTGTAAGAGTTTAAGAGAGGTGTGAATGTTTCTAATTCAGCGTTTTGGCTTTTAACTTTGTGGCAACATGTTGAATTTTATCACATTGTGAATCCAGTAAAATCTAAAATTTAGGATTGCTGACATTTAATTTATGAAGCATAAAGCCAAAACTCAAAACCCTGTTTCTTCATAGCCTGGTTAAGACAAATAATACAGCGAACAGTTAAACTTACTCTGGGGTCCTTTACCCACCCAAACTTACCATGCATGTCTCCAGATCATCCAGCCGTTCAGCCTCCAGTATCTCAGCGGATGCTCGTTTAGGAATCTTCACCTCTGGTATGTCCAGATCCACTGAGTCCTGCTGCACCAAGGGGCGACCTCGACATACCAGATGGTGTGCCTGAAAGAGAATCACACAGAAGAGGTGGTGTGGGAAATGAAGGGAGAAGAAAAGTGAAGAAAGTGAAGATGCACCATAGTGGTGAAGAAAGAATCATTTGATTATTTAATTGAGCGGAAACAATATTGGCGAGGAGGAAAATAGAAGTATATTTAAACATTTAGAGCCAATATGAACTGTTGTTGAAAAGCTTTGACTCCATATTCTGCTCTCATTGAAGTCATCTTCTACTCCTGCATCACAGTCCTTTACACACTGGACACAACCTCTTCCAGGCATAAGAACAGTTTCTTCCCTCAGGCAAAATCACTAACAAACAACTGATTGCTGCTTCTACATGGACACAAACTGCACACAACTCAGCACACTGTGTGATACACACACACACACACACGCGCACACACACACTGTCTTGTCTTTCTGTCTTGTTGTATGTTATTGTCTGTAATCTGTCTTTAATTTATTGTTTTTCACATATATGTACTGTCTTGGAAGAGCCGCAAACAACACAAAGCATACTCCTTGTATGTGCAGCATACTTGGCTAATAAAGCCGATTCTGATTCTGATAAAGTTTGATGCACCAGAAAATCTACAGTTTGAAGGCTTCATTTAACAGCTACTGTGACTGAATCAGTCTAAGTATGCAGTGCAATTAAAACTTACCAGTGCGAGTTGTGAAGTGGAAAGAGCCTCCAAAATTTCATCGACAATGCGATCAGACAGAAAGGATGCCAGACTTAGCTTCACCTCGCTGATGGAGAGAAATAGACAATGATGGTCAAAAGACTGAGTGGTGGAGTAAGATTAGACCCAGAAATCCCATTCAGCATCTCAGTTCAATGTAAAGCACAAACCTGATTTTGTTAATAATGTCCACACCAGACTGCTCCAGGAGGGTTTTACTAACAAAGCTCTTGGGTACAGCCGTCTTGGCTAAGCTTGCTTTCATCAGCTCTGTACGAAGATTACTTCTCTTCATCACGTGGGGACATAGAGACTCTGCCGTATCCACCATAGACAGCAACAGAGCCTGAGAGGAGAGTGAAGAAATGGGAACATGTCAGCAAGAACTTTCACAAGAACACTATCAAGAGAAGCATGTGAAAGGTTTAGAAATGTGGATACAGATACAGTACTGTGGCTATGCAAATAGATTTTGCCTTGACCTTCCCAAAAACTCCTAAATAATGTAAGTATAATTGCTTAACCCTTGTGTTTCTTTAGTTTGGGGAAATGATGACTTATAATAAAAGTCAAAACCACACCTGTAGCTGCTGGTCCATGACATTAGTGACCTCTCCAGCCATGGACTCCAGTTTCTCCTGGATTGGTCCCACCGATGAGCTGTTTACTTCCTCTCTGGAGGCTGATCCAAGGTGGTAGAGGTTAGGGAGCAGCTGGAGACACACAGAGGACGAGGGAATAATTATAGCCAATATACTGTGTACCTGGAGTAGTAAAATCACATCTATATGATACGGATAAAAGTTTTATTTTACATGCACAGAATTCGTATATGATGCCTGCTTACCGTTTTAGAGTTCCTAGCATCTTTAATGAGATTCTCCGCTGATCTGACATCCTCCAAGATCACGTCTGTCTCAGAGTTTCTCAGAGAGTTTAGGTGGTCCTGCACCTTCACACAAATCCTGTCAATCATCTGCAAGAGAAAAAAACATATAGATATGTTAAGATATAGCTGGAGTTGAATCCAGCTTCATAAAGAATCCATAAAGACTTCAGCTGTGATATCAGACAGTTTTGACCTTTACAAAAAGATGTATTCTGCAATTTAGGTATTATATACCTTGCTTACAGATCATTAGCAACATGACATGGACACTGAAGATGTTTTATAAATATATACTGATGTGTGTTTCAGTCATCATTGTGCAGTCTGCATACACATTTTATTAAGTAACCCAAAATGATCTCATCTATGCACAGTGTGGTTTGCAGATTGCTGTAATGTGTGTGGTCGCCTTTATTTTGTGAACACACCTGCTGCGTAGTTGTGGTCACAATGCCCTGCTGAAGTCGATAGGCCTGCTCCTGAAGATACTTTCTGGTCTCATGGTTCCTGTACAGATAATTCTCAATCTGTGGGAGGAGGGGGGGTGCAAAGCCACAAACAAAGATGTTTATTTAATCAGCTGTAAAATTATACAGCACAGCATGATTGTGCACTCTGCAAAGTGGAGACAGGGGGAAACAATGGAAACTGTTAATGTACCTTTAGCAAAGCATCCTCTGTTTTCTCTGGGCTCGCCTTCAGAGCCTGGGAGGCATCAATGATGGGGATGGGCATGAAACGAATGGTGAAGTTCCTAATGGACACACATTCAGAGGATATTATTCTGGAGGTAGTAACTGGGCTAGACTGCATTAGGTGAGGTTTGAGCTCTTAAATCCATCGATTACTGAGCAAAAAGATCACCAGACAGTGTTGATATTTGTATTTTGAGGACAAATTAAATATAGTATAATATAACATTATATAAAGACAGTATATTTGGCTAGCTTCAGTTCAACTCAGACATAAACATGGTATATGTGTGGCCTTAATACAAACGTATGTGTATGTAATTTTGGCTTCAATAATGTTTCATTGTGAAAACAAACAATAAAATAACAATGTCAAGCAGCGTGAAAGATTTTCTGACAAAAAGGACCGAAGGCAAGAACGCACAGTTAGCAAAAAGAAAGAAGAGAACACTTTTATTTCAATAATGCAACACAGAGAGAAACAGGAGGATGTGCTGCTGGGGGAATATGAGAAACTGAGAGAAGAGGAGAGAGGTGGATGAACGAATGCGTCCCAGGTGCAAACTTAGTTGGATGCGTGTTTGTCATGTTACACTTGCACACAGAATATTGAACAGTTGGATTCACAGAAGGATTGAGCAGACAACTCTGATTTATCCTGGCTCCACTCATATTTTTCAGTTGCTGTTCTGCTCACTCTCTCTCTCTCTCTCTCTCTTTCTTTTAAGCACCCTTCTCTTGTTGTATGCCCTGTGTTTGTCCTTCATTTCCTTCCCCTCGCTTCTTCCTCTCTGCACACACACCTTAAGCCTTCCTCCTGCTCAGCACACAGCCAGAGCACGTTTGGGCTGCAACAGCTACTACACAATGATTTTTTAATCATGTAGCGTGCGTGCACACACACACACACACACACACACACACACACGTGTGAACAGTGCTACATACTTCTCCAGAGCTGCTGCTACATCCTGAAGACCCTGAGGACTGGTGTTGTTTTTATCCCAGATCACAGTTCTGCGCACACACACAGAGAAAACAAAATGTAACACACAGAAAGCCAATTAACTCTTTTAAATTAGTTACTCCTGAGTTTTTATTTACTAGGAAGCAGCAGGGGAATGTGTTGTGCCATTGTTTTCTACAAATAGCTCTTTTCATATTATTTTTCATTTTGTATTTCTTGATCTTATATTCTTGGTATACTCTTTGTATTGTCCCTGCGCTGTGATAACACACAAATGACCCCTCTGTGGGATCAGTCTTAGCTTATCCTTTTTTCAGAGTAATTGTTTTAAGGGGTGTTGTAATGCATTTAGAATCAGCTGACTGGTATTAGTCTAAGGCTGCACACTGTCAAATGTTGTGACCACACAAAAAAGTAGCTTATGACTATGGTATATTAGCATTTATCCAACAGGTGCTACACAAATATATATACTCCTTGCAGGACTTAATAAATGATTGTTGATTATTTTACTCTAGTATAACCAACGATCCTGATCCCTCTGCATACTTGCCTGAGTTTGGAGTTGATCTGTAGTGCCTTGGCCAGCATCTTGGCTCCCATGTCCCCCATTGCGTTTCCGCTGATGTCTAGTCTGGTGAGGGAGGAATTACTGCCAAGAGCATTTAGAATGATGCTCAGATCACTTTTTAGTCTGGAGTCTGCTAGAGACAGTGAAGTGAGGGGCTGGAGAGGAAAAAAAATGTTTATATTATACTAACAAAGAGTGGAGTTGTATAAGATGACTGTCTGTTTTATATTATAGGACAGCAGGACCATCTTGGAGTTGGTTGGCCACCTGCAGGCTATTCAGCAGAGTCAGAATTAATGCGCTGCCCTCAAGCTGCGCGTTTCTTCACCAGCGATCACTCAAAAGGAGCTCTCTTAGCACTTGTATATGTTTGCCAAGTTTAACAGAAGCCATTGTAATTTTTGTCGTTGACGGCATTAATATTCGTTTGAGCTGTGCCAGCTTGTTGCTTCCCAAGAGAAACTGAGCATGACTGTCATGGACCACAGCCACTTTCACACCATTACCATTAAGACAAAAAAATAATATGATTCTTTGACTGAATTTTCTAAATGGCTTGTACCTGGTATTATAAATCTGGGAATGTTCCACAGGGAATTGGTGACTCAAAGAGCAAACTCTAATAAAACATTCATCTGTGGATCAAAAGGACAGCTGGGGACTTCTCTATAATGTCATCAGCATTATTGTTCAGCTCTCCATAGGGCAAACAGAAACATTCAGCATCAGATGAAGTGGGTTTCATTGTGATCTGAGGATTTACAAGTCTCCCACAGCAACTGTGTGTTCAGCAGGTTTAAGCTGTAATATGATGCGTGCCATTTAAACAGCTGGGGACTTCTGTGGTTTGCCTTCAATAGGTTATTTTCAACCTATTGAGCTGGTTGAGCCACCCATGCACTTTACAAACCGTTTCTGAATGTTACAGCAATGATCACAGAGCAACAGCATCGCCTCAGCCTCTTGAAGCCTCACAGCTTTATAAACAGGATAAAATCTATGTCCAGTTTTGAGTGGATGCTGAAGCTCTATTTTTAACAGTGTGTTTGTGGTGATGAGTGGGGAACAATTTAAACGAAGTTGTCTGAACATGCGGAGAGTGTTGCATACTGCCTGCACGTAACCCTGTGAAGCACAGAGCAGACATTTAACATGCTGATTTAAATAGCTACAGGATTATGCACCAGTAGATTGAGTGACTAATTCTTTCTGCTGTGCTGCATAGAAAAACAGGAAGAATTTAAGAGACCACTGCATGAAAGCTGTGATTGCAAATCTGAACACACTGGAACCTTTCTGGTATTTTTTCCAGTTTTAATTTAGCAAATAAATGCTCCAAAGTTATGAGGAGTTTTGCTTTCAGTAGTTTATAGAATGAAACAAAAATGTTAATTTTTCATAACATGTGGCTGAAGCAGGGTTAGAGTTTGTGTGCATCTATCAGGTTACGCACACCAGTGCAAACTCATTTGTACAGGTGTTCACTTATCTGATTACACAGTGCCCCTGGTCAAAACCAATCTCTGCAGTATGGCTTTTTAATGACCAACCTATTTTGTATATTACACTCTTCTATATTACAAATCTTCCCACCTTTATTTTTCACTTCCTCCTTTTGTGCCATGTGTCTAATCTTTGACCTACCACCTTTAACCTTCTCCCATCTCTTTTTCAGTGGCAGGCCATCAATATGTCTCCCTCTTTCTTTGTATTCCCACCACCTGCACAGTCAGATAAACAGCTCATACACATAATGACTCGCATGTATACTGCAAGTACCAAGAGACTGATCCAGCACAGAGTGGCTCAATAACACGATCAATCTAGCACATCCAGCACGGCGGGAGACATGGAAGGACACGCACTGGGGCAAAATTTGTTACAGGTCCCATGATGGAGGCTGAGACCAAATGAGTGAGATGGATTAAGCGACGGAAAGGAAGAGAGAGTACACGAAGCTGGAGAGAATCACTTTGTTTCTCTCACTGCAGGCTGACGTATCTTACACAGCATATGAAAATCTGTAAAAGCATTTGAAGCTGTGGCATCTGTGTGGAGGATATTCTCTGTCACCAACAAAGAGCCAGACAGAAAAGGAAATGAAAAACTCACCAACTCTTCTTCCTGAATCATATGGACCAGGCTATCCAACACTGGAGCAAGGTTTCTATCAGGTAGAAGAAAGGGAGACAGACAGACAATGATAAAAAGAGAAAACTACACTGCACAGAGACTCAAACACATCATATACTATTTAATCAGTAGTGGAGGGGAACAAATGTCTAAACACATGCTTCCACATCCATTCGTGGCAAATAGTTTGAGTGGAAATGTCCACTCTGTGGGTCGTATCTTACTTAGACTTGATGTTGTTGAAGTTCTTGCCTAGAGACAGGTGTCTGATGGACCGGTTCTTGGCTAACCAAACCAGCAGAGTAGACAGGTCTGAGTCCAGGCCTGGGGTAAGAAGATCATAATTTTGGTTAGATACATATTTCTCTACTGGTTTTAGTTTCAGCAATAGTTGGATAAGGTTTGAAAAGTTCACCGTTGTCAGAGATGTCCAGACTGGAGATGTTTGGGATCTCAGCAATGCAACCTTCAAGGATCTGAGAGCCTCCAGACCGAAGCTGTAGAGATGGGGGGTGGGGGGTTTGACACACAAAAAATGACCATGTTTATTAAAGATACTACATCAAAGTACTAAAAAATACAGCATAGACATTTGACATACATCAAACACCTTGTAAAGTATAAACTCTCACTGTACTGAAGGTGACTACTGTCAAAATAAAATTCCTCACAAGATAAATAAGTCACGATACCTAGAAGATGTGAAAAAAGCTTCTGCTGTGCAAATTCAAAAGTACAACATTTAAGGACCTATGAACCTTTGTGTGCCTGTAAAGACGACTAATGAGGTGGTTCCAGACTGAAAAGATAAACAAGAGTCCTGCACATTATGGTTTATAAATGATTAACCTATGGTGGTTATGGAGAATGGCACATGAATTCAAATAAAACAGAGCACCGAGAACAACGGCAGCTGAACATTACTTCGCTGCTTTATTTCTTCCCCTTTACAGCAAATGTTGCCTGGAAAATGAACGTCAGAAAATGACGTATCTGCCAGAACAGACATGCAAATAAAAACGAGATGTAAATTATTGCAATCGTACTTACACAATGGCCAAGCTTACAGAGGCATTAGGAGGAGAAAACAGCGTGTCAGAGCCAAGCCAACAATTACAAACACAACAAAACACACAGATGTTTAATGACCATACATCTGCAAACACACTCGCATATGCACGCAGCTACACACGGTGCTTATTTTGTGCGCTGTCGACCCCCACAAAGCACAGCTCGGCGCTGCCTCCACCAAACAGTTCATTAAGGCTTCGAAAAAGAACAGAAAGCATAATATCCCACCGCAGCTTCAGCTTGGGAAGATTTCTATGGGAATCTGGAATTGGATTTCCTGTGTAATTTGTATTCTTGTGTTATCTTTAGAAATCCAATTGAATCTGCAGAGAGATGTCTTTATCTGTTCAAGCGAGGGAGGAGATTGCGTATGTGGGTGTGAGGGTAAGAGTTGTATTGAGACAATTAGAGAGGGCCACTGACTCTCCCCCGCCTCTCCTTTGCATCATCGCTCCCCTTCCGCCCACGCCTGCTTTCTGCCAAGTATTCTATTATACAGCCTCTCAACAGTGTCACTGGCCTGTCATAGGGTTTGGAGTGGATCCTAAAAAGCTGATTGCACAGGATGAGTATTTCGTTCAAAATACCAAACTTTAGCGGACAAGGGCACTTATACTAATGCTACTAACACTAGAAATGGGAGGAATAAAGCAATCTTTCAATCCAGGATCATCGGAAGTAAAAGAGTCGATACCACTGGATTTGGTATTATACAAAATATATAACTTCAAATATTACGTGTATCTCAGTGAGCCTTACTTCACAGCAGCTGAGGTCTAGAGAAACATCCTTCAGAGCAGGGTTACTGGCCAGTCCGAGCAGCAGCGCTCTAAAAACATCATTATTATATGTAGTGAAAAAGAAATAAATATATATTAAAAGCTTTTTACAGTAATAGTTTTGACTTTGAAACACTAAGCTGACAGGTAACTTTATGTATATATATATTCATATAGATATATATTAGGTAAAAACAAGAAGATGATATAGTGTAAAGTCACAGTGAATGCAGTGGAGTTGGTCTTCTGACACATTAAAAGTGACGGGTTCTCTCACTTCAGGGCTTCTGGTGGCAGCTTGGTTCCTGACACGTTGATGGAGCTGAGAGACATGGCACTGCTGAAGAAATGCTTGAATGACGGAGTGACATCTTTGCCTTTCCTACAGTAATTAATAAAAGATATGACGACTTAAAAAGTTGTTCAGGCCCATATTAAGCTTTTAGTATCTATTCATGTCACGCATTTTATAAACAGTTGAAGAAGCAATTGTAACACAATTAAATCATACTGAGGGGAGATTCAAAGATAGACAGTAACCCTGCCTCCCCCCTCTGCCACTGTGGGCGCACCCATTTGCTCACCTCCTACCCCCGACCCCATCCCATCTCCCCTATTCCCATGATGAAGTCCTTAACTCCCAAGAGACACGCTGAAAGAAATATAATAAAGGGACAAAAACTCCACCCCTCACCCATCTGTTACACACAAGATTATCATACACACACACACACACACACACAAGCCCTCAAAGTTAAACATGCTCATAATGCGTGCATCTGCACACACATTCATGCCCATACAGTTCTAATGAATGTAATGACCCTTGCTCACCAGCAGGTGGCACACACACAGATACAGATTAACTATCTAACTGTAGGGAATCATTTCATGTCATTTCTGGATTTCAGAGTTAAAAAAAAACAACCAGAGCTGACTGCACTACTGTATGAGGTAGTGCAGTACTGTATCAACCAGACTTGAGTTGTTGGTTTTATTACTGTTATTGCAATTTCTGTTGTTATTTGATTTATTAGTTTTTAATTGTAATTCCATTTGATTTTATGTATAATTGTATTTTATGAGATTTTAACTGATTTTGACTTGAACTGTGTAAAGCACTTTGGTCGACTGTGTGGTTTTTGAAGTGCTTTATAGATAAAACTGATTGATTAATTGATTGATTGCTTGATTGAAATACATCCTGTACACAAGAGATCCCAGCCAAACCTATCCACTGGTAATCCACTATTGTGTCTTTATTTGCAGCACAACCAGCACCTTCAGAGATATTTTGGAAATCATGGAGTCTTACCTGTGAGGGAAGATGCTCTTTGCCATATTGAGAACAGTGAGGTGTTGGACCGAGCCTTGCAGCAAAGCGGAGCAGACCTGGAATAGACGGCCAAATGTTTTCTATTAGAAACTTGTGCATGTATATTTTATGTTTGCCTGTGTGTGAAAGAGACAGACGATGATTTAGGAGCTAATCAATATCTTTTGCGACAGCCTGACAGTTGGCAACATCTCGTACTAATCAATAAGCTGGAATTGGCTCCGAGACCAGCATCAATACATCAAATGCAGTATTCAAAGTGCTACACAAGCAGCAGACAACAACACAAATTGAGTGATTATAATGGATGAATTACACTGGGTAGCACTCTGTCTTATAACGCTGTGTAATGACTAACAAATCTAATTGTAAGTCGTTTCTTAAAGAATGTAATTCTCAGACTGTGTTGGGCATGTTCTGGTTTGATCTCATTACTCGGTACATTTTAATTTACATGCATTCTTACGTTCGTCTGAGCTCCTAGCAGGATATTATATCAGTACCCCCCCCATGACTCACCTGGTCCAATGGGCAGTCAGCGTTGGAGAGGTCAAGGGTTGTCAGGCGGTTGGGTTGACTAAGGAAGTGGTAGAAATGCTGCAAATACAACATCAAATATAAGACTCATTATTGTGTCCCTGTCCCTCAGTCACCTCTGATCATTCACAAGTTATTAAATGCTAATGAAGTGGTGCAGCCCCACAGTGTGTCTCCCATGCCTGGATCTGCTCTGAACAGATGTCGAATCTCCATCCGTCAATAATCTCATACAGAGTGACAAGCTAACTGGATTATAACGGTATGAAAAGGCTATCACACGAGCGCATCACTCAATCAGTTCAAGTGTTACTGATACGGTATAAACTGTGTGTGTGTGTGTGTGTGTGTTTGGACCTGCATGTCGTCTCCTCGGAGGATATTCCCTGAGAGGTCCAGATGGACGAGGCTGCTGGGGATGGACTGACTGGCACTCAGTGATTGGCAAAGGCTGTTCACCCCTAAACCCCACAACGCGCACGCACACACACACACACACACGCACACACACACACACAGCCCAATGTCAGCATTATCACATTGATATATTGACAGTATATTGAAGAAAGACAAATAGTGAATGGGTGACGACAGGAGGCGAGGACATGATCAGAATGTAGAGTGAAGGCACAGAGAGAGCAAAGATACTTTCTCATGGTTTGTAAATGTACAGTGATTCTCCACTTATATTAGTATGAAGCATTTTCAGAACATATATCTAAACCTAAGTAATTTGTTTTCACCTCAACAACTTCGCTATCAAGGGCTGCAATGATTCAAACTGAGCCTGATTGAGCCTGTAGCTGAAGGATCAGGGCTCAGTTTAAGCAGCACGACCATCTCTATAATCCCACAATGTGCTATATGATCCCTATTTATTGATTGCTTGAGAGCTCAGCATGTTTATACTGGGTCCCAGTGGACAATGTAATTTGCTGGAGTGTTTACTCTGGAGGAGAACCAAGAAGAAATGTTACCTGCAAGTGACTGAACTACAGACACTTTTAATTTGAAATTACGAAATTTCCTGAGAAAAGCACAACCACAATGAGTTGTGTTCAGTCATATTCACACAGATTAGCCACAACAGACCATAACTTCACTGAGAATCTTTAGGATGAGAAAATGTTTATTTATCATATACAGCATATAACAGTAACAGACACATATATAAAAAGGAAAGGGAGCACATACCTTTGGGTGATAATGAGGTTTTCGAGAGGTTTAAATGCTTGAGCCCCATATGAAGTTTGGCAAACTGAACACCTAGGGAGGAAATACCTGTAAACAAACAGACAATGGTTGTGTTGCCAACTTCTGTTTTGTAAGTTTAACGGTTCTAAGTCATCTAACTCTTTTCTGTTGTATTTATAAAGGCTGCCTACAATCTTATTTTGCAACGGGACAGTATATTCAGCATTGATAAACCTAAAACAGTGCAATGCAAACTCACCTAAACCAAACATTACTAATTTAAACTATGTTGTCTGATGGTGCAACAGCTTTAGCTTTAAAATATTTACAACGCTGTTCTCGTTAGGAAGCTGTAAAACAAGTACGATAAAGAATAGAGACTAGAGGAGAGACAAGTGCATTAAAGTAGATTAGAGCAGATATCGTACCTCGGTCCTCCAGCGGGTTGTTGGCAAGATTAATAGTGGCGAGTCCTGAGCTGGGGTTGTGGGCCAGGGCAGCAGCTAGCTTCTGGGCAAAATCACTACAGAGTGTGGAAGGATGTACTCAGTTCAAAATGCTTTGGCTCAGTGCCCATAGAAAACAGGAGGACTGAAGCAAGGTTAGCACGGTTACTTGGTTTCTCTACTGCAAATAAAATAATCAAAGATCTCTTTAATAGTTTGTATAACCTTACGTTTTAAGTCCTGCATTGTCTAGAACCAACTCTTCCAGTCGACTGGATCGCGACACCACCCTGAGGATCTGCTCACACACGTCTGCAGACTATACAAACAGACACACACACAGTACAGGTAGAAGTTAAACATGATTTGCAACATGGGAACATATTGCAGCAACATTTATTAAAAACGCAGTATTACTGTTGATCCATAACAGTTCTTTTGTTCATCATTTTCGCTCACAAGCATAAAAAAAACATACTAATTAACCGAATCAGCTCCAAGGCTCCGAACGCTCTTTTAAGACTAACAGGAAAGCTAATGCTGAAACATCCAAGGTCATGGGAATAATACAGAAATGTACTTTTGATTCCCACAAGTGTTCATCCTGAACAAAACGGTGGAACGCTGTTCATTTATACTAATTCAATGTGTGTGTGCGCGCGTGTGTGTGTCTGTCTGTATGTCTGTCCGTGTGTGTGTGTGTGTGTGTGTGTGTGCGTGTGCGTGTGTGTGTGTGTCTGTGTGTGTGTGTGCGTGTGTGTATGTCTGTGTGTGTGTGCGCGTGTGTGTGTGTCTGTGTGTGTGTGCGTGTGTGTGTGTCTGTGTGTGTGTGTGCGTGTCTGTCTGTGTGTGTGTGTGTGTGTGTGTGCGTGTGCGTGTGTGTGTGTGTCTGTCTGCGTGTGTGTGTGTGTGCGTGTGTGTGTGTCTGTCTGCGTGTGTGTGTGTGTGTGTGTGTGTGCGTGTGCGTGTGTGTGTGCGCGTGTGTGTGTACCACAGGACGTAAAAGCAGAATGCCACTGAATCCAGACTCTTCCACTTCCAGAGCATTTATGCGTAACAAGACTGTACAGACTTTGAACAGTTGAGAGGGACAGAGTTGTTTCACTTCTGTGGTCTGAACACCACAGGAGACAGGGGAGGAAAGGCATATATTTAGACCAAATGAAAAATTCAGCAGTTGGATGTCCATGCCCTAAGAAGACGTTCACTGACCCAGTTCCCTGTGTGCTGCGTCAAACCCCTACACCAACACACGTATTCTGTTTGGACTGATACGGTTTCACAGTGACACTCTAATTATCTGCACCGATTCAAAACACAAATGTTTCCAAGTGTTACAGAACTTCACTGCACTATTGTATTATTGTTATTCTACTCTGCCACAATGATGGCCTGTTTCTCTCAGCCCACAGCCTCAGTGTGGCCAAAACACTGGAGACATTGTCCCACACTGTTATCTATAGTGAGGGGGTGAGGGAGAGAGAGAGGAGAAGCCAGCGGAGGGATAACGGGGAGAAAGGGAAAACAAGAGGGAGAGCTGAAAGAAAGGGACTGTTGTTCACGTGTTTACTGTGAGGAGGCACGAGAATAATGGGAAGCAGAGGACGACGACACACAGTAAAGAAAAACACAGATATGACAGCAGTGAGGAATTAAATAGAGTGAAAGAGGTGAGAAAGGAGTATTGCAAGGAGGCAGGGAGCACACAAAGAGGCTAGTGTTTTCCACAAGAGCCATAACACTACAGCTGGACAGAGCACAGTGACAGTGTTAGCACGTGTGACGCACCATTTACCACTCATTCAATAACAGCCCCGTCATGCTGTGCTGTTCTGACCCTGCATCCCACTGCTATATCACACTCTCACATGTGTACACACATGCTGTGCAATCAGGAGATAATCAAAAGTCCTCTTATCGCCGCTGTCCTCTCCTCTTCTTCTCCTCCTTTCTCATTTTCGGCTCAGCGTCTTGATTAGACCACAAGACAAACAGCTCGATTGAACTGAGGATGAGCAGCCTAATCCCTCGCTGTGAGAGCCGGCTGTGTGTGTGTGTGTGTGTGTGTAATATTATCCAGTCCACTGTGCTGAGATGTATCTGTTGGTAGAGATGGCTGAATTGTAATTTAAGCCTAAGGCTTGTACCTTTAATGCATCACATCTCCTTCTCACTCCCTCTTTATTCTTCTATTCTTTTTTGTGATGTCTTTCTTTAGAAATATTCCTAATGCGACATTCTGGTTAGCAGCACATATACAATGATACTGGCTGACTGTCAGTGTTGGCTGTAGTTTGCTGGAAGGTAGAGTCTGAAATCTGCCTCTCACTCCGGCTTCTTCGTTTAAACCCGATGTATCTTTCCCCAAACCTTCTGGCACTTTACAATGTGAATTCAATAGAAAAATAAATAAAAAAAACTGTGGAGGAAGCTGTGTGTGTGGTAACTGGGAAAACAGATTGAAGCTTTGAGATGGAGCGCGGGTAATAGAGTGCTGTAGGGGGCAACAGCCTGAGACATGGAGCCTCTTTGTCTCATAGGGATTAAGAGTTTTTATCACATGAGAACAGTGGACTGATACTCAGTCAGCACAAAGGAGGGACGGAGGAAAACAACAGTGGAAATATTCTGTACTGGTTAATACATTTTCACATTAGGATGAAGGTAGTGTAGAGTAAAAACATGTTAGTACAGCTCAAATAGTTGCTTTATCTGGGACTGATAATAAACACTATTTTAAAAAATATGGAAACTATAGAAATTATGAAATTATGGAATATTATACAGTATTTTCCTACAGAAAATGTAAGAAAAATACATTAAATGCAAAATAAATTACAATGTAAATCAATCAAAATTGAAATCTAGGTGCAGGCCTATACTTTAGATAAATAAACAAAGCTAGGAACTGCAGCATTTAAAAATAAATATTTCAGCTGATTCCTATCTCTCACATGTTATAATGAGATATGCAGAGACATGCATGCAGCCTGTAATACCGATTAATCTAATACTGGAACAAAAAGAGGCAAAGCAGAAATCACTACAGCTGGAGCAGCAGTAATGTTCTGGTGAAGTGAGGAGCACAGGAAGAGATGGTGGAAAGAGAAACTGACCAGTTTGTAGTCCTTGGTGGAGAGCTTGGTGAACCACTGGTTAAACTCAAGGACCGCTATTATGGCCACCAGATCCCTGAGGAGCAGAGAAAAAGTAATATAGTAAATTATTATGTAAAAGTAATACATAATAATTTGTGCCACAGCGCCTTGATTTAAAAAATGTTACATTATTTTTACCTTTTCAGTTTTAACACGTACCTATTTTCCAAATGGCTGAAGTCTTGCAGGTTGAGTTCTCTGCTGTCTTGTGTCAAATAGATGGTGTCTACATCCTGGAATAATAAAACATTTTTTTAGGCTGCTGCTGTTGACTTTTAGTGAAATTCTGATGCTTTGGGGCAGAATTTCAGCATTTCTTTTTGTCTGTCTCTTAAGAAATCAGCATGATCACAGCTTTGTATCTGTAGAGAAGTTTAGGTAGGTGAGGAGGAACTTTAAACTCCAGTGAGTCAAACTTTCTTTCAGTAATACTGGATGAGTCACATGGATTAAATATGGAGATATGGGTTCAGGGATATTTTATCCATAAAGTGCTGTTTATAAAAAGGCTGTATGCAGTTTTATGTCATCCAGTTTAAAGCACGGAGTCGGGAGCCGTGCAACTGTAAAGGAAAAAATATACAAACCCACTGCACTTCTTCCCTGTAAGGCAAGCTCAGCCAGTCGCAAACATATCTATACATCTGAGAAAACCCACCTACACAAGAGAGACAACACATAGAAAATGCTAATTAACATATCCCACATGCTTCTAGCAATGAGATGTACACAGTCAGAGTCACAGGTTGTTACCACATGGTCCAGGTTCAGCAGGCTTGTTGTTCTCCCACAGAGTTTGCAGAGAGGTCAGCCTGTCTGGAGGCTCCATGCAGAGCTTCTTCATCACTTTACTGGATAGAGACGATGCATGTAAGTACAGCTTAGTGCTCATGTTCGACTGCTGCGCCCAGTGACATTTTCCAAAGCTCATTTTTGGCTCCTTACGTCAAGTAGAAACTGCACTGCTGAGCGTGCCAATAATTTGGAAATAAACTTACCGAACTAACAATTTAACGTGTAATGGGAAAAAAACAAAATGAAAATACATCAGACAAACACACACACCTCGGTGGTAGACCAGGACATATCCTCAGCAGACAGGTTCCTATGTGAGCGACCACCTCATTAACCTCCTCTGTGGTGAGCAGCTTCAGTGAGAAGCAGCCGCGCTCGTATTCCACCAGCAACTGAAAAGACACGTGACGATGATTAGTGACATCAGACACCTGCTACCACCACAGTTATTCATTCGTTTTTTTATTATTCTAGCTCATCAACTCCCATGTTTCAAGTCAACAACGTCCCAGATAAGTAAAGATTTATTTACAATAATCAAGACCAGCGAACCATTTAACGATCACCACCGTTTTACATATGTGCCTCCTCTATAGGCCAACACAAGAATTATCACATTTTGAAAGTAGATGCTGTTGCCTGACAGCTGACAGAGGTCAAAAAGCCAAATGGAAGCTCCCTCCAGATGAGAAACATACAATACACTGCTCCAAATCAATGCATGCATGAGTTACTCAAGACTTTATCCTGCTGTAGCTATATGACACATTTTGCTTCTCCACAGCCACAGGCTTTACATTTCATCTACTTTTCTGGTTTTAAATATTACAACAAGTCAGGCAATTAGTCTATTTCCCAGTGTATTTTCTCAAAATATTACATTTGGTACAATGCTCTGTACCTGCGTAGACTTGTTACAAGAAATCCCCTGGATCTCTAGATAATTAAAGGAGTGTTCCACCTGAAAAAGAGCACAAAAAATTATCTACTTAGGAACCAGCAGAATCACACATTAAAAAAAAATATATATATATATATATATAACAACAGATCACGAGGTTGTCTTGAGATTACAGATATGACTCAATTAAACTCAATTAAGTGTTTTCCACTGAACTGAATCAAGTGCACTTATTCGTGTCCAGAAGACATGGTTTGTTAAACCCGTCAGGCAGAAAATGCACATTTACATTTTCTACTTCTATTTAGAGAGAGCATTTCAGGACAAAGAAAACAGAGAAGCACCAGCCTGCTTTTCCATTCCTAAAAAGGACAGAGAAAGAGATTCTCTTATGTGAGAGGGGGAACCTTAAATACAACACAGTTTCTGTCTTTTCCTCTCGGTTTTCTCTCTCACACGAACACAGTACAGAGCCTGAGGGCAGGCCAGGGAGGGAGGCCAGACTATTCCAGGTGGGTGCTGTGTTCCTGAGGCTTGGCAAAGAGATGAGAGGAGGGAGGAGATAAGCAGACTGTCTGTCTACTGTCTGACTACAGTAAGCAGTTTGTGTGTGGTTGTTGACACTTTCAGCCTAATAAAGTAAAGCCAGAATAACAGTACAGTGTAAACAAAGCCCATTTCCATTTCAGAATATAATTGAGTGATGGTTTATTTTAAATGTTAATAACACAGTGAAAAAGAAATCAATTTTTAAATCAATTAATCAATTAATTTTCTCTAATTAAACTAATAAACAGAGAGGGCGCATGACAATAACAGAGCTGAGTCAGATTTTTAATTTTTGACTTCTGAAACATTTAAAAGAATTAATCCTGCATTTTTCTATTATTATATTGGAGCTGAAAATAAACTAATACTGACTAATAATAGTTAAATTAGTAAACTTAAGGTACATGCAGACCTCAGTCTTATTACTATGTGATGGAAAAGTCGTACCCAAATGTTTGCCATAGTGAAGCCCGTCTGATGAAAAGTCTGACAAACTGGTACCATAGAATAGATAGTATGCAGCTACAGTACAGTACAGTGTGATATAACTAGTACAACATTTACAGAAGTATACAGAAAATATATACAGTAGGATGTATATTTTGTAAACTATCATCTGTATGTATCTGTGTGCGGTAAACCTATTCAAAAGAGGTCAATCAGTAAGTAGCATGAAAGCACACACACTGAACTGAAAACCAGCCACTGGCAAGTGAGTGCACAAACAGTTAGGAGCACTAGCCAAAGGCAAGCATCATGCTGGGAGGTGTGGGGGGAAGCCAAACTGCATCATTCACTCAGTCGTTCACTATCCATCTGTCACTTTAACCACTCTCCAACCTCTTTGGGTTTCATTTTAATGAAAAACTCAACTTTTAATCATGTACAGAGGGTGATTCCACGTACAGGAGTTTAGTTGTGAACATTGGGATAATGTTCCAGTGACTCTAAAAGTAAATAGAGGATTTAAAGATTTTTAAGATTCGATAGTGACACACGATCCAGTAAGTTAGACATGAAAAGATGAGAGGTGAGCGGTATGACCAGAGAGAGAGAGAGCATATGTGATGTTAGGAGACAAAGACAGACTGCAAGGCCCTGCAGCCAAACCATCAATACACACACACACACAAACACACACAATACGGGGCCGGAGGGAACTTTCCTACTGAGAGAAGAGAAATTCACAGTAAATGTTTAACTGAGGTTTTACTGCTGCTACAACATAATACTTGAATATTAAGGCCTGAGACTCAACAAAATCTCTGCCTGAAATATTCACCGATTGGTCACTTGGGGATTTTATTTTCTGAAATTTCACCTAAACATTCATACAGATCAACATTGAAATACACAGAGAAAAAAATAAAACGGTTTTGGCTTTGATTATACTAAAACGGATTTCAGCAGGAAACAGCAATAACTCATGTTATTCATGAGGTTATTCCTCATCTCTACTGTAAAATAGATTTTAGAAAAATCAATACAAAGAAAAACACGATAACCAGCCTTTTATAGATGTTGGCGGGCTTCACCTTTAAATAAAATACATTATATGGAAACAACTCATTCAATATACGAGAAAAAAATACAGTAAAAAGAAATAAAGCCACAATTCATCATAGAAAATATTTATTAGATTAGATTTAAGATTTTACTGCCTTTCAATTATTCTATTTACAATTATCTGCTGCTGGTTGAAGAAAGCAAGTTATTTAAATAAATACAGTATTTTTTTTATTATTTTCTGGCTATTTATTAATTGAAGAATTTAGGGATGATTACAAAAAGCTTTGGTTGGAAAGATCCCTCATGTTATCTTTGTGGACCTCAGGTGGTGGGAGGGGATGAACAAACATGAAAGTATGAGAGTGAAAAAGACATAAAAGGTGATTTGTAACTGTACTCTGATTCAGTCATGACAACAAGGGTAACATACAAGAAAAGGATGAATGGAAAAAAAGAGGCAGAGGCAACAAGCTGATACAACTAATACTGTAGATTAAAGGGGTTGGTTAAAGTAGGTGCCTGATCCCTCCAGGTCAGAAGAGAGTAGCAAAAGAAAAAAAAAAGAAGAAGATGCAAACTGATCCTCAAGCTGCAGCTCAGGCCAGTAAAGACACATGACGTCACGTGAAACACGATCAGATTCCTCCAGTAAATCACCATCGTAAACAGTCCGTGGAAGCATCTTATTCACTGAAAAGCATCTATTGAACAGGAAACACTAAATGACTTCCTGATTCTGGTACTAGAGATTCTGTGTATGTGAACTTTTGACTTTTTTTCTAGCATCATCACCGAAACTGTAAAAAGTGATTTGCCCACTAACCATTCAGATACTTGCAGAAATACCCACAAACAGGAGTTTTTGGTATGAGAACTCACAACAAACATACGTATATGTTTACAGCATGATTTTCATTTGTTGTAGGTCTGCCAGGAGCTAGCAGGCTCATGACTTGACTAACGGGTCATGATTCAGCAGTGTCAATCTGATGTGACGTTTAATGACAGGCGACACGTCGTTCAAGTGAACCTCTGCATTGTGTTGCTCCATGTGGCAGTGGCCGTGATGCTGGTACAGATGAAGACAGACGTTTCATTGCATGTACTGCGTTATGACACCACTGATAACCAACATCCAATATCCTATTTTCACTGTCGCTCAGAGAAAGAAACAACGTGTTGTTCCTACCTTGGCGGGAATGCGCGCCGTCAACAGGTAGACCCGATAAGACGCGAGAGCCTGAAAAGGAGACAGAGCAGAGGGGATGTTGGTGTAAACACGTACATAAAGTGACAAGGAAATGACAAAGACCACCGACAGCTCTCCCGTTGACTCATCACGATGAAAAGGCTTAGGAAACCTTTTTGTCTGTGTGAAAATGGAGAACGATGTTTTCTCTCCACTTGTAACTAAACGTATAAACAGACAATAGATCACAAACCACGATGTTATCCAGCACATGATACAGAGATGCGTATTGTACTACGTGCAGCCATGAAGCCTTCATAGGTCACGTTTCTCGTCTCTGCTGCTCCGCAGACACCAACTGGCTGTTTTACACACAGATCTTTGGAGCAAGTAGTGAGACCCAAATGTACTTCTGTTGCTGAGCTGCAAAACAGTAGTCAACCAAGTGGCCTTGAGAGGCCATTGGTTTATACAGACTGCTGGTACACAGTGTGTTATTGTCACAGCAGTGACTTGCACAAGTCACGTACTTGAAAGTGTGTGAACCCTGACAACAACGAAAGCAAGAGGTTAAGAATCCAGCACTGAGCACGGTAAATAATCCACGGCTTCAGTTTCTTGTTCTCTATATGACATATGACACCAACTTCTTCTTTTTCCTTAATGAGCCACGACGTGGAATTTCTTTTGTCACATAATATCTTAACAAAACCGAGGCTGACCTTTAAACCAATTAGAGGGACACAGACAATTGTGTTCTTGACCACAGGCACAACCTTTAGTATTTGCATATGTGTCACAATGATAACATGAAATAATAAAAAACTGAGAGATGGAAAAGAAAAACTGAGGTGACGTAACTGAAGAAGAGAAGGGGAAGCGAGAGCACAGCATACTAACTACGTCCCAAACAAACAACGAGTGACATGAAGTGCAGGGAGCAAAGCATGCAGAAGAGGAGGTCAGGAGAGATCACAGCAAGACATGATTAAGGAGAGCCTGCACAATCTTTTCAGAAGATGCAAAAATCAGAGGGATGACAGGCGAGGGTAGAGAGGATGACGGTGTCTCCCAGCCCTCCGTGGCTCAGCTCCACTGGCGGGGTCTGCGTGGTTTGATGTGATGGAGACAGACAGGCAGGCCTGTGCGCCCAAAGATAACCTCTCCTGAAGAGCACCAGTCACCACAGTTGTTCTGCTCTATTTGAAAATTTAAATACATACTGAGGGTGAGTGCAGGTATACAAGTGGTGGAGTCTGACCTTTGACTTTTAAAGGCCTGTGGTTTTAATTACATAATAATTAATAAGTTTTATTACAGTGTGGGTGTTATTTTTAGACGTTTGACCACTGAAAACCAAACAGTATGTAAGTGAGTCAATAGTTGAGCCTGATTTTCTTCCACTTTCATAATTAAAACAAAAGACTTTTTTCTGCCAGGCTATTATTTTATTTATGTTTAGAGTTTAGAGTTCTCATCCAGCCATCCTCCTACTGTAAATGCCAGCGTGCACTTTTCCAGTGCAGCACTCTGTCCATCTGCCCTTTTAAGTGGCCAAAGCCATAACACACCACGTTTCATGAACCCCCAAGCCCCACCACCCTCCACCCTCTCGGTTTCTTTTTGCTCTCTGGCTAAGTAGTTGGCTTTAAAGCTTCGGGCTCTGAACAGCCAATGGCTTCATGGTGACCACCATCCCGCCTTTAGCTCTTCTCAGCCAACCAGATGGCAGCAGCACTGGTGCATGTCTACAAGACCAGAGAGAGCATCTGCTGTTACACATACACTCTCTCTCTCTCTCTGCAATACACACACAGACACAGAAACTGGTGTCTCACATCTAAAGCACCATTTGTCTTGTTGGCCTGTAACACACACACACACACACACACACACACACACACACAACACGAGAGACAGTTGAGAAAGTCTTGAACCCCATTTAGGGGTCAGCAATAGATTCACATATCTGGCGTATGTGTGTTTCTGTGTTTAGGTGTCAGGTGTGCGGCCCTTTCACAGCATTACCATTCCCAGATTATCTTTTCTCCTGTCAAAGTGTCAAACGTCCTCCTGTTTACACACCCCACATGTGAACACGGTCTGTCTCGCTCTCTCTCTCACACACACACACACACACAGTGTTACTATGGCAACGGCTAGCACATACTGCAGACGCAGACTTGTAAATACACACACACACACACTGATAGACAGACTCACACATGAAAGCGGAACGCTGCAGTGCCAAGTCCTGCTCAGGAATGTCAATGAGTTTCCGTCCCCCTTAAACAACATTCAAACTGGTCTACAATTACTGGATCTCTTTAGGAAAAGCAATGTTTCATCTGTAGTCATTCAGCTGTGGCAGCACTCAGCCACAGGACACCTACCCCCACCGGAATGCTTTTATTCATCCATCATGTCTTGGGGTGCATTCATACTCTACCGAATCCATCACATTTCTGTTTGGGTGACAGCAGAGTCTTTAAAAAAAACTGATGGAACCAAAAGAAATGCTGATTTTATTCACAGTCAAAACGTCAACTGAATGATTATTTGGTCAATGTTACAGTCGCAATGTAACTGTGGCTCAAATAAACCACAAAATCTCATCGAATACATTCTAAAATCCCAATTTTATTATGAAATCTACCAGTTGAGGAACCAACATATTGTAACAGCTGAAAATAGTTGTGAACAAAACAGTGGAAACCAGCCACCATGACAATCGTGTCCATGCCACTGCTGACACAGACTGTTGCATAACTGATACCAGCGTGCACGTGCACGTGTCTGTGTGTAACCTTAATAAGTCATGATGTGCTGGCTGCAAACTAAAACTGTCGACTCAGCACAGTGGAAATAAGACTATTTTTAGGACTACGCAGAAAGACACAGAGTGAAAGACAGACAGAGAAAAAGAGACAAATCCGTCAGCAAGACACGCTGAGCAGACACCAGAAAGACGACGGAAGGGCAAAGCAAGTGAAATGACTTAATAGATTCTAAGTGCTATTATGCTGATAAGCAGCCAATATTGAAATCCAATCAGAGGGGAATATATTGAATGAAGGAAACGCTGTTACATCTCTGGCTGAGATGACCTCATTTCAGCTTTTCAAACCCTAAAATCAGTCAATACAGTGCGATGCAGTGGATTTCTCTTTGCTGTTCCTTTACGCTATTGTTCCTAAATCTCTAAACGTCCTCATTCCTCTTTTAAGGCTTAGGCGAGATTTTAATTTGCTGATGTATATATGACTTTTGGAAAATTAAACCATCACTGCCGAGAAATATCCACTACACATTTTTCATCCACTATAATCTTGTGCTCTCCGTCTTCCTTACCTGAAATCGGCTTTCTGGTGGGCTGCACCATTTCACCGTTACCGTTTGCTGTCTGTGCATAAATGAATATGCATGTTTTGTGTGTGTGAGTGATGTGTGGGTGAATGTATTGGAACAAAAAGCTATGTGGATACCTCACTTCACTGCTCTGCAGTTATCTTTCAATAACTGTGGATGGTGTAACATGGTGCAATAAAGATGAAAGACTCAACCGAGCTGCTGTTCAACAACCAGGAGCAATTTGGATGTATATGCTGTGTAATACTGTCTGCGGGGTAGAAGTCCAAACTATGGTGTGCACATATGCATCAACAGCTTAAATATCTGAGTGGATCCAAATATACCCAGCATCAGCCATGATCATCTGGTACATCATTATCAGTGGTCACAATACTTTTTGGGAATTTCTGACATGAGGTTGATCTTAAATCTTTATGTTCCGTCTTCCTGAATATTGTTATTGGGGAAAATGTGAAACCAAGACCATCAGTTTTGCATCTGAACACATGCTACTGTGACTGTGACTTAGTATACTAATGCCTTAAATGAATATTCTGTAAGTGTTTAAAGTAGGGTTACTTATTTGGCAGTAATTATTTAATCGCGTGTTAACAGCACTTTTATTATTACTATGATGATGATGGTCCGTTGCTCACTGCTCACTTACACAACAATGGGTCGAACAAGGGGCGGGACTTTGATGATTACTGGATTTAGATTGGCATCAAGAAGCATCTCAACCAATGAGAGCATTTAGGGGTGGGGCTAATACTACTGCAGCATGCCGCCCGGCTTCAGGGCAATCAGCTGATCCCTGGAGTAAACAAAGCCTGTAGTACGGAGATGCTGAGATGCAATACCACCGAGTGTAACAGTTCCACGTCAATAAATAAATGATAAAATAGAATGTAAAAAAATTGAGATATACAAGAAATATATTGAACTGTAAAGTAACTACTGCTGTACTTCTTTGTGCTAACCTCACACACAGCCATCACATCTGTCAAAACATCCTGAGAACTACCTTGAGCACATAAGTTAAACCTGGTTAATCCCTTCCACTGCAGCGGAAGCAGACTCTACGCTATTCACGCCTGCAGTGGGAATTGGCTGTGAAGCCAAAGATAACCACTTATCTGTATTTGAAGAGTGAGAACACTGAGAAAGAACCTCAGTCAGAGCAGAGAGTTCACCATGGTGGGATCTGAGCTTAATGCCAACTTTAACTTAATCTAATTCCTCCTAATCACACTAAATTAATTCAGGAAAAGATATTAATTATCTATTCCTAAGACATTTGCAATCAAACCTACAGCACGCACTGAACACATGTACAGTCTGCTCTCCCTTCCGCAGTCTCAGATAAGACAAACGTTTCATATAACTACATGGACTCTTGTGCAAAACCTTAACTACAGTGGGATGGGTGTTATTGTGCCGTTGCACATCCAAGCTGAAAATCCTGTATTCCAATCTATAGACAATCACCTTCCCTGCAGTGTATTTCCTCACCACACTGCACCAGGTGAAGAGAAGCGCATCAAGAGAGACACATCAATTTTCTTTTATCGCTGCCCTGCACATCATTATGTGTTTTACTGCCGAGGAGATGTGCATGGTGAGGAACAAAGGAGGCTGACAGAGGTACTTCCTAAACATATTGGATTGGCTGGGCTTGTCAGAGCACAGCTGTGGCAAGCTGAGACATGAATAAATGCTGTGTCTGATTATGTTACACTTCATGGTTTACCTCTAAGTTTCTGTTGCTGTTGGTGCTGGTTTTGATTCCCGGGAGAATACAAAGTGTGAGCAAATATTTATGTGTAAATAATAAATCAGACAGACTGTGTAGTGTACCCTATATTTATTTTACTGGCTATAATAAACCACATGCTATAGCTCTGCCCGCGGTCTGTCACTAGCAAGCTTAAATAGTCCATGAACCCCCAAAATCACATGCAGCATCTAAAAGGGCCAGGGCACAGGGATTAAATGATATGTGCTTCCAGACTGGCATTATAGTGAAGGTTGGCAAAATGCTGGTGGTTCGATAGAGGGGGTTCACCTTAGAACAGCCTCAGCCTGCAGGGTGTCCTCTAAGAACCCTGTGTGCGTTTAGGTTACAGAGATAAAGAATAATCACAAGGGTTCATTCATTCATCAGCATGCCAGCCAGACACAATGACGAGGTTTCCCTCCTCCCTCCCCCCCTCCCCCCCTCTCTCGCTCTCTGTGTAGTTATGTGATGGTGAGCCAAGGTTTTTGGTAAATAGGATATCGCTGCAAGCCACAGGGATGAAAGAGGAAAACAGAGAAAATCACAGAGAGAGAGAGAGAGAGAGAGAGAGAGAGAGAGAGAGAGAGAGAGAGAGAGGGGGGGGGGGGGGGGGGCACATGTGGAGAGCTTGTCATTTTTATAATACAAGCAATAAAAAACCAAAGTTTCCTCAACGTGAAGTGTGTGTTGCCTACGATGACTGAGAGAATGAAAGGAAGCGCTGGCAGAGACAAAGGCGCAGGCAAAGAGAGGGGAGGAGGGAGTAGGATGGGGGGGTGCTGTTCTGGGCTGGTGATGGCATTACCCATGGCTTCCCTCACGATAGCGTAGATAACATCAGTCAGCTCTACCAACACTGATTTAAATGATGAGGAACACTGTAACTGGGTCTTAGGTCATAAACCGCATTGCATCTCAAATTTGTATATTCAATATATATTATGTTATTTTGCTACACTGCTGTTTCCTCATTTGATTTGTGGCTAAATAATTATTACTGCGTAGTGTGTGTAGTACTGTCACTTACAACAAAACTGAAAAAATATTGAATAATATTGTGATACAGTTTTAATTCCACCACTTACCCACTGCTGAGAGGATTGCTATACTTTTTATGCTATACTCTCAGTTTAATGTTCTGCAATAAACAAGTCAATTCGATTCAATTAAATACCAGGGAAACAAGCTGACATGACAGCTGAAGTCCTGGCAGAGCATGACCAGAAAAAATATAAGTTCCTGCAAAGGAACTGTAACTGAAAAGTAAAACTAACAATATCATTTGTTTTTAAATAGTATTGAGGTTAATGCACAAAATAGTTGTTATTCTTACAAGGTGACATCTGACCACCTTAAATTAAAGCCAACAATCTACACTTCTGCACTTCTACACGTTAGCGCATTTTGATTGTGTCCATTGAAATTAATTTTGTTGTACTGAGCCTAAATGATGACATTTGGGTCACTGTTCAAATCCTTTTGAATCTAACTGTACTGCAAGCAGAGTTATGGTCCTGAAGCATCAACAACCAGTGCAACATTCTGCTGATCTATCAAAATCCTCATAATGCATGTGCTCATAATGAAAATTCACTTTCATTAAGAGCACATGATAGCACAAAGTGGACACCACCCCTAAGAGATGGTGAGTAGTCTGCTTTATACATGTGCAGAGTTGCAGGTTATACTGCATGTACCAATGATAAAAATAAAACTTTTAAATGAGAGTTCTGTAGGAAGAAAAAAAAAGACACCATATAAAAACCTATGTAGCAGAAGCTTATGTCAGCTTCTGGTAGAGAATCAGTGCAGTCATTTTGCTAAGAATAAATGCACGTGTGCCAGTAAATGTCAGTGACAGAGGCAATGTGGGCAGACAGACCAAACTGGCAAGTGTCATTCAAAAACGTATGCTCTGAATATTTTAGGACAAACTGAAGTCCTTCAGACTATGATAATAAACCTGTCTAAGGGAGACACACAATACATTTGTCGTATATCGTCTTCACTCAGGCTTAAACATCATATTGATCAGACGTTTTTGTTTTGGAGATTTAGTATGACATGTGCACAAATGTCATTAACAGCCCATCGATATGGACTGTTGTGACCTAGAAACCTTATTCAGTTACGGCCAATAAGAGCAAAGTGACACAGTATCAACCAGGCCACCCCATAAAAGAAAACAACCTCTGATCAAAACACAACGTGAGATGAATGATGCAGACCAGTTCAACATGCTCATGTGTAGCAAGACATTGCCGTCATGAAAATGTAAAAAGGGAAAATCACTCTATAAAGTAAAAAGACCTTATTTGAAAATTGAAAGCAGACATATAGGAAGTCAATAGCATGACATTATAAAACCAAACCGATGCCGACCTAAAGGAAGGGTCAATTATATTAGTAAGAACATCTGAGTGACAATGACCCTGACCTGTGAGATAATGCAAATGAATGACTGTGCGACATGTCTCCAGGGAGCTCATTCAATTCATTAATTCTTAACAAAATATCTGGACCAGGTAAGAGTAACATGATCGTCTTTATTCTGACAATAACAACGGTAAGAATGGAGACTCTAATCATCTGCAGTGTAAAATCTAAAACATCAATTCTATATAAATCTTTTTGAGTAGTAGTAGTAGTAGTAGAAAATACTGCAACTGCAGTACTTGTCCTGAGGTAAAACATTATAAATATAGTTCTACAGGACTAAGTATGGCGCAAAGTAAAATTCACTTTTTTACAAAGAGCATATTTCTGTTATTAATTTATTGAAAACTGCAATCATCCTGGTATATACCTTGTTTATTACTGTATATTCTTCCTTTTTTCTGGACTTTTGCCGGACGCGTACAGAAAACATTAATTTAGAATAGATCTCTAAAAATTCTCAATAGGTTGAGATAACACAGAGTGGATGTACAGCGGACCAACATTAGAATCCTTGATTACCCTAAACCATCATCTAACCTGCTGTGAAAGACAATTAGGTGACAGCATGACACAGCAAATCAGCTGCTCGTTGAGAGGAATGAATGGAGTACATCATAGGTTCATCCATACGACTATGTAAACGGATAAGACGCTTTTCAAGGATAAATGAGGAAGTGTTTGCATCGTAGCCTGAATTAAGACTAACAAAAATCTGACCTACGTCATCTGGCCGAACACTAATCATTGAAGACAACAATATGGTGTATTATGCAGTGACTGCAGTCATTTAGCAGGAAAACTGTGACCTGTTTGACACATTTTTCCATCTGGTTAAATCTGAATCCAAGCACACTTGTATTAAAAATCACCACAACAGCACAGCACACAAAACAGAAGAACCTTTAAGGAAAGTTTAAACTAGTGTCAACTAGAGCATAAACAGACAGGCTCATGTCCACTAATCTAAACTGTATGTACAAAATGCTTCACAGTCCTGGAACTGTTACTCCTTGTAATGTGTTACAGACACGCTCTTGTATTGGGGTTTTTTGTAACCTAATGTCTCTCTTACTTTTACTCTTTCCACCTCATCATTTCCTCAGGGATTAATAAAAGTTTTCTGATTCTGACTCTCATTCTGATTAACACCGGGCAGCTGACACACAACAGGATGCTACTCCTGGATTTGCAGCATCATCGTGCTTTACGATCCCCAAAGTTGCTGAGCTACATACCCAATAGGTTACTATGGCAATGTGGACCAGTGCCTGGGCAGGCCGGAGAGCTGCCAAACAGCTGCTTCCATCTATGCTACTTCTGCACAGTGGTGCCTCACAGCAACAAGGACCCAGGTTTGGAGACAAAAATGAACTGCATAGGGCGGCTGAGCTACCTTGATCCAGTTTGCTTATTTAAGTACCTGCAGTACAAAGGATGCAGTTTTGACTATCTTTTCCTATCTTTGCACCTCATTTTAAAGCCCTCAGAAAATCCATTTTATGATTTATTTTATAGATAAATATATTTAATATATATTTTATGTGTTATAAGTTATGTGTTTGGTGGAGTATGGCCGTGGTTCATTTTATACTGCTCCAGCCTTCGTTAAGAATTTAGGTCATTCAAATGTAGAGTAGTGCAGGAGAAACAAGTCTTTGTGAACAAACTGTGGCATAACCAACTGACCGCCACAAATATTTCCACAAAGACAAGTCGCGTGATGCACAACGAGAAACAGCAGAAACAATGCCTACAATTTAAAGCAGCTGTACATTCAGAATGAATAAATACATAAAAGAAAACACACTACAATGCTAACAAAGAAAACCTATTGTGTTGTCAGTGACTGTGTGAAGCCACAAAATTAACCTGTGAGATTGTGGGTGCACCTGCTGTGCCGTTGCACAGAGAAGTAACGTCTGTGTCATGCTACTTCTAGTTGTGTTCATGTCTCACAGCTTTGCTTTTGTGTAGTGTGCAGTGTTGGAGGCACTCCCTCATACTGTACAAGAAGTGAGACGCAATAAAGCTACTGGTGACAGACTCCAACTTGGACACACATGGTTCTTTTATTTACAGAGGAGATTGGACATTATGATATCGCGGTAGTGCAATCATTTTGAATGGTAGGTGAGAATTTGGGAAAGACCAACAAAGCTACACTACTAGTAGTTTATATCCAGCTCTCTTAACAAACCTAGGCTGGTTTAATAATAAAGTCATAAAGGTTTGGATTCATACTTTCTACAATAAACATGCATATACAGTACATGGCTGTGACAAAATAAAGAGTCTACTTTCTGAAGCTAAACTCTCTGTATTTCCAGTTCCAGTTGTGCCTGGTAATGTGCACAGCTGATTTTCTTTGTCATTCTCTTCTTCATGGTTTAATCCCCTCTGCCCCAATCCAGCACGTCTCACTGCCCATTTTCCTCTTTACTTCTCTCACCTTCCTTCCTCTTTCCTTCCCTTCCCCAGGGCATGTTTGATGGACTGATCTTATTATCTCTACCATCTTCAAAGAAGAGAGATGACTGTACCCATCAAGCTTTAGTGTACTTAAGAGATGCCTCAGGCACTGTTGTGCTCCACTCCCATTCTTAACAAAGCTTGGCGGGAAAAAGCAAGGGAAAGGTTTGTGTGTATTTGACCATCAAATTGAGAGTGGAAATAACCACATTCCTCCCTTGATTATCTGTATACAGATCTACATACAAGATCAAATATCATATACAGCAGTTTATGTAGTATATCAGCAGCTCCAATGACATGGAGTATAACTAGCATATACATTTCAAACTTGAACACAACATATATTATACTGGTGTATGAAATAAATGACTACACAGTTTGTAAGTATATTGTTCTTCTGTCATGTCTAACATTAGATACTACACTCAGAGGCTACAGTTCCAGGACATTTTCATTTTCTCTCTGAGCCACATCCTCCATAATAACTCTGTTTTCCTGCAGAACAACAAACAGTGGTTTATTTGTTCAGCCCGCTCAAGCGATACGTTGATACAAACTCACCGAGTCATTCTCATGCTCTGCGTCTGGATGAAATACCAGAACCACTCCACTGGAATTCCTTACTTCCCAGTACTTACTCCCACTTCTTTTCATTGTTTTCAGTGTTTGTGTGTGTAGACTACTGGCCTCTGTGTCCAGCTCCCACATGCTGACATCGTAGCCATAGCCACATCAGGGACATTAATGCAAAATCAAGCATCAGCTGCACTCATTTTCCAGCAGTAATACCTGGACTTTAATTATTGATCACATTATAAATAAAGTGATTTATGGAAAGTTCCTGCTGAGACACACTGTCCCGCTGCTTCCACCTCAGCATGGTCCCAGATATTAAAGTAAGTATGTGAAAGACTGAGTCAGCTGAGTATATGTAATACTTCTTGAAGCACACCTGTGGGTTGTGAATGTTATCTTAACTTCTCTGTCTATTCCACACAGAGCTGTATAACTAAAAGCTTCTCCTTCCACTGAGAGTCGTGTAACCAGAAGGCTTCTGCTGTTTCCTCCCAGTCGCAAAAGAAGAGTCAATTCACTGCTCCTGAAAGTTTCCTGATTCAACCAGTTAACGTTACCCACAATACTCCAACCCTAATTTATTGAGAGAACTCTTCTATCGGAACTATCAACTCAGCTGTTTTTTGCCGTTTTAAGCACAGAAAGTGTTTTATTGATTTCCTTGGTATTAATTACTTAAGCCTGAGTGGATTTACTGCTCCGCAGCCAGGAAGTAATGGCCTGAGCTGCTATTTCCATGTGGTCAAACGGCACATTGTAAATGGATGAGGATACAGGGTTAGAGGTGCCACTGGACGAATAATAACATTACCTGCTGCGCGTATCAAGGCTCAGTAAAAATGTTAGGCAACAAAGACATAAATGGCCACAAATCTGGCTTTATAATCACCTAAAATAATGGCTTTATTACACCACAGGTTGCCTGAGAATCATCAAGGTTCTGGCCTGGTAGCTCAGTGGGTAAAGCGTTAGACTTGGATGTAGAAGGTCGCAGGATCGAACCCTGTCTGACTCCTAATCTATCCCCTACCAGGTGTGTCCTTGAGCCAGGCACCCAGCGCTAGCTCCCTGTAAGTCGCTTTGGATCAAACTGTGGTGCTTCATTAACACAGACAATCACATGACCCATAACATGCAGCATGCTGCCAATCCTTTATGAAACCTTCATATAAAGTGCTGTATGAACTCAGCCCCAGCTCTTAGAATAAGACAGGAGGTGTTCGGAGAGGTATTTGTTCTGTTTCTAACAATCTCTCCACCTGTGATTTAGATGAAAAATCTGCACAGTGCAGTCCTCTTTACTGCTAAGGTTGAAAATGAAAGCCTTTCAAGTGCTCAACACATGACAGAGAAAACCGAGGGTTTGATGTTCAAAACTGAAAACTGCACATTTTTCAAAGCAGAGAATTCAAGGAGGAAAAAAAGAAGAGAAAGATTTTACTCCTCTTAACGAAGAAGAAGCAGGAAAGCAACAAGAGCCGACTCACCAAGACTCTGTTCTCCGTCTTGTCTCCTTTGATCTCCAGTTTGACTCTCTTCCTCAGCAACAGCTTCACCTTCCTCCCCACTGCATCCTTTATGCTCTCTACACAGAGAGGAGATAAAATGAAGAGATTCACACTCAATATGGAACATGTGCTGTTTCAGGGCTTTTGACTGTGGTTTATTTATAAAAGAGGTGTTTGACAGCATTCGTCAATTACTACATTAACGTCTCTTTATGTTGTAGGCTCTCTCCGACAAAGTCCTAGCAGAACTGATCTACATCTAAAAGTCTAATTGAGTTACAACATTTTGGCTTCATTTCTCTCAGAGATCGAATAATTGCTTGTTTCTGCCGATTAACCAATTTAACACACACTTTCCCTTCTAATTGCATGACCTTAATCTCTCTTCTGAGATATTCCTTGCCCGTGATTTGACTTACTGATGACTATCCATCCATTATCTTCCGCTTGGTCCGGGGTCGGGTCGCGGGGGCAGTGGCCTAAGTAGGGAAACCCAGACCTCCCTATC
>JAUMTR010000008.1:12564423-12644603 GCA_032270685.1 Microctenopoma stevenorrisi
ACCACAGGGGTCCCACAGGGCTCTGTCCTTGGGCCTCTTCTCTTCTCACTATACACTCGGTCTCTTGGTAACATCATACAATCCCATGGCTTTTCATACCACTCTTACGCTGATGACACACAGCTTTATTTGTCCTTCCCACCAGAGGATACCACAGTGTCAACAAAAATTTTAGCTTGTCTCTCAGACATATTGGCTTGGATGTCTGAGCAACACCTCCAACTAAATCTACCAAAAAACGAGATCTTGTTCTTTCCAGGCAGCAACTCACCTCAGCAAAATATCCATCCATCCATCCATTGTCTTCCGCTTATCCGAAACCGGGTCGCGGTCCTTAGCAAAATATCTCAATCAAAATCGGCTCGCTAAAACTTACACCTACACAGTCTGCCAAAAGCCTTGGGGTTTGGAGAGATGACAAGCTGAGCCTGAATGAGCATGTCACAGTGACCTCCAGGTCCTGTAGATTAGAAAGATCAGGCCTTTTCTCACCCAGCAGGCTGCACAGCTCCTTGTCCAGGCAATGATCATATCTAAACTTGACTATTGCAACTCTCTCCTGGCTGGAGCTTCTGCAGTTACCATCAAACCCCTCCAGATGGTCCAAAACACAGCGGCCCGATGAAGTATTGAGTGCATAACTGAACATTATTATTTGAAGGTCGACTTTTTTTGTATTAAAAACATTTTTCTTTTATTGGTTGGACAAAATATGCAAATTTTTTGAGGCAGGAATTTTTGGTTTTCATGAGCTGTATGCCACAATCATCAATATTAAAACAATCAAAGGCCCTGAACTACCTCAGTTGTGTGTAATGAATCTAAAATATATGACAGTCTAATGTTTATCAGTAAATTACAGGAAATACTGAACTTTATCACAATATGCTAATTTTTTGAGAAGGACCTGTATATATATCTCTATAGGACTATACAAGTTTATTATGCACATTTCTAGCCATACTAGTCACATGGCTCTGGTAATGATGGTTAATTAGTTTGTTTTCAGAAATATCTGAACTATTTCATGGAGGCTCATGTAATTACATACTGACACTCCCAAAATAAGGCATAATAACTTTAAAATTATTTGACATCCTGTAGTTCCACCAACACAGACGTTTGGCAACCATTACATTTGATACAGACACCGATAACATTGTAATGTGTTATTACAATGTATTATTGTTAAAACACTCAAATACCAAATATATATTTTTAAATATGCTAATTCCATCTGCCTCAATGGTATATCAAAATAATAATTTATACAAATCTAATACACAAAACACACACTGAGCTTTATGCTGAGTGTGTTCCACTGTTCAGGCTGATTGTTCACACCAAGCCAAAGCGCACAGCCAGGGAACCGGCTTAGAGGGCTGAACTGGGTCAGTCACCTCTTCTCACTGATCACCCAACACACAGCAGCTGATGCAGCCTGTGTGCATGTGTGTAAGACAGAGGGGGATTCTGTGTGCATACATCTGTGCTGGCATGCACATGTCCTCGCCTACAGGCTTCCTCAAACCATCATGAGATCAAAGTGAAGCTAATAATTAAATGGTTCATCTTCTGTTTCTTTAATTCAATTCAATTCAATTTAATTTTATTTATATAGCGCCATTTTACAACAAAAGTTATCTCAAGGCACTTTACAGTGTAAGGTTTAAGACCTTACACAATATATCAATATATACAGAGAAAACCCAACACTCCCACTTGAGCAACAGTGGAGAGGAAAAACTCCCTTTAAGAGGAAGAAACCTCATTTCTACTGCAGGATTGCTAGAATTCTGTTCACAGAGCTGTCTTCAGTGGGTCTTTATGACAAATGAGACCTTGTATGTTTTAATGAGCCAGGCCACACAGATATAGTTTCTGACACAGTCTCCGATATCACTTTTCTACTAATTCAATTTTTCTGCTAATTCATTAAAACTGTGACAGGAGCAGACTTTTTTTAATAGCCAGCTGTGCTGTGGTTCTTATACGGCCTCATCAATCATCACTTCTCTGCAAAAAAAACAAATATGAACTAAAAATGTTGATAAGCTAACATCTGCTTGCTGTTTTGTTGTTCAAGTTTTGCAAGTCAAAGCCCCCATCCTCAGTCTGTGTCTCTACTTAAGACGTTTCGCTTTACACCATCAGTAAAATGTGTGCATGGTGAACCTTGATGGGTCTTACACTATGAGTGGTAGCTCAATAGGTTAAGCGTCACACTGGGCTGCGGAAGGTCGCAGGTTTGAAACCCCATCTGACTCCTAGTCCATCCCCTACCAGACTTACCTGTAAGTCGCTTTGGATAAAAACATCTGCCAAGTAAAGTAAAGTATTCATTGTCTTAGATTCTCTATAACACTCATGCGTAAGCCACGCGGTCAGGGGCAGATTTTTCTCTGAACCATACTAAGGAACACTGATGTTGCATGATGCTGAATCACGAGCACAATGTTTAAAACAATAGCCGCTTATAAACGCATCCACACACAACACCACATGACAATGGGATCATGCCAAACCACATTCCTTACGTTAAGTGTGCAGTGTTGGGCGAAGTGGTGAGTATAAGATAAAATCTGTGTAGTCATTGTGTTTGGATTAGTGATGTAGAGATGCAAAGAATTTTCCAGGTTCCCTGGAACTCATTAGTACCTGGACGGTCTGTGAAAAACTATAAAAAAGCTTTACAGAAGATCTTCTGCAAAACAGTGATTTACCAAACTACAACTTCTAAAACTGTCTGTTTAGGAATGATAATAGCAACACGTTAACATCAAGCTGCTGCAGTTCCCACATCAAACCCAGCAGAGCCACATAGGTTGGATCTCATCTGTTGGTTACTGCAGCAGGAGTTCAAACAACAGTCTGGACAAAACATAAACCAGCGCATGGAGTTAAAACGGCAACTTACTGGCTGAAATGTTCCGTGACTCAGCCAGTGAAGGCACGTCTGACCAAAGGAGTGCATGACCTCGCAACATTTTCCTATAAGTGTGCGTTGGCTTAATAGCTCTTCTGAGGAAGAAGTGGAGCCAACAGAAGATTGAAGTGTGTGTGTGTGTGTGTGAGACAGATGATGAAAGGAATAGTCCTTGTGCTTGTCTAACATTACACAGAGGTGCCAAACGCTGCGCTGCTTTGCCAAACAAAGATACTCTGAGCTTCAGCCAAACAGTCTGCGTGACTGTTAAGGTCTGTACACATAAATCAAACATGGCAGTCTTGAGCCAGTGGAACAGGACTGGTGAGGCTACAGGACTACAGGACACGAGAGAGGAATTAAGGTTCCTGTGGGAGAAGAATCCTGAAAGTTATGTGCACAGGGATGACAGGCTGACCACTCACATCCAAACTATTTCTCTTTTCTGCCTCATACACGCTGCTGCGGTCCACATGCTACATTATTAAAACGCTTTTGGCTTTTCTGGATTTAAAGAAGCATCTCAGTGAACATGTCTGGAGATCTGAAGTACCACAACATAAATGAGTCATAGGGTTGGATGTTAGCAATTCACTTCGACTATTGTGCAAATTAAGAACGTATATATTATTTTATTATATATATACACATTATAATATAATATAATACAGTTAGTGGAAACTTGTAGAGGCGCGCATGCACACTGCACGAGGTGGAGGACTGTTCCAGTCTGGATACAAATGATCCTTCTTACCTAGGAGCTCCTTTGAGACCTCAGACACGTCCTCGCTCATTTTGCTGAAGATAATTTCCAAATCAAAGACCGAGAAACCTCAAGTGTTGAGGAAACGAGCGAGGAGAGAGAGAGGGTGAGAGAGGGTGAGAGAGGTGTCAGGTGGTGCCGCCGCCGCCGCCGGTGCGCGTCTCCCGGTTACATGCTCCTGTCCTCTCGCGGTGTCCGGACAATGTATCCACGTTGTTACGCGCGCATCTCTCTTCGGTTTCAGCAGCGCGGGGTTCAGGGGTGGGCAGATGAAAATACGGCGTGTGATCCGCTACAGTCTTCTTAAAATCATGCCGAAATGAAGCCGCCTCGGGGATTAAAAAAAAAAAGAAATGACCGCCGCTCACGCGCACCCTCTCTTGTCGTAGCCCTACCGTAAAGCTGTCGGTGACACAGCCAATGGTAGAGCACCGGGGCCCCTCCCCGCTGGGTGATGCGACAGCCGGGGAGCCGCTATGATGCCGGCGCGGTGTGGCGTGGCTGGAGGGGGCGGTGATGGAGATGGTAATGAGCAGGCCGTGTCACCAACACGGGGACGGGGACCTCTAGCGGTCGTTATGGGGGCTTTACAGGGACCCGGTACGTGAAGTAAAGTCACTGCAGAGAGATCTCTAATAACCAATAATATTATCAGAATCTATCAATAACCAGGGTGACAACTGCAAGAAGAAATAAAATACTCACACAATGAACATATTCAATCCAAAGTCAAAACCAGGTTATTTAGAAGAAAAACAGTTTTAAATTATGGAATAAATCTAAATATGTAAGTAAAACAGACCCTTTCCCTGATTGTAATTAGAAACATGTGGCATACATGTCTACTGATCATATACAGCGCACACTCTCCATCTTGACCATTTCCTTTTAGTATTTTGGTGATTTTTGTGTCAGGTTAGTAGTAAGACACCATCAGCTAGATACAAATACCTCACAAGCACGTGTGCATACACGGCCAATGAATAACATCTATAAAATCTATATACCATAAGAATGTATATTATGTAAATTCACCTGTCTGCCAGTCACTGTGTCTCTGCACCTGTGTCCTCTCTCTGCCTGGTGCACTTATACGCAATTCATGACACTGAAAATTCATCCAGTCTTTCAGTGAACCTTTGGTCACCAGTGACTGACACTGTGCTGCTTCTTCACACATTGTTTTATGTATCCTTTTTTGAGCTCATAAAAGCCATATAATATTCTGTATATACCTATATTCTGTAAGATCTTGAACCTTACAATTTAAAGCGCCTTGAGACAACTCCTGTTCAGCTGAACTGAAAAAATAATGGAACAAACTAGTATCATTAGAAACGTAAGATTTGCCTTTAAAGCTGACATGTTTCCATTGGCAGCCAAACATGCCCAACACTCCAAGTTTGCCCTTAACAGGACAGAGAGGCCTTTAGCAAGACACAGAGTGCTAGCTCCTAATACTACTCACTTTGCAACTTCTAAGCAAAGTAAAGTAAAGTAATGGAGATAGTGGAAGGACGGTTAATACTTGAGCACACTAATAAATCAGATCACAAAAATATAGGACTTAAAATTGCATTCAAAAGCCATTGTAATGATTGTTTTTTTAATATTTTTTCATCCAGAACATGCAGCAAATTGCAAATTATAATATTCATACATCCCCATCTAAGAGGCAACAGGTGCACTGTTGTCAAAAGTTTGTGTAAAAAAACATGAAACTACACAAACACAAACAAAACAGTCAAAGCAAAGTTTACTAGTTAAAACCAGTGTTGTACAAAGCGAGATCTGCATTTTCATGACTAACACACAGCTAAACATGAACATCTCTGTGTAATGTGACAGATAAAAGTAATATACATGAAAGAATCCTGCATGTAAAGTGAATTCACTTCTAAGCGACACAGAGCGGTTCTGTTAAACAGACACAGACAGCTGTAAACTGGTCTTACCTCTCTGGTGATCAGCCTGGGACTGATATGAGAAAGAATTCTGTGCTTCCATAAAACAATGACTGTTCCATTCGCTGCAATTGTTTCATTGTGATGCTGGTTCTGACACAGACACTGAACCCCACCGTTCTAATCCAGTCACGTCAGTCACATCACACATGTGTTAAACACATTTATCTAACAAGGCCAACGAAACATGGAGATAAATAAATGAAAAATGATCACACAATTAGTAAAACTCTACTCCAAGGAGCAAAACACTTCTGCTGATCTGCAGAACAGATGTGATTTTCCAGACTACACACAGATAAGGATTGGAAGGTAACTTCCTCCTCAGAAAGAAGGACTGGCTTGTCACAGATCAAACATATGAACAAACTGGATTATCACATCCACAAGGTGTGGAAACACACGCATGCATAATTGAAAACACAGCAATCAGCAGCAGGTGAGTTACAATATTGTTGCTTTAGTTTTTCCTCAGTGAATGTGAATGTATGTACTTTATATAGTCATTTTTATTTGTCTCTACTTTACATTTGTAAGAAAACTACTATTTTGTTCTGATTTTCCTTTTTAATTTACATGTTACTGGAGCTGAGTACAGGCCCACCAACATCATTTTAACCCTTTAATTATGTCCGGTGTTCGGAAGAAGGTACACTGTTGTCAAAACACTGTGTAAAAAACTGTTACGTCCACAGTAACCTTGGGGAATAGCGACACCTGGTGGTTACTTGGTTGCATTACAATCACACTGTTCTTGCTTATCATCTTCCTTTATTTAACTGCTTTGTACATTTTTTAAATAACATTTATTTAGTACATTCCTTTGACCTTTTCCTAATATTATAAATCTAACACCAAAGTCCAGTATACACAAATAACACAGAGGTAATTAAGTGTCAGTCTTGTTACAAATTCAAACAAAGTCTACATTATGTATCTAAACGAATCTATATTTGAACAACATTTGATGCAAGTTAAATAGGAAATCTCTGATCTCTGTCAATCTCTCAGAGTTTGTTTAAGCTGCAGTTTGTCTCGGTGAACTTCGTCTCTAGTTTTTCTGCCATAGAGCTGAGCGTTGAAGTCTTCAGCATCTCTGGCAGTTTCCACAGCTGATCCTCCGGAGCCTGGGCCAGCCACTCTCTGATCTGATCCATGAGAGCACCTCTCTGCTTGGGGACTGACTTGTGAATGTATCTGTTGGATGAAGAAGATCGTTTACTTTGGTCTAAACCCATTTAGCTGTGGAGGAGAAACAAACCACAGAGGTCATCGCACAGTGTGGGCTCACCTGTTGACAAACTTCTTCATTTTTGCCACACGCATCCTGTGCATGCTGAAGAAGCCAGAGAGGAAAGACCTGAGCGTCTCACCTAAAGGAGGAAAGTTAGAACACGTGAACTTTTGTTGTTCTTGTCATTGTTGCAGGGTAACAGAAAACTGACGAATACATGTTTCAAATTCAGACAGATTATAATTGAGAGCTAAATCAAAAGCACACACCTCCATTTGCAAGATCCTCGCAGGAGCCACACACTGTGTTGTGATACACTGAGCCCGGGAGAAGCACAGTCTGTTCATTTGTGCATTTCTGGTGTTTTATGCATGATTCCAGCGTAGAAGAGGAGCTGGAGTAGTAACCCTCGAGACACTTTTCACAAACCGTGTTCCTTTGTGATGTCCCTGAAACCAGACAGCAGTTGGGGTTATTACTGTGTTTTAAATGACCTGCATATTTCATCAGTTTCCACACACTTAGATTTAGTCTTAAATCTCATTGAAAAAATGTATTTTGTTTTTTAGTCTGGTTTTTATTTGTGAAACAGAAGAAAGTATTTGATGAGCTGAATCATCAGAATCAGCTAAATCACAAACACGAAAAGAAAAATCTGAATAAGGCAAATACTTACAGTACACACGTACATAAACCACTCTGTATATTTTACAGACAGTATACGTAGAGACTAAGCTTCCCCTACCTTTGGTTTGGACACCGTATCCTGGCGCACACTCGGCGTGTGTGGCACAGAAGTCGTCGTTCCAGTAAAAGCCCTTTTTGCACCGACACACTCGGTCGCTGACTGGTGAGCACTCTTTCTCCACCTCCTGGTTTTCAGTGCACAAGGTGCTGCAGTACAGACACCTGGGCAGGTAGTTCCACAGCTCGGTGAAGTGGTCTGCTCTGCACGGTGCGCACTGGGTGTGCGTGGTGGCGGTGCAGTGCTCCTTCATGTGCATGCCTGGTGGACACTTGTTGCAGGTGAGGACCTCTCCGGTCATACGATCGGTGTACTCATATGTGGGATCGGATTTAACCACCACAGCACCACAGAGGACAGCGAAGAGTGGTAAAGACAGCTGAGGACAGAACCATGGTTACTGTTACTACAGCAACACTGATGCTGTTCAGCCTGTCTGATAGTCTAAAGTGATAAAACTACATACTAAGACTTAATGATTTATGAGATTTTAAACACACCACATCCTAGACACTAACATTTAAAAGTAAAAGACCACACAATCATGAATCACTCTCTTTATTAGTATCTAATTTCTCATATTTTGGATCAGTTTACTATTCCAGTGTAATTATAATTACTTGCTAGAGAGATTTTTTTTACATTTCACCTTTTAGACTTTAATCTGTGTAACACACTAATCACACAATTTTAAAATTGTATGATTAGTGTGTTACAATTTTAAGATGAATTATAATTTCAGATATTAATTATAATTTCTATTTGTAAATTTAAGACTGAAGAAGTGATAAACCTGCTATAATACAGTGTATTAAAGTTTTTTTTATCAATTTAAATCAATAGAGACATTTTCAAAATAAAAGCCACATATTTTAATTGTACAAGATGATGACCTAAAGTTTGATGTCTGAAGACTTGACAATACATTTTGATTAAAATCACTGATTTTAAATGTGATTTGAATGCAGCTCATTTCCTTTTTATTATTGTGTATTAATTATTTAAAGCATCACCGAATCTCTGTCTCTGTCTGCTAAATTTCCACATAACATTTTCAGGAGAATACTCACCATTTTGATGATGTCTTCCTCACATCAGCTGAAGAGGGTTTGACAGAAGTTCATTTTTATACTTGTCAAAAAGGAACTGTTTTTTTATGTGGGTGTCTGTGGCTGTCGCTAGTGACTTGTAAAAGTTATGATTGAAAGGTCAGAGAACTACCAGCTTCTGCATACGGAAGCTAAAATAGCAACAGATTCATTTCCTTGATTCATAGAATGAGGCCAGTCGTTTCCACTTGGTTGTAATCACTGAGAAGAAACTCATATTTCCTCTCCTAACAAACAAGTATTCACTTACAGGAATTCAATTGAGATTTTAAACACCCAGGTACTGCCCAGGTGTGCCCAAATACTCTGCAACACATGTTAGCATCTTAAATATCATCCACTGATATTTTACATCACACTCACAACATAAAAACTCTCTACGAGAGACTGCTTCTTCAGTACGAGGGCAAAAATCATCCTCATAATGTGTAACATTTTCACCTTCATCAGTTTTTTTTACATAAGCTTCATACAACTAAGCTGGTGCAATGCATCAGAGAACAAGACTGAGATTCTGAAGCTGTGAAATAATTTTGCTTTTGTGAAAAATCTGTTTTTGCACAACAGCAAAAACGGAAAAAGATTCATTTAAAAATTTCCACTGAACCGCTCTTTACTGTCATTTTGCATGCATTAGTGACATCATGTTACATTTGGTTACATTTCAGTAAAACCCAAATTACAATTTGGTATCGATGATTTCCCCCTTTGCTGGTTGCTGAAAGAGCCTAAAATATGCGTCATATACATCATTTTTTTCCTTTGATTGTTTCCCCTTGAGTCACTATGACAAAGTGCTGATTAAACAAAAAGGGCTGAGTACTTGTACAATTGATGAGTCAAACAAATCTTTACTATTTGTCACTCATCTACATTCGTTTCCTCACGATATGAGAGTATTATATAATGAAACCATGTTTCTTATGTGCTTTATTGCTTATTATTTTATCTGCTTATTTTTAGAATATCTGTCACACTTAACTAATTCAGATCATCAAATGACTTTTAATATTACACAAAGATAATAATCCAACTAAATACAATAATAATACTCCAACTAAATAAAAAATGCAGTTTATAAATTATATATTCATTTATTAAGAGATTAAAACGCTAACTGGCTCCGTGTGAAGAAGTAATTCATTACTGCCATAGCTGTTGAATCAAGAATGCACTTAGATAGAAGGTGTCTGACAAAGTGACAACACTTAAAAAACTGTAGGCCTCACTTAGGTTACTGTTTATGATTCAATAAAAAAAAAAACAGCTCTGTAATTCAAACAGATATTGGCTGAAATATTTCTGTTACAGTTCGATGTTGCTGAATGTGCCGCTGCTTGTTAGTGTGGTGCACAAGCTGCAAAAATGTATTGGGTGTAGCACACTATATGTAAAGGGTGAAAGCCTAGTCATGATTCCATTAAAACACAGCACATACTTCTGCTTTAATATCACCAGTTACTGAACTTCTCCTCTTTACCATGGAAGTGATTCATAAAAATGTAGAGTTGCAGGATGAGACACTGACATTTTGACATATGGTAGTGAATGTCATACAGCAAATGCATCCTGCTGCACACCGAGGTTTTGTTAGCTCAGGAGAAGCAAAAGTCAACCATTGATTTATCTTTGCTTATTTATAGGGAAAATGAATTTTTACAAACCAATTTTAATCATATCATTAGACATTAGTGTTCACAAATTACACAAGCTTAAACAGGAACAGTTGGGCATATATACAATTAGGATCTTACATTTAATAATATAAAAGTGATAAAACAAAATATAACACAAATATCACTTCATGAACTTGCAGCATTTAGAATCCAGTATTTCTGATAAAGTAATACAAACAAGCCTTTACATATTCAGAAAGTAAAATTGTTTTTAAATAGAAAACAATTGCACTCCTTTGTACATTCATAAAGCTGACAATGAAAAAAAACAACAGTTGAGCTTTACTTGCCAGCAGTCCAGAACAAACCAACAAACAAAGGAAAACTGCAGAAAATAAAGAGTATTTCATTATGAAAACAAATCCTTCCTCTCAAACAGCGAGAAAGCAACAATAAAACATCTGCCAGCCCGTGTTCCATAAAATAGTGTGCTATTTACATCTTAAATATTTTTCTCTTTTTTCACAGGCTCCGGTCAAAATGTTTAAAGGAAATTTCTTAAAAACGTATTCAGGTCTGTCTCGAGTACGCAGCTGTGTGTGTGTGTGTGTGTTTAAAGACTTTACTGTAGACAGATACGGTAAGGTTATTTGCTCCCTCGTTGATCATACATGATCAAAAACTCCCACTTTGGAGTACAAAACGAAAGACTTTACGATCCCATCCTTCCCTCAAGACAACGTACCTCTGCTGTATTTGCATAGCTTGAAAAACTGCATCTTTTCCTGTTTGTACCTCACATTTTCTCATTCATTCAATGGCTTATGGGGCTTAAAACACGACTCGTCCTCAAGCATTGTGACAAACATTTTCTCATACATCTTGTGTGTGGAAACGGTTCCTATGATGCGGTTGATCTTCTTTAGGCCTCTCAGCAGATAGCGGGGTGCGCCCTCGCTGCGCAGCACCCGCAGGCTGTGAGACAGCCCTTTGGCCACATCCAGGTTGTAGTTTGCTGTCTTCCAGAGGTGAAGAAGCTGCAGGATGTATTGCCTGGGCAGACAGGTGGTGACCACAGCCTGGACATCTTCCTGCCGAACTTTGACCCCCGGCAGACTGTTGGTGACCTTCAGGAGGTCATCCAGTGTCACGTTCTTCAGCACGTTGCATCGGGACACCTTCCTCTCACAGTGGGTCACACCTGGAAAGATCATTACAGTCATTACACAAATGCAGATCCTGAATAAGAATTGGCAACAGCGCAGTGAACATGCACATCTAGTTGTACCTTGTATGATGCCATAGAGCTTGTCCTGATCCTTGTTCTGCTCCCTCCACAGTCGCAGCAGCTGAAGGACCTGCTGCTGAGGGGAACAGGTCTTTTTCAGCCTCTCCATGCTCTTACGATCCACCCTCCGCCCTGGAAGACTCTCCAACAGCCGCTCCATAGGCAGTGAGGCCAGCGACTGGAAGATGGCCTCTTCACAAAGGGTCACGTCTACAATAGAAAGCACAAGGAGAATGAATTCGATCACTTACAACAACAATAAAACTAGCATCATGTTAATACAGAGCTCCCATTAAAATATGAAGCAACATGTAATCTCTTCCAAATGAAAAACTTAAGCAGTAGCACACATCACTTGGTCAACTCAGCAGACTCGGTTGTGTTATGACAGCAGCCCTACTTGGTGTTGTGTGACCAGGAGCCTGCGGTGGCAAACGTTAGCTAACAATATCAGACTTTAAATAGATATTGAGTCACTTTCACTTCACCAACATTTGTCACGTGTGACCACAGTGATTGACGTACAGAAAAAGCTACTTATTCGAAAATCTTCTGACTGTGGTCCATAAGTGCACGAGGCATGGCTATAAAGATAAGCAAGCATTTATCCAAGCTAAGTTAATAATAGCACGTTGTGCAGATGGACCAATTACCGTAGACCGAAATGTGTGCTTCACTTACGTTTGACTTGGTTTATTATTATGTCATCGGACTGTTTGGACGTGTTGTGCCTGTGTGTTTGTGTGTAATCAGAGTGTTGCCTTGTATTGACCACAACAGAAACAAGGGTTTCCTCTCTTTCCGTTCCCCATTGACTGTAACGAACCACTTTTGACACAATCAGCATGACTAGCCAAACCAAACGCAGTGTGCCTGCGTCTATCTGTGCACCATAGTATTCAGAGCTGTGTGGTCAGCTGAAGCGTTTCGAGATGTGTTGCGGCGATACTTGTTTTTGTGTTGATCCACAATGCGAAACTTCACGCTTACATGAAGCTGCATTTCTGACAAGCTCGCCCGAGCCTTCCATGTTAGCATATCATTCCAATTTAGGGAAGTCTTGTACCTGTTCTCGTAAAGTATAACCACCCCAGCTGAAGATAAGGTGAATACAATTATGATAAAATTCTATTCCTGTAACGTAAATGCAGAATACGAGGGGAAGTTTAAAATCAGTTACACCAGATGACATTAGGTTTGTATTTTTTCAGTGATGTCCTGAAGTTGTGAGTTTGGATTCCTCTATAGTTGACGCTGACATCCAAGTGGTTTCATCGAGTCGTGTAGCAACTTTGGGAATCCCAACTGCTTTCAATTTCATATGTTTGTTAAAAAATGTGCTAAACTGTTCCAGGATTTGCTGCAGACAACCTGTGGTTGTGTAGTCCCCAGGATCCCAGTTTGTGAATGAAACGTGTGTGCCACAGTGTGCATGAGTGTGCCAGGGTCTGTACATCTGCATGTGTGTGTTCTTCAGTTTCTGCGGTTTCTCAGGCTCTGGGAATCCAGTGTCATATTTGTGGTCTCTCCACTAACATTAATTGTGAGCATCTGTCATAGTTAACGTCTGAGTAACAAAGACTAACCAGCTCGCCTCTTCTCCCCTTTCTGTTTGACTTAGTCTGCTTTGTTATTGTAGTTTGAGGATGCGACAGTTAACAGAGTAATTGGTCCATCATGGGTCATTATGACAGTAGTGCTACAAACATCCCATTCAAGCCTTTGCTTTTCTCCCTTGTGTTGGTTTTAAGGCACGCAAGAATTTGGATAAGAATGGAATCTGGAAATAGGACCTGACCAAGGAAATCCCCTGCCTTCAGGAATGAAAATGGCCACTTGTCTGAAATAATTCAGTTCTTACTGAGTTTAAGTTGTTGACAATTGAGGTTTATACAAAAACATTATCACATGGGTGTGTGTTGTGTATATGCTGTACAAATGAGTTGTACTCTGAAACCTTCCATATGGGGCCTACTGTAGCCGCGTCTTGCACAATCGCACAGCACAGTGCATGTTCTCACCGGTGTGGCACAAAGTGTGATGCTGCGAGCACTCCGCTGTTGCCGTCTTGTCCTGAGTGCCACAGAGGCTGTCCGAAGTGGACGTGCCCCATCTCAGTGTCTTCAGGCCCAAAGCGGAGCAGTTTCTGTGGCGCAGGCACCGCTCAGTGGAGGAGCCGCCAGTGGAAAAATAACCAGCTGGACACCGCTCACACACAGTGTCACTCACAGGTGTTCCTGCGGGAAGAAACACACAGGATTATTTTCATCACGCAGATGTGATGGTGATATACAGTAAAATGGACAAAGTGGACAATTTTTATGTGAAACTTTCAACTATGCAGGAACATCCAATTCTACAGATTTCTATCATGTGTCTTACCACAATCTTACATCATCGCCTTACTCATCTAAGCCTTTATCCGCGTGTAAGCATGAATTGCACTGCTTAGCTCAAACCAGTGTTGGGATTCCAAGAACTATAACCGCAGCGACATGTGACAACGCGTCCGGACGACAGATGACTGCATGATTCTCAGAATGAGTCACCTCAGGCTTACTCACTATGACACACCTTAGTTTCTACTGTATGTCTTGTTTTTAAACCGCTCATCCTACTTGATGTAGAACACCAGATAACTGTTACTACTAGGGCAGCATGTGCTTTAAACCACACGGGAAGTTGGTTTGTCAGCCGACGAGATTTGACTGACGGGAAAATACGCTCTAGATTTTAGACAAATTCGGTAAGTTAATCTATAAATGCTGCAATACATTATGTACATTAAATAGAAGCGTGTCACGTACCAGGAGATAAAATTATGTGCAGTGATTTTAAACATACACAACACAATGCATTTGATTCGTGTGTTTTTCAGACACACTTTTGTTCACTATAAGAAACTATAGAAAATGTATGAAAAGAAAATCTTGGTCTGAACTTATTGTTGGCTGAACTTCTAATGGAATAAAACCTCTTGAATAATTAGAAACAAATTAGATGGATTTAGTATAATCTGATATTACATATACTCAGAATTAGTATGTGTTATTATCTACTGAGTAGAGAACGTTGCCCCTCTGATGGTTTTATGTACTAATCCGACTTATTCAGCCCAGTAAATTATCACATCTTGTCACTTTCCCAGTGACACTATGTTAAATCTTCATAAATTACAACATTATTTACTGGTTACCATGATAACAAAACAGTACATCATAACCAGGACTTCTTGTACATGTTTGGCAGCACACATGTATGACAGTATGACCCATATAGTGGAACTAATGTTGTAATCACATCCTCCTTTTGTTTTCATGTTGAAAGCATAGAAGTGAGAGCATGTAGGAGGACATGGCACGCTGTTATCGTATTTGACCTTTAATCCTGCTAACATGGCACTTTGAGTTCTTTCTTGAAATCCATTAGCATTAAAACATGAAACCGCCAGCATACGGCACACATCAAAGTGCTAATGTTTCCTGCACCACTGATGACAAAGCATGTACAGTAGAGGTGTGAAAATCTGTCAGTTCACCTGTAACGTGGTTTCATACGCTGACATTTCTTTTTTCTGGAATTTCCTGCCTGTGCAAAATCTGAATTTTAACACTTTTATAAAAAAAACGCTTTAGATTTAGAGCAGCAGTTTCTCTTTATTCTACACATTTAGGGATTTAAATAACTAAACTAGGAAAGATGCCAACAATATGAAATGTAATGTTTGAAGTAACATAAAAGTATAAGATGGACATGCACACACACTTTCATGGGTTTGCTGATCAACACAATTGTTCTTAGATCGTTTAATGTGAGATGCGACAATTAGAAAGCGAAACATTATCTTCCTTTTGTACTACATCATTTTTTTGTCTTGTTTTATTTATTTCTTTGCTGCCATTTTGATTCAGTTAAATATATATCTTTGGCTTATAAAACAGTGGAAATGAAAGTAATATGTGCAGACCTTGTACATACATATGCCACCTACTTGTCCTGTTTAATTAAATAACTGGTTCATTATTTTTTTATGTTTTATGTTCCAGTGTGTAGTTTCTATCAAATAGAAAATGAAGCATAGAACATAAAATCTGAATCGAAAGAACAGAATAAAATAAAATCAACAGTACTTTCAAAACTGCAGAGTGAGAAAGAACTAAACTAAAAACAGACCAATGAGGAGATGAAAGAGAGTGAGCCATGGATTTTCTAACATCCTGGGGTCTAAACCATTACTCAATACATTACATAATAAGTCTTGGGGAGGGGAATCCCATGAATTGCATTTTATTAGCCTTAGTTAGAGAATTTTTTTGCAGCGTCAGCATTGTAGGGGTCACAGTGTAACCAGAAGTCATGGGAAATATTGTTTCAACTATGCATCGACTCATTGGTGGTCTGAGGATGAGGTCATGAGAACTGTAGTGCCAGTTTGTTCTGTCAGTTCAGTAGAAACATCAGGCCTCTCTCTGCTGGAGACTTTCAGCACCCGTCTCTCTTTATATTGACCATAATCATAACGGACATCATTTGCATCTGGATTTTTGTATTGCATTTCATGTTTTTACAGTTTGGGGTCTTCTAATCCTTCTGAAATGAGAGCGGCTGTATTTAGGCAAAACAATTTCACTCTGGGATTAATAAAGTGTTTTGAATCTTTGAATCTTGAATCTTGAGTCTCTTTATCCGAGCATACATTTCAACCAATCAGAATTCTGTGACATCATCTCAAGAGAGCTGTTCAAATCAGATATCCCAAGAAAGTGACTAAAGGTGTAACACAGAATTGACTCAAAAATTATAGTATTTGCTTTTAGAATAAACGATGGTATCATTTCTGACCCCACAGGACACAAGGTGTCGGACACATTGAGGGGGAAGAAACTGCAAATGCAAATTACTCCTGAACGTTGTACAAGTTAAATGAGTATTTATGCATTTGAGGTTAATCAAATCAAATCAAATCAAATCAAAGTTTATTTATATAGCACTTATAAAACAACCCCAAGTTGACCAAAGTGCTTCAACAGGTACATAGAACCATACATAAATAGTAGAAAATAGATAAAATCTCCCCAGCGTTTATATTTTGTTCTTAGAACCATCAGTTGACAATGGGCAGCCGATCTGAGAGGTCTACTTGGGCTGTAGGACTGCAATAGGTTACTTAAATAGATTGGGGCGATACCATTTTGAGCTTTAAAAACAAATGTTAATAGTGCCAAAACATAATGGTCCTATTAATATAATCATAAAAGATTATAACTGTGGGTGTTTTATCACACTGTGCTTGACCATAGTCGTATCATAAAATCAGATTATATTTTGTTTTTATTTTTATATCAAGTAATGGAGAAAACTAGGTATTTCCAAAGCAAGCACATTTGTGTCACTGTATCTATCTTTGTGATTTCAAACTGCTTAATTATTGCCATTGTAGGCAATTCGTAAGAACTGAGAGGAAGTGCAGCTTCAGGAATGTAGGAAACGTAATGCCATTTTACTACTTTCCTCTCTAATAATGATGATGATCAGTGTAATGATGCACGAGAAGTGGTAAAAAAATTCATCACCTAGCAGTGATATAATATATATGAATAGTTAACACCCTGAGATGAAATAGTGATGTCTTTTGAGTCACATAAATGCTGTATGATTTTATAGAAATATAATACTATTATGTACTATTATTTTAAGTTGGACAAACATTATCTTGTTACAGAATATACGGAATGAATAATACAAAAAAACATTATCTAAGTTAGCACCTACTAATGAATGAAGTATTATATACTATATATAATATAAAGGGTTCATATTACCACAAATTTGTGAATAGCACTGATATTAGTAATATGCTGAAGATTACGTAAAGCTCCCATAAAAGCAAAATAAATGACTCCACTCAGATAAATTCTGCCTAAATTAAACACAAGAGGATTAAGTGAAAATTAAACTGAAAAACAAGCTCACGTACATTCAGGATGTAAGTCTTGGATGAAAGGAACAATCCTTCCAATTTATCTGACACACACGGCATACAGGTGAAATTAATGAAATGTGAACCCTATGTGATGCCAGCAGACACACCCACATGGTCTGACAGAAGAGAATATAACGTAGGAGAATGAAGCATCTCAGATGGACACTTTGTTAAAGCAGTAGATGTTTTATGTCAGTGAACTAACTAACTAACTAACTAACTAACAAACACAAGAGTATTTCTATGTAATGCATGCAATGACTTAATAAAGTATCAAGTAATCTTTTTCCACGCTGACAATGTGAGAATGACTTTTTATTTCTATGATGCTAACCTTTAAGTGTTTCAGACACTGGAAGTCAGAAGGCAGAGAAATATCTATCGGCTGTGCTTTAGTTTTCTATACGCACTGCTCATGTTGAACTACTACAAGACTTTTGGTACTTAAGTTTCACATTCTGATGTTTTCTGATGGTTTAAGCAACACTGCCCCATAGCATACAAGGTCAGGTGTGGAACTGCTGCAAAGAAAAGCATGCATGTTCGTCACACGCATGCGTCATTGCTCTGCTTCAAAAGGCAGAATGCTGGATGTGATGAAGTGAGTGAAAATTTGAATTGCCATAGCTCTTTATCTAATCTAATCTGCAAAACGTTAATCTCACCGTGCGTAAATGTGTGACGAACTTCTAAGGAAAGAGACAGTTCTGTGAATGAATCAGGTCTGATTCAAAGAATCAGTGGAAGATAAAAAAGACAGAAGGGCTTCGAGTGATACACGGGACAGGACATCTGCAACTAATGTTTGTCTTTGCTTTGGCAGCCTAAGTGTTCCTTGTTAACATGCCAGTACAGCATACTTGGAGGCATGGAAGAGTACAGCATACATGGAGAAAAAAGCAAAGTTAAAATTTATAGCAATGGGTTTCTACTCAAACACTGAAAACACATGCATGCTAAACTGATTCTGTATGTGTTCACATAGTAACAAACATTTATACGCACGCATTCACATTAAGGCCTAAAGCCCAGAAATACACATGCTACAACTTTCTAAATCTGACTGAATTCGAAAATTGTCTTGTAGGACTGATAAAATCATTCATAAATCATTTGTATTGTTTGTTTGTTTGTTTGTTTTAATCTGCTGACACGATAGACTAAAAACCCACAAAACAAATAATGATATTTATGGTACTCTTACCTGAAGACGTCACTCCAAATCCAGGTTTACAGGTACTGTGTGTGATGCAGAACTCCACCACTAGGTGGAAACCTGGAGCACACTCACACAGCTGGTCGTGAGTCATGTTACACTGCTGTTTCACAAGCTGTCTCTCCTTGCACACCTAAACACCGCAAACACAGTGCACAGATTGAAACGCTAAAGGATGCTGCTCTATGCATAAAATAATATATAATAACATATATACAGGTGTTCTGTAAGGAAACTAACAACAAAAAGTGATGAGATTGTGATGTTTATGCACCTTAATCTTTCTCTCTTAACTTACAGTACCTTACAAATATTCTATAAGATTGCAACAGCAATATGGAAACACCTCAATGAGGACAAAACACTATATAAAGCCTGCCACAGGTCACATTACATAATTTATCCAGAGAGGGAAAGAGGAAAACAACTAAACTCTGGGGGAAGATCATTCTACCACAATGAGCGCGGCCAGACTTTCATTTTTAGTAACAACAACTGAAGTGGAAACACTGGTTTCAAGAAATGACAGATTCCGTGCCAGAATGTAAACAAAGAGTATGGTCATGCATCTATGGAAAAGACACCAGGAAAACCACAGAAGTGTAGCATGAAGGACAAGCCGTAAGACAAAAACATTAAAAGCCGAATTAACTCAGAATTCGTTGGATGATTAACAGAAATCACATATTCCTTGTTGTACGTAAGAAAACAGGTGCTTCTCGTGATGGGAAACTATAAAGAGAACCAAATATTAACATTTTGATTTCTCACATACCGATGTGCAGTGCTGACATGAGTCCCCCCAGTGCCAGTTCTCAGCGAAATGCCTCTCAGGACAGGGCTGACATTCTGTAGGTGTGTTGGCAGCGCAGTGTCGTCTCAAGGCTGTGCCAGGAGGGCACTGGTCACACAGCAGGAGGTCAGCTGTCACAGGGTCGCGATATTGGTACTTTGGTGGTACAGCCTGCTGCTGGAAGGCCCAGGAAAGAGAAGCTGTAAAAAGCTGCAAGAGAAGGAGAGTAGGTTTAGTACTGAGTCAACAGCAGTGACAAAGTCTCTAATGAAACCCATGTCATGCACAGCTCCTCTTTGGCTAAAGGTTGAAATATTTTTACATGTTAGAGGCCCTGCCAAGCCAAAGCTTCCAGTAAGTAAGAGTTGAAAAAAAGGTCACAGCTGTAAAGTCGAAGCTGCACGTCCTGGTGGACATGCAGTTTTTAAGTGACGCTTTATAGAGTGATGTTCAGGGACATACAGTAAATTACTGCCCAGGGACAACTTTTAAATCTAAGACAGTACATTTTTGATCCCTGTGTGTTTGCAGGAGGCAAAAGTTTCCATTTACATTGCAACAGATGCTGCGAGGACCCCGCTTCTTTTCTCAACTTTTTCCACATTGTAGCTTTTCAGTAAGTTCACATATTTGATTCAACATTACTCTGTATCAATGACATTAAAATAAAGTGTTCAATTATGGACATCAGTTGTGAAACCACGTCCTCTCTGACCTCTAATGAGATCTCCTCATGGTAGCAGCTATGCAGGATAAGCTGTTTTATAGCTGAAAAGCATCGACATGACATGATTTGGGGTGATCTACAGCTCCTTAATAATGCCCTGGAGTAAGAGCACACCACACCCATATATCCTATTCCCCCAAAAACCAGCCTGTCCATATGAACACGTGTAAAGCTGGTGTCTGCTGGTGGTCCTATATGGGGCGGACATATGTGGATTGCCTCAAAAACATTGTATCATCGCAAGATACTGAAATGAGTCGGCCAAACCTAAAATGCAAGATATCAGTTGGGCAGCATGTTTGACATGCAGCTATGCAGATGGCTGAGGCCACATGCAGACCAGATGTCACACAACAGTCTCCTTCCACCCCAAAAAGGCCCTCAACCATTGGCTCTGTGGACTTTCCCGTTGGCCAGGATACATCCTCGTTGCTTGGACAAACTAACAATAGGCTGTCCTCGCATTGTGTCTGTGTGCGTGCGTGTATTACTGAATGTGGATTTTCTGCTCTAAACGATGTTTGTGAGTGCATCTTTGGAAACGGAGGCATATGTAGAACAAACAACAAAACATTCGTGCACGCGTGTGCAGAAGTGCACACGTGCAGCGGTGTGTTGCTGCCTCAGTGTGTGCGTGTTTGTTATTATCATCCTCTGTGTTGGTCTGTGCTCTCTGCGGTGTCCTCTCCTGACTGCTGTTCATAAAAGGGAACTGTTGGAGGTTACTGGGCTTTCCCCATTCGCCACCAGAATACAAAACACTAACCCAGTCTGTTCTACAGTTTACTCGCTGCACACCATTGAATCCTTCCTTCTTGTGTGTACGTGCGCTACCTCCTAAGTTAAGTACATAACTTGCAATTATAAGACACAGTCTATTACAATATGTGACGCGTGTGTTGTTTTCAGTGCATACGTGAGCTCGTGAATCTACCACACACTGACATTAAAAAATGTTTCACCATACTGTAGTCTGCAGTACTGTTATGTCTTCACCATTTGCCTTATTGATCTGATCTGTCATGTTGCAGCTTAATGATTATGTTGTATACAGACTCCTATCTTGTGCATTATTTATTTTTTAAGAGGCATCAACTTGAAACGATGCATTACACAGAAAATGTGCAGGTTTACTTTATACTCATCTCGTTCTGTCCAGTTTGGCAATAGAGTTCATTGAATAGTAAAAATAGATGAAATGGCTTCACACACCATAATAGAAGCCCATGCTTCAAACAGCATTGGGAGCGCAGCGGTTTTCCCGGGCAAAATCTATCAACCTCTGTGGACAACGTTCACTGTGAGGCTTTCATCCACAGCGACATGCTGTGCATTACCATGACTGCATGTGTTTGTTTGTACCATGGGTGGCCCCAGCGTGATTCAAACCCATAATCATAGTCTTGCTCTTCAAATTAAGAAGCGCACTGTATATACACATATTAAGCCATAAGGCCATAAGGGTGGAGTGTATTGGGGGATGGACAAAAGGTCACCTGGATTTTCGCAATCTGGGCGGGGTTACACTTGTTGCCTCAACTTTAATCTTCGCTCTGAGTCAGAGTGAGTTTACTAGCAGAACTGGACTATCCTCTGTCATCAGAGTCAACGTCTGAGCACATTTGGAATTGGCCAGAGTACAGTTTCTCAAATCCTTCATACGCCACAACAGTTCTCAGGCTCAATAGTTTAACACAAACCTTACATACTTCATACCACTTGTCCAGTGCAGAGCCTTTTTGGTTTGTTATTTATTTTTGCCATTAAATGTCGGATCTGCTGGCCACACTGGGTCATTGAGTCGAGGACAAGTCAAGCTGGGTTTTCTGACATACATGTCGATTTTGGCAGATCTACACTTTTCCACACCAGCCAGTGCAGTAGTTTTCTGTACTGAAGAAATGAAAAGCCTTCTAATAATGAACTTTTTGGGAAGAGGTACTGTGGTGTGTGTGAGAGCATCTATCAGCAGCTGAAAGCGATATGAACTTTTCACCCTCCTTGTCACCTTAGAAGCTGGAATCTGACGACATGGTGGACGACTGCTGAAAACCCAAATTACACAGCAGCCAGGGGATACTGACAGCCATAATTATATTGTTAGCATCATCAGAGTGAAGCTCAGCAAGAACACAGCCAGCCGAAAGGAAAGGATGGATGGATGTAATCATAATGTTCAACCTTTCTTAAGCAGTTCCTGTGGATGCCCTTGAGCAGGGCAGGGCTGCTGATGGTAACTGATGACAGTATCTAAAGGTAAACTCCTTTTTTCTGTATAAAAACACTACTGATGTTAACTTCTGGCTTAACTGGCTTCAACCTATACCGTGTTTGCTTACATAGTCTATGCCCGTAAATCCTGTTTGATCTAAGCTCAGAGAAAACTTTGTGTTTATGAAAAGCAAATGCAATTAAATAGATTACATCCTTATGAATGACACGAGTGTATGGCAGCCTGAGAGTGTGGTGACTCTCACGCTTCCTCTAAAGGAAACACAAGACATCTACCCAGATGTTTACTGGAAATGAGATGTACAGTTGTTTTCTTTGACTCTATTGGCTATCACTTAGTAGATGACCGGCATCAGATTTATTTATGCCACTCACAGTTCCACTCCACTGCTGGGCGAGAGGGTTTTTGGTTTCTTCTGGGATCTGACTGTTGTCAAAATAATATCTACACTAATGTATAATGATGACATAGTGCTTTGGCGAAACAGGATCAACTACATTTGAGCAATGCGTGACAGATGGGGTATAGCAGCATAACTACAGACATAAATAGACTTAAAATGCACACACATGCTTTCCAGATGAGCTCGTGAATAGAGAATCGGATAAATATATGCAGTAATTGGCTTATTAATTTTACACATGGGTAAAAAAAAACATCTGAACAAACTCATATAAATAAATGGTTCAACTGCAGCGTCCAATGGTATAAAGCATACGCCAAGCAACTTGATCACGCTTTGCCTATTTAAAAGCTAGATTTACAAAATAAAAGGCCGAAAAAAGTTCATGTTATTCAGTAAATCACTACGACATACATGCGTTGCAGGTAATGTTGGTAGAAATATCAAAAGGCTCTATGAAGAAATCAGGCCCACTACTTAACTAATGAGTTAATGGTTAAGTCGAATGTGGAGCATTGAGATGTAAAGAAAGAGGATAATGAGGTCAGTCTGAGGTCAGCTTTAAATTCATGAGGACAGATTCAAGAGCAATGGCACAAAGGGACCAAACTCTACACCAACTTATTCACCAGGCACATGGCTTCAGTTAACTGTAGAGCGCAGGTGGTCTGAGGGGGGATTCCAGCTTTTGGAAGTGGTGTGTGTGTGTGTGTGTGTGTGTGTGTGTGTGTGTGTGTGTTCGTTTACGTGAATATGGTCTCACTCAGTGGCAATGGGACATAGTGCTATCATCACACTGGTAGTTATAGGCGTTAATAAAATTCACAGTTTCTTCAATGCAAATGATGTTCACTCATTCCCACACTGCACGAGCACATGTTTACCATAGGTAATAACAATATAACCTATTCTGCTGTTGCACTGATTCCAAACCAAGCAGGGCCGATGAGTGCATACATGTCACACAGTGGTTAGAGTTGAAGCAACTTGTCAATTAAATGATAATCAAATCAATCAATCAGCTCCTAATTTGTTAACTGAGACTGCTCGACCACACCGCACAGAGTTTTAGCTACACTATATTTATTTGACAGCTACTGTATATTGATGAGTTACTTTATATATAAAAAGCATATAGGCTTATTAACACTCTGTAGTGCATGTTTCACCAGGAGCTTTTAATCACATTTCAGATGTCATTGAGTTTCTTCTCTCTGACGTTTGTGTGTCAGAAATAAGTTGGTATTTCATTTTGTTAATCCGTTAATCAATCACAACTGTTCACGTATATATCTTGTGAACTAATATTAAATATTATTGCTTTAACTTAAGGGGCGTAGTAATTATCCCACCACTTTGTGCACCACACCTTTATATTCATGTATTTGCTGGACGTGCTGTTTAACATCAAACACACTTGATGAAACTCCTGTTCTATCATATTTATACTTCCACTACCAAAATTTGCATCACATCTCTCATACTGTTTTTAATATGACTCATACAGTAGTAAGATAATAACAAAGATTAAAGACTGAGTGTGACCATGACATCAGGGCAACAGCTGCATCCTTTTTGCCTACTGGCCATTCACTCAGCCCCATACACACCTACGCTGGATTAATAACGCAGACACATACACACAGACTTCTGCTATCAGTACTGCTGTTGATGGAAAAAGGGAAGTTAGGTGTGCGGAAGCAAACTTCTACAGGTGATCGTTGCTTTGTGAAACGTATGTATTTGTTTGCTTAATACACTCGGATCTGTAATGTCACAGTACACACACCCTCTATGTGTCTCCCTCCCCCCATTCTTTAGTGTTTGTCTTAAAAAAGAAACATGTTGACCACTGTCTGCGTGTGAGCCTGCTCAGGTTTGGGGAAGTTGGCTGCTAATGCCAACGGCCACAATACAGTGTGAAAGGTGTAAAGATAAAAAGAGCCCTGATTACAGATAATAATGTTTGGGTGGGGTGGGGGTTTGGCCGAGTGTATAGAGGATTAATGGCTGAATTATACATAAAGACAGAGATATAGGCAAATCAAGCTCAGGCTAGCTAACTGCTTGACAGGCTGGGATAAGTAGTCAAATCCAAAACATGAGCTCCACAGAACCTTACTGTTCCAAAAAAAAAAAAAATCACGTGACACATGTTTTCACAAAAAAACAACAGACATCGTTAACTCCAGTTTAGAGGTCTGTTCCACTGACATCATTTTTGGGCAGTGACCCAACACAAAGTGAATGTTTTCAAGAGATGGAACACAACCACGCACGTAAGGGGCATGCCGGGGAAGAGGAAGAAGAGCGCACAGCTGTAGGCTTCTTAATTAAAACAATGCTTCTGACATGAAACTGCCTCATTTAACATGATGCACCCTTTAACATAAAATTACAAACAGGCCACGTGGCCGGGTGTTTGTTGAGCACATATACAGGCAATCCACATGGGTACAGATTTACTTATTGGCTGGATGTTACAGTCTAGACTGACTGAATGGTTGGAGGACTGACTCATTAGCTGGCTAAATAGATGTTTGTCTGGTGGGACGAAGGTCTGAATAACTGAATGATGGGTAAACACCACATCAGACATTGTCAAAGCAGGGTATTTGCCTATTTTAGGTCAACTGTAGAGTGCTGACTATACTGAGGTAGAGGGAATACTCTGCATGGGTGGTATCACATTAGATGACTAAATTACTAACTGCACATGCACATCACAAAGAGGCTCATATTGTTCCTATACAGCCCACAAGGATTAATAGTGCATTTAGTGCATTATAGCTACAAAATATCATCTGTTTCTCCCTTGATACACGTCTGTATACGAACATATGCAAAACCTGCAAAGGCTTCGACACAGCGCCGAATGCAATGCACCAGTAAGTGTAGATAGCCACTCTTAGCCTGCAGGCATGCATTTAAATCACCTTAAGAAGTTCTGTAGAACAGATTAGTCACACAGAGGACACTACCTGCTGGCTACACACACCACGTGACTATGACTGAGAGTGTTAAGTTATATTCATTATAGTAAAACTAATAAGATATAATCCAATGAAAACTTTCATTCATTAATTAAAATTACACATCTTGTTTTGGTCCATTCTGTGGACAGTGAGTATTCACAGCTGTGAATAAAAAAAGCAAGAGCTCCATTCATCATAAAAGGCAAACATTCTCCAACATAAACAAAGTCGAATTTGCTTCCAAAGGCAGTATCATTTGCTCAAATTTTCCTCAAAAATGTCTCATAATTCGTTGGGACTAAGACTATTGTTAACTGAAGTCAGACGTAAACACATTACTATAATATATAGTTTTATGCAAATACTTCCACATTGATGTCTGAAACAACCTCAACATAAACCAAGTTTACTTGAGGAAGATTATGTTGGGTCTACAGTATATTTTGACATTTCTGTTATTTTGTCCACACCGTACAAATGATGGTTTATTATTTATGCTAGTTTTGACAAACTGGGTGTAGGTGTATTTGCCCTCCGCTACCTGCTGGCATTTCTCAACAGGAAATCTACCCCACTGAGCAGATATAATGAAAACACCATGCAAATACACTATACAAATGCTGTAGCTTAATATAGTAAAGGATTTTTTATGACCTTTTAAACGTGACTTTTAAAAGTGTGTGATACAACAGGTACAGTATGAAGACTAAACAACATTGGTATTGACGTTATATACAACTAATCCAGACCTATAGGGCATCATTTCTATCCTCAAAACCTATGACTGTGTAGGCAAAAAAAAAACGAGCCTGAAAAGAAAACTACCACTGAAACGTCAGTGCTCTACAATTGGCAGAGGTATCCATCATAAATCTACCTGCAGGCAGCATGTTTATAGGGACAATTATAAGACATTTCAGTTCATTCTTTTCTATTTTATTCTATGCACTAAAGAGAGCGGCCGGGTACCAGGTTATTATTTGAAACGTCAATAATGCTAAAAGTTAGTGACTAAGGTTTAGTCAAAATGAGCCGTGTCGAGCAATTATTCCTCCGAAACTAAATCTTAGTATATATTTCGTCAGCAAGAGGAGCCACTGTGCGTAAAGCGGCTCAGATCGAGTCTGAAGCATAAAACACTGGATACTCACCACTATCAGTTTCATGGCCGGGTTGGATTTCGCTATCCGAGCGCTCATCTCCACTGCGTAAAAGATCACTGCTGAGTGTCTCCATCACAGATGTGTACTTATACAGCGAGAGGGAGAGACAGACAGAACGGGGGGGAGGAAGGGAGGGGGAGGGGGAGACGAAGCATCCCACCCACCTAGCTGTTATAAAGCGCCTACTTTCTGTCCGTTTGCGTGTTTTCTCCCATAGAGAAAAATAAATTAGTGCGAGTCCTCACGTGATGCCTTGAGATTGCGCAAAGTGGTGAATGGTGCAAAACGCGCTCTGAGGAGATCACGAGGCGGTGCGAATCCATTCATAAATTGCTTTGGACAAACTCGACGATTTGAAGCTATATTACTAAATAAAATCCCACTGAGAGTGGCATATTGTATATATGCTATGGAATTACAGCCAGATATGACATAGAAATAAGTGTATGTGTAGAGATTTTAGTATTTTTGTTTCTTTCTTGTTGAGTGGGTTTTAAGTATTTAGAGATAAATAAGAAAAAAGGTAATAATTAGGGCATTTTTTGATCGTTTTTCTTTGATACTTAGGGTCATTGTCAGTGGCGGCCCCGCCGATAGAGGGCGCCAGTCTCACATGGAGAAGAAGAAGATAGGAATCGCATTAAATAATTTTTAAAAATAAAATTAATGAGCTATATATTATACAGACCCAGAGTACTGTGTATAATCTGCATTCAAGTGTAGTCTACAAATCTTCTCTCCTTCATTTATCACAACCGAAAGGTCGTATTTCCTGTTCCTTTGGGGCGCAGAGTTCTTTACCATAGACCTACGCTATAACTTGTGCATGTGCACTGGAACCTCCCACCAATACAAAGTATAGGGGAATTCAAGTGGAATTTCACCACAACGCTAATGTTTGGTTTATAGTCAGTCGGAGCAGTTTTTTTTTGTCATGTAGAAAGCTAATTCAGAAGCTAAATAATTAACCGTTTCACAGAAGAGCCTCACGGGGAAAGATTGGTTTGTTTTTCCTGCCTCCTCTGTCAGCTGCTGAAAATATGTCTGGTTTTGGCAGGTAATACAAATTTAATAAATGTTCCTGAAAACACAAACAGGCTAGGAGCTACGTGAAAATGCTAACTGCAACGTGTTTTACAGTGATTACTGCTGTCAGTTATACAATTTTAGTTAATTTAATAATCTGACATGTGATAAATTTGTATTAATGTATAAACCCTTTTTTTGTGATGTAAATGAAGGTAGATGTGTTGTCTGATAGTGTAGCCAAAGTTCGTCGGTAACGTTGTCAGCGTCATGGCATGCTTCATGAGAGCGAGAGAGAGAGAGAGAGAGAGAGCTGAGAGTTGTGTTGACAAAGGATTATGTTGCTGTGTTTTGGAGAATGAAGAGTTTCTGGAGTGAAGTCTCACAGTTTATTACCCTCCCTGCAAGTCAAAGCGGCCAATGAGCTACATTATGTTGTCATTACATCGCGTTTAATGCTGCTGAGTACTAAGTACTAAGTGAATGTGATTGTCCAGTTAGCGTCTTGGTCGCCAGATGGTCGCCCCCTCTCTAAACCTGGTTGTGCTGGAGGTTTCTTACATTACAGGTCGATGACCTCCCTACTGTTACGTAGCACTTGCTCAAAGGGCATTTGTTTCTACATAATCGTAAATGGCTTTATAATTTGTCCATAAAATTCTTACAGGTCTTAATCCTTACAATGTAAAATGCCTTGATAAAGTGCTCTAGAGATTAACCAAACTGAATGGAATTGTCCACAGAACAGCCTCTATTTTATGTTTCATTGCTACATAGTCAACAACTGATTCATTGGCTATTTTCATCAGGTTTTTAATTTATAACTTCTTAACTACATACTAGCATGTTTTTGTTATTGTTCCAAAGCAAACTCCCTCTGTAATGAAGACTGTGAGATGTGGTTCAAAACCTGAAATAGGGACCTTCAGATTTCTTTTCTCAGATCAAGAATGGACTTTCACACTCATCATTCTTGTTGTTGAGAGGTTTAGAAAAAACATTAATTTCACAAAGTTGACTAATTTGAAGAAATATGGGCATTCTGCGTATCAACAATTCAATCAAAAGAACATTTTCAATTTTCCGAAAGAAAATAAAAACCCACGGCGGTTTATGCTTATAAAAGGCCAATGGGCCAATCGAGTGACATTAAGCAGTGACATATTTAACCTGAAGTTGTTTCTCTCTAGTCATCTGTTTTATATTGTAATTTTAACTGTTTCAAAAACATTTAAATGGGGTATGTACCATGCAGCAGACTTAATAAAATAATTTAATTGAGGTTTTATCCAAAACAAGAACTCAAAAGGCATAATGGGTGTTGGACTAGTCAGACAGTAGCAAACCCAAAATGACACGGCTCCACTGTGATGTCCACGTAACCTCTGATGTCAATGGTCCTATAAACAAACGTGCTTTTAGATTTGTCTTTTCGAAGTTGCTCACTGTCCAGCCCATACAGAGACATGACGTAGAAGACAAAGGTCTCAACGTAATCAGAGAAAATATACACTCACCCCACCTACAAGTTTCTGGGGCATACAAGAGAAATCGTAGTGGTGAGGTCACAGCTCACCACAGGATGACTAAATACACATGCACAGGCACAAGTACAAAAGTGTGGAAGACTACGCACATAGATCTTTTAGCATCAAAGTCAGAGTACACCACAACAATAGTGGGATGGAAGCTGGACGACTACCCGCTCAAATACACAAAAACACGCAAATAGTAACAATAAAACACAGACTCACGACGAGCCTTCCTGACGTGTTGGCGGTGAGGTCTGTAGCGTACAGCTGGGTAAACGTGGGTGTTAGATGGTGAACCAGATGCTATTACATTATGACCCCCACCCACCAATCCACCCACCCAGAGGAAAGCACTTAAGTCTCAATAAAGCAACTGCCGGACTTATGTCCATAAATCACTGGCTGGTTTTGGTCTGTCAACAGTTGTGCTAAATTCTGAAACTGTCTTTAAGTTTTGTCAACTGAGTCTCGGCACAATATTCCACTGGTTACATGGATTTGACCTGGTCACAGTAAAGTGACTTCAGAAGGGAGCATCAAAGTGACAAACAACACCTGATTTGAATTTGACTGCAACAACGCTGAGATTATGTCTTTGTAGGGCTTTTGACCTCTTTTTTGCATGCAGGCAAATAGCAGATACCCCACTGTCACAGCCTGTTCAGATCCTGTGTGACTGGTGTTGTTCAGTCGCATGGTAACCAAGATTGCGTGTGCTAGCACTTAGCGGATTACCAGTATGTGTTAACCAGGACCAAATCTATGAGTCTCACTCATTTCCATAACAGATATCATGAACGAATGAATGGAAAAGGGAACTGATAACTGTTCTGTTGATGTAACCACAGACGCTGAAAGCTGAAAGACACAGTGATAGGTTTTTGAACTTTTGCAACAGAGGCTTTACACCCATTTATGCAAATAAGGATACCTGCAAGTAAACTTCAGAGAGAAAGCCGTTTCAGGACAGGCCCATAGAGGCTGTTTTTAAAGTTTATTTACCATGCTCTACTAAATCTAGTTAAGTTACTTAATTAATCAATGTCCTCTTAAATCTGAGTCATTGATGTAACCATAGATATTTGGTTAGTCAGGCTGTCTCAACTGTATCACTAACTAGTTCTCATTCCATTATCCGAGATTTGATGGCTGAAATTAGTTATCTTTGTCATTTTTACAAAACATAATCATTCAAAAACCTGATGATAATAATAATAATATATATAATACCAGCTGAATCTGGAAGTGACACGACAACTGTAATGTCTTGTTAGGTTAAACATTACACTACTAATCCAATTAACTCTTTCTGTCTCAGTTAGCATGAGGCGGGACTAATAAGGCCTTCGGGATGGAAGTTGAAATGTCTTCAGGAACTTAAAGCTTAAAAAAGGAACCTCGGTGCTGAACGTTTTCAGGAAACCCAGGCCACACTGCTTTAGTCTGTGTCGTACAGATGGAGAAGAAGCATGTTGTCTTGTTAAGGTTCTTGACCTTCTCATATTCGCCTCTCCGCCTTTCTGCGGTCCACCTCAGAGTTCTTGTTTCAGGATATTTTTCACTGCCCGGGCCCCTCAGATGGAAATCACAGTGGACAAGTCTTTATTTTACTAGGTGATGAAAAAGGCCTCAACAGAATAATGAAACGACGAATACGTGGCAATGATACCCAGAGAGAATATGGACACATGGAGGAGTGAGGCAGATAATGATGAGTGTATCAGATGATGGCCCGAATCTTCAAGCAACACACAGAGACTTAAGGAGCAGAACTGAGAAACGACAGAAAGACAGGCATGAAAAAAGGATGAGGGAGACCATGTGCCCAGTGTTGGAAGTCTTGCCAGTGAAAGCAATGAGTCACTTGTGACCTTGAGTGAAGAAATAACAGCAGAGGGATCCCTGGACTTCCACGGCAGCTGATGTGGTCACCTTGTTTTCTCTGGTGAGGTTTCTGAAAATGATTTAAGGGAAGCTCTTCTAGTCTTATGAACTGCGTGGTGTTAAGAGTGACGCATGCAGTAAGGTTCATTCTTAGGAGATGTTTGCATCGAGAGAGTATTCAGAACAATCTGAGAATCGATTTAATTATTAAATGTTATATAATTTTAGTGTAATTTGAGAGGTATCAATATTGACTGTAGTATTTGAGTAGTATATGAAATATATACACATATACATAGCATTTAGCTTAAAAAGTAAGGCGCTGTAGTCCGAGAGCATGTTGGTGTACTTGTAGAATTCCTTGGGCCATTCAGCACTGAGATGAATATTGTACTAAAGTAGTATATTTTATGTGACCATGTCCACTTCTTTCAGTTCCCCTTGTAATTTCTTGGTGATGCAGTGTATACAATATGAACTACTTCCCCTCCCTTCCAAGGAAGAGAAGGGGATTCTGGTTTTGAAAAATATTAAACAATTTGAATGCCATAGTGTGTTTCATAATAAAGAGAGAATGAAATCGGAGCTTGAGCTGAAGTTGACGTTGAAGTCGCCGCAATAACAATTACTGTTGAAGCTGCTGGTCACTATAAACATTCCTGTGAACTAGACCATGGACTATGCACTGATAGGATTTTAGATTCAAGCCAGAACCAGTGATATTTCTATCTCCATAAAGTCAGGTGCATAGTATAGAGCAGAGTGCTATTTTACTGACAATTCTTTGATGAGGTATAAATAAACTCACAGTTGATTTACAAGGATGTATTTTACAGTATTTTAATTATTTTGCTGCCAGCAGGGGAAAAGTGAGGGTCAGGAAAAGTCAACAGACAAGAGTCAACAGCCTGTTTCCCTGTTTGTCTAAATCGTTTCATGTGAGAAGCCCTGAATATGTGTGTTTGTGTCTAATGTTTACTGTCTAAAATGAGCGCGTGGCATAAAAGTTCTTACTCACTAGCCACAATATACAGTGGCACACACCCAAAATAAAGATGGCCTTACTGTGCAGCTACTGTATTTTACACTGTATGGTACAAAGCCTCGACCGGGGTGACCTCAATCACACCCCCGTAAAGCAACCAGATTAAAAATAAATCACGTACCATAAAGAAAGAGAAAGTAGATTTTGGATGCTGGCCTCCAATCTCACACATCATTTCTGGAATATGTCATGTCATTATTTTGTTACATGTGATAATAGTACATTATATTTCAGCTGTCAATAGACGGCCCCAACTGTCTCACATAAAGAAGAAGAAGAGAGGAATCACATAAAATAATTTAAAAAAAGTTTAAATAAACAATCGATATATTATACAGACCGTGAGTACTGTGTATAATATCCGTTCATCTGGATTTCTTGGATTGGATTTCATCCATCTGGTTTTGCAATTACAAAAAAACATTCATCCATCAGGGGTTTGACAGAGAAAACAGATTAAATACATTTTCATGATAAAGTGGGAAAACATGAACAGACTAGCAGTTACATGAAACATGCTAACGTGTGTCTTACAGTGACTAGCACTCAGCGGACTATAACAAAATGACATAATGACATGGGGGACAAAAACATACACATTTTGTCTAAGATGATAGACTGCGTTGTGTTCTGTGGTGCGTTTGAGCTTGTGTTGCGCGGTCGTGATGAAAGTGTTTTCACGTGGCTGGTTGACGGATGCAGTAGTACCAGTAGTACCAGTAGTACCTGCAGTCTGAGCCTGTGCAGGATGAGTGGCTTACTTTCCTTTTCTTTTCTCTAGCTGCTAGTCTGCATCTTCTCATGGATGGGTGAACTTTTCTTATAAATCATAGGTGATTGAAAACACAGACTGTGTATTTTCAGTGGCGATATGTGGATAATCTTACAAAAAAAAATTACAATACAACAGGAAATGTTTTGAGCACATTGATTTCTAAAGCCATGTAAGTCAAATTCTGTAATGTGCTTCTAGAGATATATAAAATTATTTTAAGACTTTCTTTTACTACTACCTAAGCCATACAATCATCCTTTTACATTTATTATTTTACATTTCATGCAAAAACTGCTTATTCAAAAATGACATAATAAATAGTTGTCAACGGGGTTTCCACTTGACTCATAGATTTTCACTTTGTTGTCTTTTTCCATCATTATCTCTCTGAGTATTTTCCAAGGGGCTAGTCTCCTGCAGTGTCTGGTTACCTTGGAAAAGATGACAAAGAGGCCAGTAGCCTCTGAAAGAGCAGCGTGTTTTCCTGCTCTCTCACCAGGACGCCACCAGCATGCAGGCTACTAGGCTTTCCCAGCATCGAGCACTTAGCACTACTCAAAGTGGTCTGCATGCAACTAGTGGATAAGTGGCGATAAAAACAATTACTAAAGAAGGTGAGTGTGTCGACGTGTTTCGAAGTCGAAACCAGGCAGCATTTTTCAGGTCACAAAATGAGTTAACATACAGGTCTAAGTGAATGGATGTCAGCATTTATGACACTTTAAACGTTACAGCATAAGACTGAAAGCAGTTCCAGATTATTCCAATCATCACTATCACTATGAATGTAACAGTATTCAGGAGACAAATGTGCTAGAAGCCACAAAAAAGGCAACGAAAACCATACTACTGAGAATAAGTGTTGATTTGGTTTTGCTGATTAGGGGAATGACATCGATGGAATAAATTTCAACTGTCTCCTGACAATAGAGTCAGCCTTTTCTGAGCGAAAAACATGACACACTTAATGGAAAAATTAGGTGTCAGATATTGCAACAGGAATTTCAACAATCAAAACAATACGTGCACAGTTGCATTCATATGAGTCACACACCAATAAAAAGAACTCAAACAGTGGAAAATCAAATGACTTGCTGACCTTATAAAGTAGGAATCACCTGACTCCCTGTAAATGCTCCTGTTGATCAGCATGCGCGACGTTATGCACTTATTATTATGAAAACGGAGAAAGAAATAGAAGGAAGAAAGTTGGCATTAGCGAGATACGATTTTTTGTGACGACCACAATAGAATATGAATAATAACCAGATTCACAATGAGCAATGAGGGAAATAAACTGACTTTGTTTTCTCTCCAATATAAGTGAAACGGAGGGGTTGCTTTCAGTCTGTTTCGCTGTCTGACTGCTTGCGGTGCTTGTATTGTTGACTCTTCCAGCAATGTCGTCACCTTCCCCAAATCTCAGCAGTTAATTACGGTAGGTGAGTAAAACATTATCAAAACCATTAGGCAAATAACACCCATGTTGTTAAAAACCACTTCAATTATCTGGCCATCCTGATTTCATTTACTTTTTCGTACTAGTATGTACGATAGGAGGCCCAGGGGCAGACTCAGGACTTCCAGTCAACTTTTCTCCTTCAATTACAACCAATTATACTTGTTTGCTTTTCAAACAAGATGTACTTTACCACTACATTATACTGAAATGTAGTCGCAGGCAGACACTTACATTCATGCTTTTTTTTTACATGTTAAATTACCAGTCAGCAAGGAGTAAGAGCTAAATCCACTGATGGGTTCACTGCCAGTAAAACAGGGTTGAAAACTATATTTATCTGAGCTGGGTTCTGACTGACTGGAAACTGCACAGAGGAAACAGTTGAATCCTACAGGGGAGAGAAATTGATAGGTGCACTGATGGAAAATGCCACAAAATGAGCTAGAGGAAGGAAAAGGGAAAGGAAAAGGAGATAGTAAAGAAATTGGAGGAGGAAAATTAAAACTAAAAAAGTTAATTTAATATTTAGATCTCAACTTGAAGATGATAAATACAGAAAGAGAGATCAGTGGAGACAGAGAATAAATAAATATTAATGAATGTGTTCCTTCAGGCTTTCACCACATCACGCTGTGTTTGTTTAACAGAAGCTGTCAGGAGGAGAATTATGTTAACCTTCATCTCATTCATCCATGGGAGGTTTTCTTTTCAACAAGGTCTCCCCCTCTGACCACAGCAGTGGTCTGCTGACGGTCACACTGCAGCCAAGCTCTCGAGCTGCTCAACTTTCTTGGAAGCGTCATCGCGACCACATGAATGAGGGAGAGGGAATACCATGTCGTACGGTTAAAAGACGAGGAGGATCTGCGTGAGGTGTGTGCGCATGCAGGGCAAGCAGACAGGAAAGGTTTGCACATGCGCGCACACACACACTCACACGCACACAAAACCTGAGCGGACAAATGACGTCTTAGGGCAGCAGGAAAAGGTGGGATGGGAATCATCACCAGAGCAGCTGCCTGTCAGGAATAGCATCACCATTTTGTCTAAATGTATGTATGTGTGAAAGAGAGGGAGGAAGAAAGGGAAAAGATGCATGTGATATACATAAGACTCTCTCTAGTGAGCTTAACTAATGTCAGATGTGCACTCCACCTGCTTTCGTGTGGATCTCTTGGAAAGAGGTACACAGAGATGACTCGCATCAACCTTTTTAAATACAGGAATAAAATCAGGTAAATTATTTCTACTATCAGACACCATATTAGATGTTTTTTGTTTGCATATCCCTCACAGCTTTCACTGGATGAAGTCAGACTTGATTTCTCACATTCCTTTAGATGTCTGGAAGGATCATCTTGGAACGCGCCGTGTGAACCTGTCTTTGATTTTGTGACATGCATACAGCCGTAGCTGTAAAAATCGCCCTTTTTCAGGTGGCAAACGTTGTTAAGTTGTGTTAAACTGAAGAGCATGTAATGTGACAGCTTTTAGAGTTGTTGTGTTTTTCTTTTTCAGTCAAAACTACATTTTCAGTGTTGTTTGTTTCAAAACTTCAAGACAGGCTTGAATGTATTATTTATTTTAGAACATGTGTTTCAGATTATTTGTCACATACTTAATACTAGAGGTAATCTGAAATGCATGTGTGAAATGAATGAAGGCGCTGTAGTCTTACAACACTGCATCTCAACAATCATTCATTTCAGTGTTTAATAACCAAAATACGATAAAGGAAAAATAGATGTATTTATTAAAGCTAGCTATTTAGCTAATTCACTTTGCATTGCTGGATTACTGTCACAGCACAGTACGAACATATTTCTCAAAAGCCCATTAATACCGGCGTACTGCTGTCTTGAAGTAAAACAATAGTGTCTTTAGTTTTTGTTGACTTAAACTAAACAAATGTCTAAAGCGTGACTACAAAATAATACATTTCTGACAAAAGAAGGAGAGTGGCTAAAGCTAAATCAAAACCACGTGCCTGGATTTAAGAGAAGTGCATCCGCAAACCTAAAAAGAATATCTAGACTGTATGTTCCTAATTAAGTGAGATGTGTTTAAACCGTGTTTAAGTTTAGATGATCCCTAATTGGTTCTTGCTAATTTCAATGTGACCCTGGTTATAAAAGTAAAACACGTCCGTGTTCTGAGGATGTCACGTTATGTTTACATTTGAATCTAATGTGTGTTTTGTGTGATGCGGTATGTCCTTGTTCCAAACCAACCAGGTATTGATTGTAACTTTTTTTTTGATCACCCTAATCAACTGTTCTCCCGCCACATTGGAGTAATTTTGAAGGATGTGAACTACCAACATTAATTTGGGGTATTTCCCTAAATATGCTTCTCTGGTCTGACCAAGTATGACCAGTTTAACTGCACGCTCCAGAAAAACTCCGTCTTTACTCAACATACAGCCGGACACTTTACAGAGTCCAGGAACAGTTTGAGGTTACATTCCTATTGCGGAAATCAGTGTGAACTCATTGTTTTATTTTACCTTTCATCTCCCTGAATCACAGAAACAATATAAACATCGCCGGGAAAATACGTACCATTACATATTTAGCTGTAACACGATCTAGTTACGAGATTATTCTTTACTTTGTCATCAGTTTACTGTATGTCTAAATGAAGTGATAGTTTTTTTGTTGCTCAGAAATGATGTCCAGACAGGACCCGTGAAAAACTTTCCAAGAGGATTCATTATATGTCACGTCTGTGCTATACACACATAAACGTTTTATTTTTCTGTGTAAATGGAGGCTTAGGCCATAATCAGCAATGCTCTGGTGACGCCTCTAAAAACAGTTGTGATCCCTGCTTGGTCGGAAACTATTTATTCCCACATACAAATGCAATAGGAAACATAAATGAATGTTCCCCAGTAGAATCACACAGTGGCTCAGTGCTGGGAAGCCAGTGTGGGCCTGCCAGGAGAACAGACTGGTCCTGAATTGTGTGTGTGGGCCAGCCGATGTCTCTGCTGGTAATGCTAATAGCAATAGGTGGTAGACTAGTGGAGAGCACTTAATTTGTCAGGGGTGTATAAACAGTAAGGTCTTCTGTTGTAATGGTTGGCAGACATTCTCACAGTTGGAATCACCTTTATTAGCTGTAATGCATCATACAGTATGCAAGAATTAGAAGTGAATAACCACAGTAGGTGGCTATTCATTCTTTTCTGGCACTACATTTAGTCAGAAATTTACAACTGTAGACCAAAGAGGCAATTTATGGCAGCACATTATCTGGTTAGCTTTTACCATAACAGTAGCTTTCCTCCCTGGTTCATTGATGCAGGGAGACTACACGGAAACAGCATGAATGTGTTGTGCAAATCTGTGTCTGAATATGCAGTCATTGTCTCAAGTGTTTAAGGTGTCGTTCCCAATTATCCATATTTATATTTATCAACTATGGTTAATGTGTTGTTTTATGCAGCTTTTTATTAACACTTAAATGAGTCCTTTCAGTCAGTCGGCTCAAGTAGTTATCATCTACATGTGGTAAAAAAACGTTTGGTTTAGAGTTACTGAGAATCTTACAGCGGCCTGGTAGCTCAATGGGTTAGGCGGCAGACTGGGACCCCGTCTGACTCCTAATCCATTCCCCACCAGGTGTGTCCCTGAGCCAGACACCCAGCGCTAGCTCCCTGTAAGTCGCTTTGGATAAAAGCGTCTGCCAAGCAAAGTAGAGTAAAGTAAGTAAAGTAATCTTGATAGTTACCCGAGAGAGGAGTTTGCGCCAAGTCCTACACAAACAGAACTAGTCATATAAATCCTATAAAACAAACATTTGTCAAACATGCATTTGACACAATTTACCATAAGTTACCATAATTTTGCCACAGTTCATCCTCTGACCTATCCCCCCCTCACTCCCTAGTCCCTCTGTCTTTCCCTCACCTTGGCCACGCCTCTCTCACTACACTCAATCTCTAATTACTCCCTGGGGTCATTCATTCATTCATCACCTCATCAGCCAGATCATTTCTCGGTTCGTTCACACCAGTCATTCATTCATTTAGCCCTCGCCACGTCAGCTTTAGCTCCTCCCTACACTCCGACACCTCTGGACGTCCACCTCTTAGTCGGTTTTGGTTTTGTTGTTGGTTTGGTTATTATTTTCCTATTTGTTCAACCAAGACACTTGTGGCCATAACAAATTTATAAAGATTAACACACTAATATTTTAAATGAAGTAATACCTGAATGTTGCTGATTCAACCTTAAAATAATAGTAAATAAAAAGCTATTCTCTTAATAATAAGCTCTTCAAAATGCGCACATTACCACTCTGTGGTACCAACTGGCATGATAATTGGTATAACTGACATTAACAGTGGCAGTTAGCTTGTTTAATAGGTGATTTAACAAGGGTTTCCTTCTGTAAAAGCTGGCAGAGCTGTGTGGCCTGAATAATGGCTGCTGCATGTGTTATACGATGCTACAAACCAATAAAATACATCATAGAGCATTAGCTTGAACCCTGAAAGAAACTAACAAAAAGTGTTTCCAAGGAAAATTCTTTTATATTCGTTCCATTTAATACGATGCTGAAGTTTTCAAATGTCTTGCTGCTTCTTTTCCAAGATGTTTTTCAGAGCGCTGTGAGTTTGATTAATCTGAGGATAGTCTCTGCAAAGCTATACTCATGACGAACAGATGCGACAGATGGAGAGCAGTGTTTGGCGTAGATATCAGGGTGGTGACTGCACTGCTAACAGATCTAATCTCAATACAAGGTTGAAAAATCTGGGTGGGAAAGCTAAATTAACAAACGTCTCAGGTCCCTGAAGAACCAACGTCAAACTGTGCTAGACCGAGACGCCTAAGCCTCCAGCATCAACCAAAAGCATATGAGTTGTGAAGCATTTATGAAATAGAGCATACTGTTAAATGAAGTTGGAGTTAGGTAAACAGAGGCCTGGGTGAGAAACTGATATTGGTTCATTTTCATGCTTAAAGTTTGGACATTATTCTCACAGAACCCTTTTTATGGTCCTATGTTTTTAGTTTGTAGTGGTTAAGGCAGAGGGCTGGGATGCAGAGATAGCAGGATCGATCCCCAGCTGTGGCACCCAGCCCATACTCCCTGAGCGAGACACACAGTGCTCCCACCAAGCAGTGATCCATGTCTGCATTTGACCCGCCCCCCCCCCCCCAAGCCCCCCCCTTGGGTCATTTGGGAAGGAATGACCCAAGGGGGGGCTGGTTAGATGCAAAATTTCGTTGTAAAATGTATTCAATACCAATAAAGTCGATTCGTATATAGCTTATAGTTATATACATATTTCCCCATAAAACACCCAATAACAGAAGTAGTTTTAGTAGTAGAAAATACAGCTTATCCCCAAATTCTCAATCAACAATGCATTCAATGTGCATAACATACTTTCTGAAAACTTTTTACATGTCACCGTACCCTGGTCCCATGCATTAACTGGCTTGCACTACTTCTGTCTCTACACAGTTTTTTTTTACAACACAATCTGACTTTGTAAAGCCTCAATATCTGAGTCACTGGAGTTCCCTTCACACTATTTCAGTTATTGTCATGTTTGTATGCTGTATGATTTTAGACTTTGGTTAAGGAAAATATGTTACATATTTTCCAAGCTATGTTGTGGACATTGCCGAACAAATTTAGCTCATTTTAACAGGCAAGATATGTTTATGCTACTAATTCCAGCAAACAGGGGCACTGTTCTCGCTCCGTTTTATGAAGATGGTGGATGCTGTTACACATGATTCCTCTGCAGTTTACCTCTGGCCAAGGGAAGCCTGAGTCACACCACAGCAGCCAAAATACCAAGGCAGAAATGATGCATAGGGTAGTGCAGCCATTCATTTGAGGGATTAGTGTGGATTCATGACTACTGCAGGTTTCCCATTCACAACCAAATGCAGTGTCAGATATGATCATCTGCTATCATAGACTTTGACCATTTGTCCTTAACTTGTCATTTTAACCACTTGGTGAATATAGGAATCAGATGATCACCATGAGACTAGACAAACTTGAGACTTAACTTCTCAAGAATTGATGTGAAAATTTAAGTTTGTATTTATAAAAGCAACTGTATATCGGGCAGCCTCAGGCAAGCCATTCACGGGTCTAATCAAGTGTAAGAAATACTCCTAACACTGCCTTTGTCATGAAGATCTGAAGTGCTAAGAACACAACAACATTGCCAGTAGTCTCACGGGAGAGACTAAATTTCTCTGACTGTGTGGAAATATTATGTTTTCACATCATAGGTGATGTAGGCATTAAATGTGGGTCTGACAGATTAAAACAAGACACTTGTGTAGGCTGACACGGGAGTTTAGTGTGGAGCAGCTTCTCTGTAGGTGAAATGAACATCAGCACTAACTGGTCAGGAGAGAGAAATACAGTTTCTCATTTACATAAGGAGTTTTGGATAAAAGACAGTATCATTAATAATATTGTAACTATAAAAATACATAAGAAAAAGCGTGAATCACCGCCTCGATTTAAAAACATCATTGAGAAGTGCAGACCTGAAATTCCCGATGTAGGGAAAACCCCAGTATACAGTATCTGTGAAGATTCTCAGTCATCCAGGTCATGGCCATCTCAAAAAAGGTTTTTCAATGGCAATTGGACTTTACACAGTGTACAGTACACACAGACACAGTGTACAGTACACACACATGTAGGGTCAGTACATACAGTTTCAGTTCACTATTCAAACCCCAACTATTATCTTTAAGTTATTTTGTGCTTAGTTGTAATGTGACAACACCACCAGTACTGAACTCATGATTATTATAGTAACCATAATGATCAAGGTTAAGGACTTTTCCAGAAGACACTATATGACATTAAATCGATTTCGTTTAAATAAGAACTACGTAGTGAACATATCTCAACAACATAGAACAACTAAAATAATTGACAGTAGGTTGCCTCACTCCCTAATACTAGAGGCATCAAAAAAGAAACTTGTGACACGTTCAAATGATATATTCAGTGATCATACTACACACACCACACTGCAAGATATGTACAAGGTGTGCTGACTTTAATCTTCAACAGCTGTGCACTATGCTGAACATTTTTGACATTGCTGCACGCTGCGTACTGTATGACCCCTTGGATTATGTGAAGTGAATCTGTGCAAAGGAGAGTGGTAGTATGGATAGTAGAAGTACTTATTTTCTGTGGCTCTAATGAAATATTTGATGTAGTTTCTATGTTTTATTGTGAAAATCACGAAACCTTCAGATCACGCCTTTCTGTATTTATGTACCTTATAAACAGTGTCCAATCTTTTCTTTGGACTTGGGGTTGTAATAGTTTAGACATGAACTTTTAAAATTAGCAACCTAAAGGCCCGGCTGTTCCAGAGTGCCCAACATACATTCAGAAAATGAACAGAAAGATGCATAACTCACTTCCAGTGTAGCTAGGTAGTATAGTGCCAAAGAGTGGCTGCTTCCACTGAGGTGAGAGAAAGAAGCATCATCATGAGGAATGTTCAAGACATGTATTTATATCTTGTCAAGCTTTAACAAGAACATCTCTGCTGTGACAAATACAAGACTCACCCCTGAAATATTTTCTGAAGGTCATGAAATGAAAGGGAGTGGTAGGACTTTCTACAGAACCCAAATGATCATAGTAAACCAGGGCAGAGGAGCTTCCTGAATGTGTTAGGGTGTGGGTCAGGGTGTGAAAGCACAAGCTAGCTAACGGGCATGATTCACAAACACAAACCCACTTATGTGAAAGTGTCTTGTTCCGTCTAAAAGGACCAAGCAGGATGTCACTGGCGTATGACTGCACCAAGCTACATATTTACTGTGTGATTCATGGTTTTTGCTGCGCTTGAGGAGTTTTACACTTCGATGTTAATAGATCTCTGTTCTTGTTGTATTTACAGTGGGGTGCGGAAGTTTGGGCAACCTTGTCAATGTTCATGATTTTTTTGTATAAATCATTGGTTGTTACGAAAAAAAAATTCAATTAAATATATCATATAGGAGACACACACAGTGATATTTGAGAAGTGAAACGAAGTTTATAGGATTTACAGAGAGTGTACAATAATTGTTTAAACAAAATGAGGCAGGTGCATAAATTTGTGCACCACAAAAAAGAAATGAACTCAATATTCAACTCACACCACAGACTTTCAATGATATTCAGGTCTGGGGACTGAGATAGTCATTCCAGATCAATGTACTTGTTCCTCTGCATGAATGTCTTAGTAGATTTTGAGCAGTGTTTAGGGTCGTTGTCTTATTGAAAGTTCCAGTCCTGGCACAGCTTCAGCTTTGTCACTGAACATTGGTCTCCAGAATCTGCTGATATTGAGCAGAATCCATGCGTCCCTCAACTTTGACAAGATTCCCAGTCCCTGCACTGGTCACACAGCCCCACAGCATGATGGTACCACCACCGTAGTTTACTGTAGGTAGCAGGTCTTTTTCTCGGAATGCTGTGTTCTTCTTCCTCCAAGCATAACGCCCCTTGTTTTGCCCAAATAACTCAATTTTAGTTTCATCAGTCATCAGCACTTTATTCCAAAATGAGGCTGGCTTGTCCAACTGTGCTTCAGTGTACCTCAAGTAGCTCTGTTTGTGCTGTGGGCGGAGAAAAGGCTTCCTCTGCATCACTCTCGCATACAGCATCTCCTTGTGTAAAGTGCGCCGAATAGTGGAACGATGCACAGTGACTCCGTCTGCAGGAGGATGATGTTGTAGGTCTTTGGTGCAGGTCTGTGGGTTGACTCTGACTGTTCTCACCAGTCATCACCTCTGTTTATCTGAGATTTTATCTTGGTCTGCTACTTCGAGTCTTAACTTGAACTGTTCCTGTGGTCTTCCATTTCCTCAATATGTTCCTAACTGTGGAAACAGCTGAAATCTCTGAGACAGCTTTCCTTCCACTAAACCATGATGGTGAACAGTCTTTGTTTTCAAGTCATCTGAGAGTTGTTTTGAGGAGGGAAACTTACCCCCTTAAATACTTTCTCATATTTCGATTCACCTGTGTATGGAGGTCAGGGGTCACTGAGCTTACCAAGCTAATTTGAGTTTCAATAATTAGTTCTGAAGGTTTTGGAATCAATAAAATGACAACAGTGCCCAAACCTTTGCACCTGCCCAAATTTGTTTAAACAATTATTGCAGACTTTCTGTAAATTCTATAAACTTTGTTTCACTTCTCTAATATCACTGTGTGTCTCCATATGATTTATTTAATTGAATTTTTTTATAGTAACAACCAACGATTTATACAGGAAATTATGAAAATTTACAAGGTTGCCCAATCTTACACTAAATTAACAAACGTCTCAGGTCCCTGAAGAACCAACGTCAAACTGTGCTAGACCGAGACGCCTAAGCCTCCAGCATCAACCAAAAGCATATGAGTTGTGAAGCATTTATGAAATAGAGCATACTGTTAAATGAAGTTGGAGTTAGGTAAACAGAGGCCTGGGTGAGAAACTGATATTGGTTCATTTTCATGCTTAAAGTTTGGACATTATTCTCACAGAACCCTTTTTATGGTCCTATGTTTTTAGTTTGTAGTGGTTAAGGCAGAGGGCTGGGATGCAGAGATAGCAGGATCGATCCCCAGCTGTGGCACCCAGCCCATACTCCCTGAGCGAGACACACAGTGCTCCCACCAAGCAGTGATCCATGTCTGCATTTGACCCGCCCCCCCCCCCCCAAGCCCCCCCCTTGGGTCATTTGGGAAGGAATGACCCAAGGGGGGGCTGGTTAGATGCAAAATTTCGTTGTAAAATGTATTCAATACCAATAAAGTCGATTCGTATATAGCTTATAGTTATATACATATTTCCCCATAAAACACCCAATAACAGAAGTAGTTTTAGTAGTAGAAAATACAGCTTATCCCCAAATTCTCAATCAACAATGCATTCAATGTGCATAACATACTTTCTGAAAACTTTTTACATGTCACCGTACCCTGGTCCCATGCATTAACTGGCTTGCACTACTTCTGTCTCTACACAGTTTTTTTTTACAACACAATCTGACTTTGTAAAGCCTCAATATCTGAGTCACTGGAGTTCCCTTCACACTATTTCAGTTATTGTCATGTTTGTATGCTGTATGATTTTAGACTTTGGTTAAGGAAAATATGTTACATATTTTCCAAGCTATGTTGTGGACATTGCCGAACAAATTTAGCTCATTTTAACAGGCAAGATATGTTTATGCTACTAATTCCAGCAAACAGGGGCACTGTTCTCGCTCCGTTTTATGAAGATGGTGGATGCTGTTACACATGATTCCTCTGCAGTTTACCTCTGGCCAAGGGAAGCCTGAGTCACACCACAGCAGCCAAAATACCAAGGCAGAAATGATGCATAGGGTAGTGCAGCCATTCATTTGAGGGATTAGTGTGGATTCATGACTACTGCAGGTTTCCCATTCACAACCAAATGCAGTGTCAGATATGATCATCTGCTATCATAGACTTTGACCATTTGTCCTTAACTTGTCATTTTAACCACTTGGTGAATATAGGAATCAGATGATCACCATGAGACTAGACAAACTTGAGACTTAACTTCTCAAGAATTGATGTGAAAATTTAAGTTTGTATTTATAAAAGCAACTGTATATCGGGCAGCCTCAGGCAAGCCATTCACGGGTCTAATCAAGTGTAAGAAATACTCCTAACACTGCCTTTGTCATGAAGATCTGAAGTGCTAAGAACACAACAACATTGCCAGTAGTCTCACGGGAGAGACTAAATTTCTCTGACTGTGTGGAAATATTATGTTTTCACATCATAGGTGATGTAGGCATTAAATGTGGGTCTGACAGATTAAAACAAGACACTTGTGTAGGCTGACACGGGAGTTTAGTGTGGAGCAGCTTCTCTGTAGGTGAAATGAACATCAGCACTAACTGGTCAGGAGAGAGAAATACAGTTTCTCATTTACATAAGGAGTTTTGGATAAAAGACAGTATCATTAATAATATTGTAACTATAAAAATACATAAGAAAAAGCGTGAATCACCGCCTCGATTTAAAAACATCATTGAGAAGTGCAGACCTGAAATTCCCGATGTAGGGAAAACCCCAGTATACAGTATCTGTGAAGATTCTCAGTCATCCAGGTCATGGCCATCTCAAAAAAGGTTTTTCAATGGCAATTGGACTTTACACAGTGTACAGTACACACAGACACAGTGTACAGTACACACACATGTAGGGTCAGTACATACAGTTTCAGTTCACTATTCAAACCCCAACTATTATCTTTAAGTTATTTTGTGCTTAGTTGTAATGTGACAACACCACCAGTACTGAACTCATGATTATTATAGTAACCATAATGATCAAGGTTAAGGACTTTTCCAGAAGACACTATATGACATTAAATCGATTTCGTTTAAATAAGAACTACGTAGTGAACATATCTCAACAACATAGAACAACTAAAATAATTGACAGTAGGTTGCCTCACTCCCTAATACTAGAGGCATCAAAAAAGAAACTTGTGACACGTTCAAATGATATATTCAGTGATCATACTACACACACCACACTGCAAGATATGTACAAGGTGTGCTGACTTTAATCTTCAACAGCTGTGCACTATGCTGAACATTTTTGACATTGCTGCACGCTGCGTACTGTATGACCCCTTGGATTATGTGAAGTGAATCTGTGCAAAGGAGAGTGGTAGTATGGATAGTAGAAGTACTTATTTTCTGTGGCTCTAATGAAATATTTGATGTAGTTTCTATGTTTTATTGTGAAAATCACGAAACCTTCAGATCACGCCTTTCTGTATTTATGTACCTTATAAACAGTGTCCAATCTTTTCTTTGGACTTGGGGTTGTAATAGTTTAGACATGAACTTTTAAAATTAGCAACCTAAAGGCCCGGCTGTTCCAGAGTGCCCAACATACATTCAGAAAATGAACAGAAAGATGCATAACTCACTTCCAGTGTAGCTAGGTAGTATAGTGCCAAAGAGTGGCTGCTTCCACTGAGGTGAGAGAAAGAAGCATCATCATGAGGAATGTTCAAGACATGTATTTATATCTTGTCAAGCTTTAACAAGAACATCTCTGCTGTGACAAATACAAGACTCACCCCTGAAATATTTTCTGAAGGTCATGAAATGAAAGGGAGTGGTAGGACTTTCTACAGAACCCAAATGATCATAGTAAACCAGGGCAGAGGAGCTTCCTGAATGTGTTAGGGTGTGGGTCAGGGTGTGAAAGCACAAGCTAGCTAACGGGCATGATTCACAAACACAAACCCACTTATGTGAAAGTGTCTTGTTCCGTCTAAAAGGACCAAGCAGGATGTCACTGGCGTATGACTGCACCAAGCTACATATTTACTGTGTGATTCATGGTTTTTGCTGCGCTTGAGGAGTTTTACACTTCGATGTTAATAGATCTCTGTTCTTGTTGTATTTACAGTGGGGTGCGGAAGTTTGGGCAACCTTGTCAATGTTCATGATTTTTTTGTATAAATCATTGGTTGTTACGAAAAAAAAATTCAATTAAATATATCATATAGGAGACACACACAGTGATATTTGAGAAGTGAAACGAAGTTTATAGGATTTACAGAGAGTGTACAATAATTGTTTAAACAAAATGAGGCAGGTGCATAAATTTGTGCACCACAAAAAAGAAATGAACTCAATATTCAACTCACACCACAGACTTTCAATGATATTCAGGTCTGGGGACTGAGATAGTCATTCCAGATCAATGTACTTGTTCCTCTGCATGAATGTCTTAGTAGATTTTGAGCAGTGTTTAGGGTCGTTGTCTTATTGAAAGTTCCAGTCCTGGCACAGCTTCAGCTTTGTCACTGAACATTGGTCTCCAGAATCTGCTGATATTGAGCAGAATCCATGCGTCCCTCAACTTTGACAAGATTCCCAGTCCCTGCACTGGTCACACAGCCCCACAGCATGATGGTACCACCACCGTAGTTTACTGTAGGTAGCAGGTCTTTTTCTCGGAATGCTGTGTTCTTCTTCCTCCAAGCATAACGCCCCTTGTTTTGCCCAAATAACTCAATTTTAGTTTCATCAGTCATCAGCACTTTATTCCAAAATGAGGCTGGCTTGTCCAACTGTGCTTCAGTGTACCTCAAGTAGCTCTGTTTGTGCTGTGGGCGGAGAAAAGGCTTCCTCTGCATCACTCTCGCATACAGCATCTCCTTGTGTAAAGTGCGCCGAATAGTGGAACGATGCACAGTGACTCCGTCTGCAGGAGGATGATGTTGTAGGTCTTTGGTGCAGGTCTGTGGGTTGACTCTGACTGTTCTCACCAGTCATCACCTCTGTTTATCTGAGATTTTATCTTGGTCTGCTACTTCGAGTCTTAACTTGAACTGTTCCTGTGGTCTTCCATTTCCTCAATATGTTCCTAACTGTGGAAACAGCTGAAATCTCTGAGACAGCTTTCCTTCCACTAAACCATGATGGTGAACAGTCTTTGTTTTCAAGTCATCTGAGAGTTGTTTTGAGGAGGGAAACTTACCCCCTTAAATACTTTCTCATATTTCGATTCACCTGTGTATGGAGGTCAGGGGTCACTGAGCTTACCAAGCTAATTTGAGTTTCAATAATTAGTTCTGAAGGTTTTGGAATCAATAAAATGACAACAGTGCCCAAACCTTTGCACCTGCCCAAATTTGTTTAAACAATTATTGCAGACTTTCTGTAAATTCTATAAACTTTGTTTCACTTCTCTAATATCACTGTGTGTCTCCATATGATTTATTTAATTGAATTTTTTTATAGTAACAACCAACGATTTATACAGGAAATTATGAAAATTTACAAGGTTGCCCAATCTTACACACCCCACTGTATAAGGTCCAGAGCAAAATTGTTATTTTTAGATTTTCTTAGCACAGCACAATTACTTTACTTTACTCTGGCTCAGGGACACACCTGGTAGGGTATAGATTAGGAGTCAGACCTGGGGTTTGAAGCTGCAACCTTCTACATCCCAGTCTGACGCTTAACCCATTGAGCTACCAGGCTACCATGATCTTTTGATTTTTCATTTCCAAATAACATGTAACAGGTTCCACAGAAACCCATTGATGTATGTCTTAATAAAAGTCATATATCTTACGTAATATATCTTTTTCAAAAATACAGAGCCAGTGCACACGTGGGATATCACCAGAGATGGCTACGCAAAAAGGACCAAGTGACATTTCAGAAGCCTCTGAAGCGTTTTCCTGAGAAAACTGCCTGACTGAGTCATAGTTCCTTTGTTCAAAGTTACAATTGTTTCCATTTCTTGATAAGAAACAAGCTTCATGTGGGCAAGAATCAAGTGAAGGGGCATTCCCTTCTTTTTTGCAACCTGCCACACTACAAAGAGCTCTGCTGAGCCAAGCCTCGAACCATCAGCCAGCTGCACTGGGCCTCTGAAGGCAACATCAGAGCACAGAGTGTGGTCACAAGTGGCTAACCAGTAACCATATTATGAGCTGAGTTCCTAAGTCTCACTCTAAACCTTCAGGAGGTTCAAAGCAGCGGTGAGGTTTAGGGAGAAGGCCACTCCATAATGCTCCTATTCAGTATTGTGGTGCAGCAAGAGTGTATTGGTCAGATTGGGTCCATAGTTTATCAATGAACATCTGGAAAGTGGGTCTGCTTTTGGATTTAGGTTCAAATGGTCAATGATCCCCTTAAATCGCCTATCAGTTCATGTGTTCTACTGCAAGGTTCAGGAAACTAAAACAGTGAAACAGCTGCCTTTCATCTGAATTTCTGCACCTACCACGAGAGCATGGAAGTGCAAGATTTTAGAATTGAAGACTTGAGATTATCCCAATTTCAAAGGTATTTTCTATGTTTTCATAGTTTCTTTAGAAAACAAAAAAAAGGTTGGAAGTTATATTTAAACTATATTGCCATCAAAGAAAAAAAAGAAATGAAAACCCTGTTTTTATGACGAGGTCATTACCAGTAAACACTGACTGATACTAGTCTGTATTTGTGCCTCTTGTATAATTTCAGGCCTGTCTTTAAAGATCAAAAAAATCATTCAAATTTAAAGGAAATTTCTAAAGCCCTTCAAGATCCTCCAGAACTCCTCCCTGGGCCTTTCACTTCATTCTCCTTCTGACCACCAATGCGCTTTCCTTAGTTTAAGCTCTCTCTCTGGCCAAGACAGTAATAATCTTAGAATCATCCCGTCGAACTCATTGTTAATTCAGTCTCTGGTACGTGCCAGTGGATCCAGGCACAGGAACGTGCCTCCGTGTGTACAGTATGTTACCATCTGTATGTCATGTGAGCAGCATGTGTGTTTCTTTGGGATTTTCTGCAGCTGTTATGGTCTCCATATGTGTTTGTATGTAGGCTACTGTGCATTTGAATATCTGCTTTCCAGTAGATCTCTGTCCCTCCTAAACATGTGGTTTAGATGTCCCCGATTCCTGTCACTGGATAGTTTCTTTCCAAGTCTCTGTTTAAGTAATTGACTCTATTCCTCCGAGGCAGAGTAATGTCAAAAAAATAGCGTAAGAAAAAACAAAAATAGTTTGTTCTCGGAAGTTAATATAGTTGATGTGGCTTTCTGATCCTTCGCCGTAATTACTTTTTTATTTTAAAATGTCACTGCAGTAACTAGACCATGTAGCTTTGTGACAAATTGGGCATATTAAGCAGTCACCACATTTGTGCTTCCACCTCATTACAGCTGAAATCCTTATATTTCCCTTCAGTATGGGGCAGTTTTTAAAACTTCATGATTGTGTGCTGATGATGTATTGGATAAGTGGACTGTGAAATTGAAGTTTCTGCATGTGATCACAGTGAAGCCGTAATAAGAAAGCTTAGACAACTTTACCAAAAGGAACAATAGTCATTCTTTGAATTCCAGAAGAGAGGCTCTCAGGATTAGATAACATGAGAAACAGATCCAGCGACTCGAGGGGAGGGAAAGTTGATGCCAGGACGAAAGCAGAAAGTGAGCGGGAAATCACATTCCTGCAGCCTCCATGTGTGTGTGACACACTCCACCCACCCTGCACCCTGCCTGAGCAGCTGGCCAGGTTGCTTACAAAAGAGGCACTGCCGAAAACCCCTTTTGTTTTTCTGGCTTTCCCCTCCTTTTTAGTGGGGCATATAACTGTCTACGGCCTTACTGTGGTCACACAATGTTCCAATTTCCTCCACTTCACTTCGAGTCCTGCTCTTCTCAACTTTTCTTTTCTCTCACAGTATTTATTTTGCCATCACATCAAGGAGCTACCAAATTAGATGTCCAAAGTCAAATCACTAATCATAAAACAGGCCTTGGGTCAATTGGAGAAGAAGCACAGTTGTTTTTCTCATTAAATGTACTAGAACTGTCATGTAGGTTGTACTACTCATAAGAACATTTTGACTCGTACCATAATGATATTATATTAATCCCTTTATAAAAATTCTTGTGGACAGGCCAATGAGGTCCAGTGTCTTGCGCAGGGAAATTTAACACGTGTCTAGAAACTGTGGGGACATTGGAGATTAAACCACCAACCCTGGGGTACACAGATGACTGCCCTACCAGCTGAGTCATGGTCGCCCCTAAAGGGAGTAAAAATAGTTTTAAGAATGTAAACAAAGGGAAGAAACTAATGGGAAAAAGGCTGAGACTTTCATTACCGTGATGCTGTTTGGTAGTGATGGTGATTTGTCCCTGTTTTCTTCTTACGTCTGTGGTTTCGTCAATCAAAACTGCTAGATGCTCAATACAAGAGCCAGTTCACCACTTACTGTATAGTTGAATGAAGAACATGTAGTCCTTATATATTCATTATAATTTACATTTATTTGATCAATGTCATGTTTCATTTATGTTATTTTTGCTGCGTTTGGAAGCAGAGTGGACAAATAGTAAGTAAGTAACCTGTCTTATTAAGGGCTAAATAGAACTATGCACAGAGGCTGGATGTTCTCTCTGTCATTTCTGTTTTTCTTCCCACTCCCATCACTGAAGCTTAGCAGCGGCACATTTACAGCCAAGACTAAAGGCCACTTTCCAGCTTTATGAACTATAACAAACTAATATTAACATGAACAAACTTCTGAGCACGAACTAATCTAGAATTGAAAACTAAAACACTACCTTTGTAGTCCATCAGTGATGGATGGTTTGTATCTTTCTATTTTCAATGCTGCTTTATTGCACATGCTTAACTTTCCTTTACGTAGTATTTGCAAAGTGCAAAAGCCTACCACACCCACGAATAAATCAAATTCAGCCTAAAATACAGAAACATACAACGTAACAATTAGTCAAACCAACTCCAGGCCCCAGTGATTTTAGGCGGCGTGAAAACAAACCATAACATTATATGAAGCATTACATGTCAAACAAGCAAAACCAAACAGATTTATTGAAGTCGCCAATTTCTTTTAGTATATAAAATGTGACAGATGGTTTCAGCATTGAAACTGTGCTTCTACAGTGTTTCAGCATATATGGCGTGTGTCTCATTCTCTGTGTTTGGCTGTGACAGGGGAGTTTCCAGACTCCTCAGACCCCGATGAATGGGTCACTGTGTGTCCATAAATGTGCGTATGTGTGGTGTGCTCCAACATGTGTGCACTCAATTTCTCATCGATGCAAAATATTCCCTACCTGTACCTTCCCTCGTGAATGTGCCATCCAACAAACACACATCAGCAGACACACAAACAGCAACACAACACACTCTCTCCAGGATGTCCAACTAATACAATATCCACACTCGTGTCATGTGAACTGTGTGATTCACAGGAGCCTGTTATTTTCCCCTGCCAGACGTCCCCACTCTCATGCCATGGATCATTTCTGACCCAGAACATCATCAACCTACGGTCCATTTGGTGACTCACACCCACCAACAAGTGGCGATCTCGCAACCTCCAGACACACGACCGTGACTAAAAATCTGCAGGCTTCCAGGCTACTGTGGCTACCTAGATCAACAGGCTAAGACAGGCAGGAACCCTTAAACCTCAGTCAAATATGATGTATTGCAGCTAAATATTACCAATGTGATTCCTGCCCCAAAGGGATGGTGTTTCTTCTAAATGAGGACCATGAGTCTGTGTCAGGATGAGATGTGATCCTGCCACTAATGACCAAAACCAGGTTTAGCTGCTGCCACTCCATGACTTTATTTGTTCCAGGAGCGTGACCAGATTTTATTAATCTGCTGTAACTTACTAAACAACATTGTTTAGCAAACTGTCTCCATGTTCAGAAACTGTTTCCCTACATTTGTTTACAAAATCAGTTCGCTAGCCAAACGCTGGGCAGGGTCAGGGATTTCTCTTTGCAGCAGTGCAGCAAAGTCTGCCGTCCCACTAAGTGTATTTCCTAAATGCTGCCATGCACGGCGGAGAGAAACAACAATCCAGCTGGGATTCAAATAACATGAAATGTAATCTCTGATGGGAATTAGCGCTCACATTTAAAAACGGGGCCTAAAAGCCTCTGTCTCATGAGTACTCAAAAAGGGAGGACAGTTAAAATATCTGGTCAACAGATAAGATGTCTTAGGTGGACAACTCTCCTTGACTGAGCAACTGATGAGCAACACGTTGAGCGTGCACAGAGAACTTACAAACCCTTCTGTTTTCTTCATTTCATTGAAGCAAGGCTCTGTTTGTCCCTGCAGCATTGCGGGTGCATCTTGAGTGACCTTTTTGCTCTGCTTTGACAACGTAATGTTTTCTTCCTAACGGCCCCCTTTCTCCCAGAGAGCCTCACTGTAGTGCTGCCAGCGCTCTGTCTGCTCCTCTCATCAGAACCAGTGAGACCAGCACACAGTCCCTCTCTGTCCTCCTGCTTTTACTCTGGCGCTCTGTTTATTTCTCAAACAGGGCACTGACATATTTAGCCCATCAGACAAGAAGAGAGAGACTGACTGGCAGGAGAAATAAAAATAAGCGCTCTTGCGCTTCAGGAAGAAAGTGGGGAGATGGTACAACTGAAGAGAAAGAAAGATGGAGTTCTGGATGGAGGAAAACAAGAATGTTACTGTAGCTCCTGTGTCCACTTCCAAAAACGCTAAGCTGTTTAAAATTATTAAACCTCGTACTCATACAGATACAGATGGAAACTACCTCAGTAAAGTAATGAGAACTTTAATATAAGTTAGTTAGTTCAAAATAAGAAAATTGGGCTACAAACAACCTGCAGCATAAATTGACATTAGATGTTCGTGCTATTGTGTTCACTCAACATTCTTTACCAGCTTTGATTTAAGCATTCTTCAAAATTTCAACACATCCATAATTAAACTCCGGGAACAAAGAGAAGCCAGTTGTTCAACCAGCTAATGTCATCTAACGTAAATTCAATCTCAACAGACATCAGTCATGTGGAACATCTTCGAAGACTTGGGGCCCAACTCAGTCTTGGCTTAGCTTTATAACCTGGACCAAACTTTCAGCACAGCATGTGATGAAATCTTATATAAAAAAGTCACATTACCAAATCAAGTGGCGAAAAGTACCAAACTCTGTTGCTATTCCAAACAGCACCTGCCTATATATAAAATATCTATTTGAGGATATAACCCCCCCCTAGGAGTGTCGCTTTTAACAGTTTTCATCCTTGTCAATAAGAAACATTTTTTACAATGATGTTAATAAAACAGATTTCACGAACACTTTCTCCCACCCAAGTTTTGATTTCCACCTAAATACAGCCAAGAAAAATAAGAAGAGCCAGTGACCAGTACCCTGTTTTTAATGATCATTTCAGAGAAACAGCCACTATTCCAGGGGTGAAAAATGGGCCAGGATCCTAAAAGACAGCAGTATAATCCCAAACCCAGAGCTGACAGCATGAATGAACATTTATATAGCTCCAGTGTTCCATAAAATCAATCATCCATCTGAGTCCACTTTTTGTCTTTCCTGCCTTACCCCTCCCTTCCTCACTATATCATATGTTCCACCATATGCCCCGGCGAGAGAGAATGTACGCAAACTTTCATCTGTAAGTGACATGCTGTCATCACTGTTTGGGTGGAGGGAGAACAGAAGGATGGAAGCGCAGTGTGTCGTCTCTGTTTATGCGGTGGGAAACACTCTGAGGCTGCTATATGCAGGTAGTGAGATGATACAGCTACAGATGTTCATGTGACGGCTAATTTAAGGGTGATTTATTTATCAAAATGGACAATTTAACAGCTACTTGTTAAATACAATCAGTTTTTTAACTGGTATGTTACCCAGGGCAGAAGTCGCGTTATCTAGTGGTTTTAGGTGTCGGTGGGTGGGTGCTGTGGGCTTTGGAAGGAGCTGGCCTTCACAGTGGTACTGTCACACATCTTGAAAACGCTGAAGGCAAGGCCAGGAGTGGGAATGTGAAATCTGAGCCAGCGAAGTGATGGAAAGAGGACAGCAAAGAACACAGATGAGATGATCACATCACAATAATTACCCAGGCAGTTTGTGATGACCTACCAAGCCCTGTAATTCTCCAGAGAGGAGTTAATTCACCACCATGACCCTGAGCGAGGGAACTGGAATCACAGCCAGACACTGTTAGATGAAACACTCAGTGCGTAGTGCCATGTGTAACAGAAAGTTAAGAAAACTGTTGTAGTGGCCACAGCTAAACACGGAAAACCTTCTTTGTGACACAACGAGGACTTCCTTTCACGCCACCATTAAAGATTTTAGTGTTGAAAAACTGTCAGAGATAGCGTGCCACATGGGAAGGTTAATGAAATCAAAACAACATTCCTTAAGATTAAGGTTTTCATCATGACTGAAACAGAAACATTTTTATAAAAGGGCAAAGAGTTCTTTGCAGGTGGTAGACCGCCCTAATTTTTTGACACTGATCTGACAAAGGTTAATTCACACTCACTTAAAGCACTTTCCATCGCATCATTTGAAACTACAGCTGTTTCCAGTTGTGTCAGTTTCACATAATCCTTAAGTGTCTGGAATCTTTTCTTTTTTTTTTTTTTTTACTTCGTCTGAATAAAGCGTGCATTTGACCTTTTTTTTGTCAACAGGCTCATTTTGTGAATTTCACCAGACCAGTAATCGGAAACAGTGGCAAAAGAAGAGGAAAGACGCTCTGGAAAACTTGATGCGTTTAGTCGATGCTCATCACATGATGTGTGCAGATGATCTTGCCTATAATTGGTTCTGTCAAGTCCTTAAAGTTACTCTTCTTTAGAGCAAACTCAGTTTTAAATGCCATTGAAGTCGTTCAGAGAAAGGGTCTTGACAAATGCGGATGAATCTAACAAATAAATGACGCTTTAGATTCCGACACGCGTAAACGTTTGCTAGATTGTGTGTGTGGACGTTCACATCTGTAAGTGTCGTGACGGAGGCTTAGTTTTCTGATCTTTGGGGCAACTTAATGCTCACGTACTACGTGTCGATTTTCCCTCTGTTCTCAGGATACAGTTTCCCAGAGAGAGAACAGAGAATAAGAAAAGAGCATCAAAGACAACTGGACCAACAGAATAGTACCGTAAGCAAAAGGGAGTAGTTGTATATAAAAATGTGTGTAATATCTCTTCATTGTCCAGAGTAGAAGCAGACACAGATTCACTGAGCTTCGAATGGACAGAAAAGCCTCCAAACCAGAAAGAAAATAAAGTTAGTGGGAAGTTTGAGACAGTTACTTTAGAAATGTAATTTTATGAGGTAATCTCTAAATCTTGTTTTTAAAAGCCTCCATGGCAAACATGGTAAAAAATCATGGTTGTGAAAAAAATTTGCACGCACACACTCACACACACACTCACACACACACACACACATAGTTGTCTTTGGTATTTTAGCAAAACTGTTCTCAAAATCAGTACAGACAGATTATTCAAATAATTATGGGTTTCCCAACAATTCTAAGAAAAAATGTTGTGTTTATTAAGACTATCGTGTAAAATGAACGTTACTCAAACACTGTGGAGCCTGGTGTCAGATACGTGGAAGCTTTTTAAAGCTGTAATTTTCAGGCCCAAGGAGAAGTGGAATCAATCTGTTTCAGCTACACAACCCTCAGATTTCTGGCTTTCCACCCGTTCTCTTGTCACAGTTTCATCCGTTTTCACCATGGGAACGATTTATAAGGTGAATGCGAGAGTAGAGTTTGTTTCTCTCGCAAACTGTCACTGACATAGGTTCATATTTCAAGCAGCCTTTCAAACCATACATTACAGCTTCAACCCACACATCATGATCTCAGCCCACACATCACAAATACAAATGCTAATGCGATCCACTGCCCGTCTGGCCGGCGCTGATATTCTGCAGCTCGTTTGGATGAAGAAAAAACTGATGCTGTCAGTACACAGAAAAAATGTTGTTTGTTTATTACTGCAATTGAAAAAATTAGGTGAACAAATCTACACTGTGTAAATATAAACAGTTACGGCTGTGACTGTAATTCTGAAGCCAGACAGAGCGTATCAAATCCGCGCTAAATGCACATGCACATTTTAACACACACACACACACGCGGGGCTTGCTGTGCCTAAAGCAACACTAGTGGCTCCGACCTCAGCTTTCAAAAGCCGCCCCAGTCTTCTGTTGTCATTCCATAAGTCATCCGCCACAAATTTAATTTTATATGTCAGTTATTTATGCTGTGAAGAAAAAGCCACTCAAATCAAGATCTCCGTCTGAGTCCAACCACTTGTATTTTTTGTCTCCAGTGTTAGTTCGAATATCGGGTCAATGTATTGACCATGTATTTTACATCACATATTTTAAGTTGGGTCTAGTTGGGCTAAGCATGCAAGGTAGAGCCCGTTAACCATGTTGTAAAAAGGTAACATTACAAACAGAGTAAAACAAAAATCCAGAAAGACTCTGTAGCAGCTTCAAATAGAGGCAGCTGTTTTGAATGGAGTTATATTGATACTGTGACATGCTAAACTATGCAAAATATCCACATTTATTTTGGTTGCAGCTTTAATAAAAAATGTTCCATTCATCTGCAGTTTGTTATTATTGAAACATGAGAGGACAGAGACAGGGTACAACATGCAGCAATGACCAGCGTGAACTGAACTGAGGATAAGTGCAAATAACCATAGTAAACTTTTTGATTGAGCACAAAAAAGAAAACACAAAAATGCTACTTAAAATGTATATATTATAAACATTTTATTAATTAATGTTAATACTTATTTTCAAGTCAAAGGTGAGCTGAGGTCGTCGTGCAGTAAGACTGTGAGAACCATTTATATGTATTCTGTAGCTATGTGTCCGTGTGTGTGTGTGTGTGTGTGTCAGTCATACCGTCACCCTCCAAAAGACTCAGTGTGAGACAAACAGGCCACGCTGCCAAGACACTGATGTAGAAGTCCGAGAAGCTTTTAAACTGCAACCAAACCACTTTTACAATGTGCTCAAGGGAGCGAGGGGAATTCTACAAAAGACTAATTTGTCCACAGTGACATGGTAGTACCATTAAAGGTTTTCCATCATTTTATTTTCTCTTTAACCCATTGCATGTTTGTGGGCTGTTAAACGTACTGCTTAAATGACCAGAGTGACTAATTGGCTGAATCAAACAATAAAAATATATTACGTGTTCCGAACCACAGACTGGACACAAATATAGCAAAATTTTACTCATTTTATAATTTTTTTTAAGCTACTCTGCATTTCACATGTGTTGCTATAGAAACTCACCCAAAAGATGCTAAACACATGCCTAGACAAGACAATCTGACTAGGAAGAGAGACACAGTTTGTTCATTTAATCACCTTATCCGACAACTGACAAGTGGATTAGCACCTAAATCTGTCTGCGTCTCTGGCAGCGTCGTTTGTCTGGTGCATAAAACGTGTTAAGTAAACAACAGCGGTTAGCAATACCATATTCAGGCACATAGAAAATAAACCTAATTAAATATTTGGGTTTTTTTTGTTGCATTTTGTTTTGTTACATAATGTCTTTTGGTTATTATTTGATAATTAGGTTACTGGAGGAAACGGCTCAGCTTAATGGGATGTGTTCAACGTTTGTTCTACTTTTCAGTAGACACACACAAAGACACCCACACCCATACCCACACGCAGACACCACACATGCACACGCGCGCAGGAATGTAGGATCTAGTCAATCACTGAGAAGAGGAGAGATTTTTAATATAGAAGTATAACCACAGGTCTGGATGAGAGTATACTATAAAAACAGTGTGACATCCAAAGCTGTAAGGTGGAGTCGTGAGAAACGGTGAGGACTCTAGCGGTGGTTTTCTCAACACCCATCTGACTCATATTATTTAATATCACCAGCTTCTTGCACGCGACAATTTGCGGCTTACAGCTCCCTATCTAATGCAACATTTAATCGAGAGTGAGATAAAGGCGTTTGCGCAATCAAAATAGTGTCTCAAATCCTGAGAGGTTACATTATGAAGGGTTTGTAATCTTAGCAAGATCAGAATTTGATTTAAAGATTTCCACATTTCTAAGGAAGGATAAATGTAGCAGTGTCTGTGTGTGTTGATAGAATTAGACGGCATTGCCACACTGTTTGTTGTCAAGGAGGAGAAAACGCTCTGATAACTTTGATTTGTTACTGGAATAGCTTCTTATGTTGGCAGTGGCTTCTCTGTATCTCCAACAAGAAGTTTATTTGTGGTATTTGGTTATTTTTAGCTTTAGATCACCTGACGTTCCTCACCAAAGATCCAGTCAGTCAACAGTCTGTAGATCTTAGTTCAAGTCATTGTCTATATATTCCAGAAAAAGGTCATTTTAAATCAGTTCTATCACAACCAGTGAAAACAAAGTCAGTGACTTCAGTGCCAAGTCTAATAGCTCCAAGATAATAACCAAGATTTACTTTAGCATTCAGTACCACACGTCCTCTTTTCCTTGTTAATCTTCTGCCCTGAAGGCCTGTCTCTAACATATTTATCTGTCTGTCTACATGAACGTCTGATTGCTTTCCAGTCTGTGTCTGTCTGTTTACCATAAATGTGCAATATTAATCTGACTCATAATAACTTCTGCACTTCACAGGCAAAAAAGAGTGAGGCCGGTGCCAGCTCGCTCCCTGCTATAAATGGATCGCTCTTTTAAACTCTAAAAAGAAAACTACTTAGTGGCCATTTATAGGGTTAAGGGAAGCTGATCAAACTTTCCCTGGGGACTTTCTCCGGGAAGCTGTTGTCATACAATGCAAATGACAGCAAATCAGGCCTCACATCAGCACGGTATGCTACATACATTAATGTCACTTGCACGCATGGATGCAGACACACACGAGTACTCACAGGACACATGCTTAACTTTATTTAACTCTATATTTAGATTAGCAGTATTTGGCCCGCACGAGTTTCAACTGCATGTCTTAGATTGTACAACCGGCTCGAATCCCCCTGGAATCATAGTGGAAGTGACAAAATGCTGCACTTGTATCTCTGGAATGAATGCATTACGGTGTTTAATAAAGATGTAAGTCACAGCATGACATGCACATAAATCAAAACATTTTTTTGCTAGTCATGACAAAACTCTACCTCTGCTGCTGTTTATAATTTTCCTCGAGTGTAAATGTCCAGTGGGTAAAATCGCGTTCAGGACCTCGGTTTGATCAAATGCCATGGAGAAAAATACTGAAGAGAAACGCAGACAGTAAGATGGATATGAAAGGATTGTTAAGCAAACAAAGCTTGTTTTGTGGCTGCGACCGATTTTCTTTATAAGTCCTAAACAAGCTGTTGGAAAAAAGGAGTATTTTCTTAAAATTTAGAAAATAATCTATATTGGGTTTTGAGTTTCAGTGGTTCGTATAGTATAAGGGCTTTTTTTTGTTTAATCATTATAATAGCAAACTGCTTCTCCTCTTTTTTTCTCCCCTCTTATTTGAATAGCTGGCTAACATTTTACCACTACGACAACAGAACTGACATTTGATAAACTAAAGCTAGTCTCTTCAACACAATCCCATTAAAATAGGCATCTGAGCTGTGAACATTGAGACCATAAACACAGTTAAGAGACAGAACGCTTGGCTTGATTTTCAGCATCATGCACTGTAGAGGACAAACATGTCTGCCTAAAGATGTGAAGTTCTCTTTGTAAAACACTCCTTGAAAGAGCTGCCAGTTGGACCAGAGTCAACATGGTTGAGGGCAGACGTAAACACCCATCCATCACCACAACACCTCTTACCGTTGTTACCTTTGACCAGGCTTGTTTGGTACTGATGCTGAATACATGGTGTGAGAGCCTGGACCAGGGGTAGGCAAGTTCGGTCCTAGAGAGCCGCAGCCCTGCTTGTTGGTGTGTTCAGCCAGTCAGAAGCTGTAAGTGCAGGGATGGTTGGAAACCAAGCAGGGCTGCGGCTCTCTAGGACTGAACTTGCCTACCCCTGGCCTAGACCAACATTGTATAGTTCAGAATCTGTCTCAATATGGTGTCAAAGTGAAATTTCGAAATTTTGACATCTGTGGTTGCACAAAGTAGTTACCTGTCTGTCTTTGTGGAACTGAAACCTTGATTTGTTTTTGTAAGACACTATTTTCAGAATTTTTGTTTGTGTAACTGTTTTAAAAATTGTACCATTTACAGTGAGAAGCGATCAGGCATTTGCTTTGTGCTTCCACCTATTTAAAATCACATCAGGAAGTTTAAACCCTGGCTGAGAGACCTGAGAGACCAACAAATAGTACGTGGCATCAGTGCAATTGTAAGTAAAGCAACACAAGCAAATTATTCTGCCAATCAGGATTCCTTGTAATCCTAAAGATCGCGTGTAACAGTGTCTCATTCAAGTCGCTCCACACAGTTGCTTTCTGGGTGGTATGGACTTGTCAGTGAATGATTTGTGGAAGAGACCGTTTTAAAATTCCAATCTCATCTCAATTATGTTTTTTTTTTTTAAGAAAATCCATACAAATGAATTTAATTGTTGGAACATTTTCTGTGTGGCAGTCTTCCCAAAATTACTCTTTGTCAGGCAATACTGCACTAAATCTATGTAGAGCTACTGGCGTGATACTGATGTGCTGATGAATTGCAGAATGCTGATGGCAAATCCCCACTTCTGCTTTGCCTCGTGTGTCAGCTAAACCGTTTCACAGGATGGACATTGTGCTGATGTCCAATGTGTCTAGTAAAAGCTAAGCTCTTTCTGGTTAATTACAGCAGGATTCTTCAGGATTTAACCCTCTACGTCATGCAGGAATGTCGCATACACAGTTTGCAAAATATTTGCACAGCCCTGCATGCATGAATTTGGTCCTCTACTCGGTTTTGTTCTAGCGAGGTCGAACTGAAGGAAGGAAGCAGTTGTATATTTATAAGTGGTAGCCTGTTGTATTATAGGCTGCAAAGTGTCCAACTATAGAAAAGAATTAAGCTTTGGTTTGGGCGTATGTGTCAGCGGTGCGGTTCACACCAGCCCAGACTGGTGTGTTGTTCCAGTGGTGTCAGCACCAACAAATAATCTGTGCATTGGCTCATTTCACAGATGTTTGGGCTTTTTTTTAAAGCAATCACAGTTAGTAAAAAGGGAAACTCATCCTGTGGGAGGAGGATTTCATGGGAAAAGACAAAGATACGAGTTTTTACTCTGTGATTGAAGGTGGGATGTGAATGTGTTGTTGACCACACTGATATGGTCTTTCCACCATTGGCTTGTAGAAGGGGCCAGCATGCAGGCTGGCCCAAAGCCTGGATATGGGGCTATGGATTCATATTGTATCTTGGAAGACTCTTACCGTCCTCTCTGAGTTTATGTCCTGTATCTTTTTTGAAATGCGATTTATACAGATGCTTGGAAGTTAAAGGGTCTTAAATTTTGGTGTACAGAATGTCATAAAGTACTGTAAATCAATTTTAGGGAAAATTCCTTGTTACATTACACCAGCCAATACTTTGAAACCACAAGTTCTCTTTAGGCCGAAACCTCACTATACTTGTAAGAATGTAGTCCGTTCTTTAAGACGCTTTTGTCTATTTCCACTGAGCTAAAGACACTTTGCACGGTGTAAGTAGCGTGACATGTAAAGTGATATAATGAGTAACATGCACGTCAGATGTACTTCAGCTGATGTGAGAGGAGTGCAACATGAGGGTAAAAATTAAAGAATCAGTGAGAGTGATGAGAAGCTGGGGGAGAAAGGGAAACGCCAGGAAAACCTGAAAACAACATGTCACTGGATAAAGGTGGCGTTGAAGTAAGACTGCGGCGGTTCTGGTTAAGCATAACACACAAGTGACTTATCACCACAAATGCATCACCTTCTTCTCCATCCTTCCTCCAGCTATTCAGCTCCTCTGGTTAGAAATGTCACAGCCCTTCTGCCTGACACCCACAGCTGCCTTGCGTCTCATGAGAATGGTTTATGAAAAAGATGCTGCAAATGAGTCCATCTTCGTAAATACTGCAGTTTTGCATGTGTCATTTTTTAAATCTTACACATCTTAAATCTTTTCCAAGCCAAGCTGGGTCCCTGTATAAACTTTGTGCCTTATTACTATGCCATGAAATGTAATAAGGTAAGTAAGCAACAGGCCGACAGCTTGTTAGAGAAGAAATATGCACCACATTGAGTCAAGCTGGTGAAAAAGACGTCATTATCCACAATTCAATTTCCAGGGCTAGTCAAGTATGCTTCTTGTCAATGAACTTGTCAGCTTTTTAAAAAATGGGAAGGACAGTATTTCGATCAAACTTCTCATTTGTGGGGTTTCAGCGCAGCACAGCACATTACCAAGACCACCAGTGCTCATGGTTAAACACTTTGGAAGTCAGCAGATTGAGCGCTGAAGCAAACTGAAACACGACTTTAATTGATTCCCGGTGAGGATCGTTCAGTGATCATTCCTGCTGAGGATAATTCACTGATAGTGACTCACTTCCACAGAGAAGTGAAATCATGAAAACAGAGTGAAACATCACAAAGGCTATGGCCACTGGTTGCTGCGTGCCTAACTTCTTTCTCAGGAAAGGGCTTTGCGTGTGCCCAAAGGCAGAACAGCCACTTCCACAACAGCAATTATCACACTCTGGCTCAGTAGATTAATGTGGTTCAGGGCAGAGGTTAAGTCAATGCTTTATATGTTGAAGCTGCTGTTGATGGATTTGTCATTGACCCACATGTGGGCAGTTTATGCTCCTTCTCCTATTTTAAAATCTGAATAGTACTTGCAGTGTTGTGAACTGGTTTCAAAACAGCCGAGAGAACGGGGCTGTTCTGCGGTATGGTTCCCACTATGGAGTCAGCCCTCAATCCAGGAGTGTGAATCACATTCTTAATGAGAGAACATAATGTAAACCACATGTAAACAATTAGCCTTCGGGGTTGAGGGGTTGTTCTACGTACGTGTGTGTGTGTTTGGTGCACAATCAGAGGAGGAATGCTGCACTTTTACAGACTCAAACAGAGAAAGTCCGGAAAATTGAAAGGATGATTAGTAACTGCTGGTGTACACACAAAGACAATAGACAATTTCTGCTACTATGTGAGCTCTTTATATTATCTCCGTGCCAGTAACCATTATATTTTCCTTTAAATGTCATCCATCATCTTACAAAGGACGTTAACAATTCATTGCTAATCGACCTTTTTACAGATGTAGAAACACAAACATCGTCAATTTCAGAGTTTAATGTCAGTTGATGATCAGTGATCAGGGTACAGCATTTCTGCTCTGTTCGGTAATATATCAGGTGCTCATGTGTGTTAATGGGTGTGTTTATCACAGTGAGCCAGTACACATTCATTATTTTTACAACGACGGCCACACAGATGTGTGTTTTTTTTTTACTTTCACTGAGCAGGACACAACAGCTAGCCAGTTACTGTCAGCACCACCAAAAGCCAGAGCCCTCTCGCACTCAAATCCACCGCTCCTAACTTCAACAAATTCCTTAGCAGGGACGGTGCAGACTTTGAAGCGAGGAGCGCGCGGCGGTAGAAGCCAAAGCATCTGTCACTGATATCGAATGCGAGGCCTGAAATATATTCAAGCCTGTGATGTGTGATTGAAAATGTTTTTCAAAGGAAAACCAAAAGAAACAAACATTACGACGAGCAACAAGAACTGATTAATGACTGTGCTGCGACAGGCAGCCCGTATTCCTTTGAAAGGCGCAGTGTTTGAAAAAAAGATTGCTACTTGTAAGCTCTGTTCTGCGACTTCTCAGCCAATCCGGGTGTGTTTGAAAGATTTCTGTCTGTAAATACAAATAACATTACAACAAGCCAACGACAATAATAGCAACAAAACAGTTAAGCTCGCTCCTCAACATGGCTGCATTTCAAAGGCTGGCCTACTCATTCCCCCGTGTCTGATTAAGAATCACCCTCTTTTTGTTTTTTCAATTAATAGTGTCTGAATAACATCGACCCCACCCTGCACTTCAAAGAGCAGAGCACACAGATGTCCCTGATGACTTGCCTTACTGATGGACAGCTTAAGACGTCCAAGAAAGTGTAACTCTTGATTAAGGGAATCCCTCTTTGTGCCAAAACTTGTAGCACTGGCCACGCTCCTTTTCCCGCTTGTTATTTTCCTCGCTGCTCTATCTCTTGTCTGCTTCTCTAATCATTTCTCATTTCCTTATTATCTCTCTTTTCCGAGGGAGCCTGCAACTTTCTCCCACTCCTCTCTCCGTGTCCCTTCGAGGCCTCCAAACCCTCTAACCCCTGTATGTTTTTGTAACATAGTGACAAACCAGAGGATGCATTTATGCAAGAATCTGTGTGCAAAGAGCATTTTTGTTCTCGCGCATTAACATTTCTATCGTGTCTTTGTGGGCATGTCCTTTTGATAGTTGTAGCTTGAGAGTGCATGCACATAATGTACGTGTCTGTGCGCGTGCATGTGTGTGTGTGTGTGCAGGAATAAACCTCTCCCTTCCAATGATTTGCAGTCAGGGGAAAAACTGTAAACAACATGAGAAGGAGAGGAGAAGAAAATGTTTGCAGTCTTAGAGGTGCTACTCCCTTGTTGTTGATAAGAAAAGACCCCGGTCTGTTTAATATCTATTTAACCCAAATGTTTCTGGTATTTTTTCTGTTGATATGTGTGCAGTTAATACGTCACAGTTCATTTGTTTTTTGTTTGTTTGTTTTTGTTTTGTTTTTTTCATAGGTTGAAATGACAGACTATTTGTTTTGACTAATGTTTAGTTCTCGTGAACTTGCATTTTATATTAAGAGTTCTTATTTGTCATTGAGCTTCCAAAATTAAATAGAGCCTACAGTGGGGAAACTCGTATGACAGATGATGCATTCTGTATTTCTGTATTCACTCGAATGAAAGGCGGAGGATATTTGGACAGTTTTACGTAAAAAGCAAAAGAAAAGCCTCCGGCAACCAAGTCAAGTTGAAATTCACTCTTGCTCCAGACTCATGTTCGAGTCAGTTTATCCTTGAGTCCAAGTGGACATTTGTGCCAATCCAATCCTGTGATATCACAACACAGTTAAAAGGAGTAAAGAAAATACTGCATTACATTTATTTCCTGTTTCTGTGGTCGCATAATGTATCTATGTGTCTATGTAAATGAGATTATGAATAGCACTTGGAATTTAACACAGCACCAAAGGCCAAGACATTTAGAGGAATGTGCAAGTGCTCCGTTGTTTGACATTACGCCTGATAAGACTCAGTAAACAAGTTAGTGTGGGCGGGTGTGTGCATATGTGTGTGTTCTATAAACAACTGCATAGTTTTTGTAGACCATCAACTTATTATGTTTGCTCATTAGTGCAGCACTGAGCAGTAGCAGCATGAGATACACCGTTAATAATACATTGGCGATAGCAACTACCCGCTCAGACAAATCTAAAGTTTAGGATCTTCCTCACGGGTCAGTGATGATTGGGAGATGATGGCAGGACTGTGCAGCACGGGACTCTTTGAGCTCTGTGTATTTGTGGCCGTGGTCAACTACAGCTTCGCCTCTCCAGAGGTCTGCACCAATTCCCTATTGCCTGGAGCTAAAGGTAACATGTTATGACAATCAATCTGGTCTTTTCTCTTGTTTGTTTATGTTTTTTATTGTTTGAATGTACGACCTCAGTACTATAATGTTATATATGGAGTGCTATGGTATGCTATAGAAATGTTCTTCCACTGCGAATGCTGATGTATGTGTCAAAGAAAGAGTCTTAGTCAACACATGTGGGGAGATCCTGTGGTCATGATAAAGACGCCACTCATGTCGTATCCTGTAGTTTATTAGCTAGCAGTCCTTTAGAGGGGATGCCTCCTCGTGTGTGTTTTTTGTTTTACAGCATTCGGTAGCTTGTTCCCCTGCCGATTCAGACAGACCTAATAAAACGCACAGTAAAGCTCTCTTTTAGCTCCATTCCTGCTACTGAAAACCATGGGTTCTACCTCTGCCTTAAGTGGAGTTGAAAATGACATGCAGTTCTTTGTAATTTGAAATATCTTACAATAGTAGTTCCTGAACTGTAAAGTCCAGTGGTGGCATGAGTGGGAAGTTCAAACAAATATCCACACTTCCAGTTACTAGTAAGGGAGCGTGGGTTTGAACCTTTTGGACATTTTATCAGCTTTCCTCTGAATTTTCAGTATTAGTACAATACAATGCCCTATTGTGTCGGGGTATGTTTATACAGCTGCCCCTAAACTGAAATGATTATTTGTACTCATCCCAGATACTACGGACCACAGAGTCGGTCAGAGTCAGACTGTTTGTATTCTCGGGTATCTGAGTGGGTGTCAAAGTGCATTTCTCTGTTTCATACCCCGAAAAAAATGTCCACCCAACATTTTAAACAAACATACTTTTATTGCATTTACTGGTACTTTGTCTTCGGTTTTTTTAAAATAGATTTACCAGCATTTTACTTATTTATTGAGAAGTACCTGGGAGAATGTGACCCAATTTGCTCCCATTTGTGATGTGGCACATCGATCACAAAAGTGAGGCATGTTTGCAAATTACAGCACATAGTTTCAGAGTACTAGTGCACCAAAAGATAAATTTGGATTTTCTCACAGTTATTTAGGCTACTTGAAAGTTCCATACCATATCAAGCAAAATTTAAAAAAACATGAGCAAGACTGTACAAAGGAAATATAAACAGTCATAGCAGAATGTCTACATAGCCTGCAGAACTGAATCAATCCATTTTCCTAAAGTACTCCTCAAAGCTACTGAGGAGAGTTTGCTATAATCCCCTGTTTCAAACCCAAGCACTTAAAAAGATATAAAGTCATGTTGGCATCAACAGTCGGGGAAAAATACTGCTCTAACAGACACCAAGAAACCTCTCTGGGTTTCTTGCTGAGAGCTCTCTGAGCCTTTTAGATACACCAGAGATATTTCTCACACAATATGTGCATTACTACTTTTGTTGAGCTGGTGCTTTTAAAATTCACATTGTACTAGAACGGCACATTCACTGGAACTCCAGTGATGGCCATCCTTTGATAGTTTCGGTATTCCATGGAAATATGCAGATTTAACCTCTGCCCGATTGGTAAAGCAGGTGCTTGAAACACTACTGCATGTCCACACTTATCACGCCTCTGACACCACTTCTCATAACAGAACTGTGCATAAAACATATTAGGAAATCTGCTGTATGTTAATTGCATTTTAAAACCCTAGTTTTATGTTTCCTTTTTGATCCAGGAGATCAAGGAGAAGTTGGAGAGGAGGGAGACCAGGGTAAACTGGGGAAGAATGGCCCACCAGGACTTCCAGGTATCAGGCATTCATCCATGTATTAACACGATATAGTGCAGAATGGTTGAATCAAACAACTTGTGAAAACCCTCCAATAAGGTAAAATATTCCTATAAAAGGCCTAGCAGAACCACTCCGTGACATGGACCTGCACAGCAAATTCTAAATAACTAAATACGTGAGCTTTATACTGTTTCAAATCCCAATCTCTGACATAAAGTACTGTAAACCTAACAAGTGGTCTTATCTATCTTGAGTATTATTTTTGTAAAACATTAAATAATAGCTTTTATATCCTTTAGCTCAATTTTAAGATATCACACATCTTTATAAAAATAATAATTTGGTACTTACGCTCATTAGATCTCCTCACAGGCGGGACCCACTTTTGAACCTTTCAAATAAGAAGTCACATGGGGAGGCACATGTGACTTCTCAGATTTTCCCCAATACTAGTGTGCATGTATAAACTATAAAATAGCTCTTGCAAATCACTTCCTAGTTTAATAATGAATTTCATTTTGAATAAATGTAAATGTATCACAGAAATCCCCACATTTCTTATCTAAATTAGCATGTTTCCACCAAGCCTTTGGGAAAGAGAAGAACTCATGAGCAGGAATAATGAAGAGAAATGTAAAATTCTGATTCTGTTTCAAAAATAGTATTTGCATTGCTGGTGCACCCTAACCAAGCAGGTCAGACTTTCTTTCTTTGCTTCCTAGACAGCTTGATTTTTCTCTGGCGGTAGCTTTTGCTTCTCCCCGCTGTAGACAGTTTTCTTCTTTCCTTCGTCTTCTCTTTCCTGAGCTGTGCATACAGAGGCCTACTCTGGTCTGTGACTGGGTAACAGACAGACAGGCCTGCACTGTTGCATTTCTGTGGAGGAAACAGACAGATGTTCATTTCTGCTGAGTGAAGCAATGCTGTCTCACTTCACTATATAGTATGTGTTTGAACTTGGCTGGTTAACTAGCTGGCCAACCAACGGGGCAATATACTGTATGTTTATACACACAGATACCCACACAGTGAGGTAAATGTACTGTGTGTAAACAAGCAAGCCAGCATATATACACAGGAAGCAGATCTGAATGTACACTGACAGAAACACACAATGTGCATACGTGCATACACAGACATACACTTCACAGTGGTTTCTTGCTGCTCCCTAGCTATCTGCAGATGTTTATTTTATTTAGCAACTTCACACAGAGGATCTCTCGTTAATACACACACATGCATGTGCACACAACTGATATGTGCTGCATGCTATGTGACTACAGGTTCTTTGGACTTTGTAGCTGCAGTTAGAAGCTGAACAAATGACGCATATGTTCCCCCGTCTTCCCTTAATTGACAACTTGAACTCCCTGTTTTACAGGAAAGTTGCTTAATGTTGGAATCTTAAAAAGGGAATACATGACTATTAGTGTTAGACTGAGAAAAAAAACAGCTTGTTGCTCCAAGCTAATTAACGTCAACAAACAGTTGTGCTTCTAGCTCAAATTGCTGTTCAGAGGAGCAGTGTATGTGTGTCGTGTGCTACAGAGAGTAGAGTGTGGAGTTACGCAATGTTATTACCAGCTAACATGTACAGCAGTCCTTCATTTCACGTGACCTAAATCTCTTTCCATCATCCACACTAACAACTGAACCAAAAACATCCAGTCCATTAAACCAGCGCAAACATGTTTGAAGTTGCTTAAGGTTGGTTCAAATATGGCTTGAGCCCCATAATGTGAAGAAAAAAGGTGGGCTTCACCCCCTTCAGCCTCCAGCTGCTGGAGAATCCAGACGTTAAACCAGTTAGAGGGGTTGGCCATTATAAAACATCGCTGCAGTGATACGAAGGACTGTTATCTGGACGTTAGGTAGACGGTTTAACTGGCAAGCATAAGCACTGGGAAAACAACATCAATCAAGTAACAAAACACCAACAGATAACATTTCTTCATATGATCATGTCTCAGGTTGGTATTTACAAAATATTTGCTTTGTGATTGTGCTTCTTAGGCAATGACACAGAAAATTATGCAAAAATTGCACACAGATTATTATAACAAAAACTGGAATTTCCCACAGGCCAGAGCTTTGCAGAATCTACTAGACCTCACACAATCCATAAGACCTCACACCGTCTGCCAAATAGAATCAAGTAGAAAATCAACACGAGAACGGGAAAAATGGGAAATAGTAGCAAAGAGCTGGCTGTGTGTGTATGTGGCAAATCCCTCTAATAGCAACAGGCCTCTTCACTGCATCACTTAGTATTTCAAATGCCATCAATATCCAGTTGAATTGTTTCCTGAGGAAATACTCATTCGAGTGCTGGCAGACAGCCGCAGTCTGCTCTGTAGTTTTCCCACACACACAGACACACACACACAGACGAGCACACCATATCCTTTAAACTTTCATATTCTCAGTCTTACACTTTCAGTGTGATATCCATACTCATGTGCCTCCTTATTATCTCAGGTTTTCCATCACTAAATTGAACCAGCTGGCAGTCATGATGATGGAATTAAAGATTACAGCACTGACAGTCATCATAATATATAGCCTACAATAAAATAAACTAACCAAAAGAATGAAGTGATATTAAATAATAAATGCAGAACAATACACTGATTACACCTTTGTGACAGAAATCAAAGAGTAATAAAGTATTATAAAAATGTATTTACTTTATTTTTTACTCAATCAAAGTGAACGTCCACTGTGTCTAAACCACATCCTGCAGCAGTGTCCCGTATATCTTGAGTCAATAAGTCAGAATTTTCAATTCAATTCAATTCAATTGTATTTGTACAGCACTAAAACACGGCATAAATCATTTCAAGGCACTTTACAGTGCAAAGTTTAGGACCCTCAACAATATATATATATATATACAGACTATTTGTAGAAAACCTAACAGTCCCACATGAGCAAGCACAAGGCAACAGTGGAGAGGAAAAACTCCATTAAACGGAAGAAACCTCCAGCAGGACCAGGCTCAGGGTGGGAAGAACAGAGAGAAAAGAACGGCAGGCAACAACAGAATATCGAGGCGCAGCAAACGAGGCACCGGGCACGTTGGCAGGATCAGCAACTACAGCTCCAAGGTCAATGATACCTGCTGAAAGAGAGGGAGAGAGAGAGCGCAAGAGAGAGAGCGAGGACGAAGCACCACTAGGGGACAGAGAAGAAAAAGTTAATAACCTGAGTTGATAGCATAAGCATTTTACTTACAGTCTCTGGGCACACAGATGCAAAAACATAAGATGGGATAAAATTACTCTGACTAGTTTTGAAGACAACGAAATCATTTTTAACATCAATAGCAAAATTTAGTTATACGATTTCTTCACAATGTTTTAAAACTAAAGTCTTATTAATCCATTCTTGTCTCCCTTCCTTTTTGTCTTTCTCTTCTTCCACAGGACGTTTAGGTGAAACAGGGCTCAAAGGAGAGGTGGGCCACACAGGAAAGATGGGCCCTGTGGGAGACAAAGGTATAACAAACCATAATTCTGTATGCAGGCTAAGAGTTGAGCTTACGTCTGTCCAATCTCTCTGCCTGTCAACGTGCATAACCTCACACAACAGTGCAGCGTTTGTAATTCAAATATACTGTATTTAGTGCAATACAACCAAGTGAGAAAGGGCATCAAGAGAAAGACTTCCAGTCCTCAGTGCCCTGTTAAAACGTTTTTTCTCCACAAAGCGGGAAGATTTACAGACTTTATAACTGTCATGTGACTACGTTTGCCTTTCTTCCAGCGCCACGAAATGTTTTCAACCCAGAAATGGCGTATAATGCTAGCTGTGAGGTTTCCTTTCTACGTAAATCAATAAAGTTAATTAGTCCCAAGACTAATACACACGGGGAGGAATTTCTTCAAGCTAATTGTGGTTTCATTAACGAGTCAGTATTTTCCAATTCGTTTCATGTTTTAAGTTATCAAATCCAAAGATAGAAGAAAACCTAATCCTACAGCGTGATGTCATGCAGTTGCTGTGCCCAGGGTGGCTGAAATAATTTATATCTTTGCCTTTATTTTTATGAGCAGTTTTGTTCCCCTGCCTTTCTATGCATTTACTTTTCTCAGTATTCATTAGGTATAATACACTTACAGGAAAATGGCTGAGCATCATCCATCTCAGACTAAGGAGTGAAGTCACAGATTTGGACTTTCCTTGATTCTAGGAGCCTGTAGCTCATAAAACACCTGGAAAAACTTGTTTTTGCAGAATCACAAACTAAATATAGGCTATAGGGTTACTATGCGCTTCATATGTGTATATGTTTGGTCATTTTTATCTATTAGTGCTTATGTTAATTGGGAAAAATAACCTACAAAACTATAACCTAAAACTGTGTAGTGGGCACATGGAAAAACAACTGCAGCAGTTTTACCCCATGCTCCATGATACATTACTTCTCATAAGAAGCTGCAGTACTGGAAATGTGTAGAAATGTGCAACGTTTGCTTTCCAAAGTTTTGTAAGGTTACAAATTGTGACAAATCACAGAAACCACTCTGGCTGGTTAGATTGAGCAAGTACTACTTGACACTGGTGTGACTCTTCCTCATATACCAACAACTCAAGCCTTTTGTAATGTTTGTACTGCAGCCCACTTCCCCAAAATGTCTAACTGCCAGTTGGGTTAGTTTCCACAGTGAGACATAAGTGTGTATTATAAGAAAAGATATCTACAGAAAATAGAACTATTTATTCCGTTTCTCGAAAGTATTTTGAAATGCGTGTTGTCATGTTGAACTCTTTGGAATAATTAAAGAATTAGGTAAGCGTTGACCTTAGTTTAATCTGAACCAGTGTGCAGCCACATGTTTTAGGTATGATGCTGCCATCTGGTGGTAATTATCTGCAACTACCTTTATTTAATGCTAATCAGACATAGCACTGGAACAAGGGAAAAAAATAATTACACAGATCCCAGCCTGTTTAATCAATCATCAACTTTGTTTGTGATATTTAATCTGTGTAGGTGACAAAGGTGACTCTGGTCTGGATGGGCCCTCTGGTCTAAAGGGGAAACCAGGTGAGTGTCTAGTGTGTTTCAGTTGTACAGATGAATAACCACTATTATGTTTCACTACGACCAGCTTAAAGGTGTCATGTCATTTTTATGTAGAAAATAAACAGCTGGAGTGAAAACACACAATTTTCCTTATAATGTCTCATATGTGGGTTTGAATTAGAGTCAGGTGAATTCGGGCATATAAATAAAATACTTGAGAATGTTCCTAAATGATGCAGAACAGTTGAGAAGCATTAAACAGTGAACAGTTTTATTACTCCAGCGCAGTTGAAGATGAAATACACATGTTTGTCGTGACTGTACATGTGGTATAGGCCACTTAAAACAGAAAGCATATTCGGTGCTCATCCTTGCAGGCACTACGTGTGACTGTGGCAGGTACAGGAAGGTAGTTGGACAACTGGAGATTAACACAGGCAAGCTGAAGAGTGCTGTCAGGTTTGTGAAAAAAGGTGAGTCCTTAATCACAATGTACATCTTCGAAAGTATCTTTTTGCATCTCTAAAGATAAAAATATTATCTTCCATTTTTGAATTTGCTTAATTGCTTAATTGCTTTGTCTTTTGTTTCTTATTCCATGTCTTTTCTGTTAACATGCCTAATACGTCTTTACGCCTTGCCTCCACCCTTTGCAGTCATCTTGGGGCTGAAGGAAACAAAAGAGAAGTACTACCTGCTGGTGAAGGAGCCTAAGAGGTACAGAGAGGCTTCAATGAACTGCAAACTACGTGGAGGAATTCTGACCATGCCAAAAGACACCAACACCAACCGTCTCATGGCAGATTATGTCAGTCAGGCAGGACTGACCAGGGTTTATATAGGAGTGCAGACACACAGCAAGAAAGCAGTAAGTGGTCTCCATCAAAACACTATGTATGGTTGAGTGTTGGTTTTTGGTCCTAACTCAGACGGAAATGCAACTGTTCTTCTCCTGCTTGGAGACAAACTAATTCTGCTTGATTTCCAGTTTAGCTCCTATTGTGTCCAATATTTTCTATTTCTGAGGTGTTTTTTTCTACTTTACTTCACTTTACTTTACTTGGCAGACGCTTTTATTCAAAGCAACAACCAAGGAATTTCAAAAACTCACAAAAGCAACAGATGAGATGGGTTATCGTTGAGATGTAAGGGAGATGGAAAGTTGATGGCCCCTTATTTCTCCCTTTGGTAAAGAAAATGAGAAAATTAGAAAAGTGTGAGGCTACATGCACACTATATAACCTCCCAGTGTATCATTTACATCAAGCTGAAACTAATACAGATGGATGTACAGCCCTGCAATAAATTGTTCAATTCATTTTGACAAAACAATTCACAATGAACAGCCATGACCCCCGTCTCTAGACTCAAAGTGAATTTGAGGAGAACCATAAAAGAATTGTAGGAAAAAAAACACATCTCAGTTTTGTTTTGGTGGTAGAAGAGCAAACTTTGAGCTTGGAGCAATATGATTGAATATGGGTGAAGTGAGTAAAAGTGTCCAAAACATGAATTGATATGGTATTTTTGTGGAGTTAAAGAAGTGCTTTAACTCTTTTTGCAGTGTTTCCCAAAAGCAGGATGAGTATCTAAGGCCAAAAAATATTTTTCTCCCTCTCTTGTTGTCATCAGGATGGAACAAGCATTTACGTTTATGCAGACTTAAGTCCTCTTCAGGGATTTGCAGCCTGGAGCCAAGAGAAGGAGCTAAATTCCACATTATCTTCCACCCCAAACTCCAGCTGTGTGGAGCTGCTCAGCACTGGAACATGGGGTCATGTGGAGTGTGAGGCCGCCATGTTTTTCATCTGTGAGTTCCCAAAGAGCAGGAGAAGAGGATTGGGAAGAGAAGCACTTGCCTCTGCAATATCATAAGACATATACATCTGTCTTTTGTAATACATATATGCCACTGCCTTCTGCTTTTAGATAATTATCAAACCAGGAATGATGCTTTTGCAGTCTCATTTTTAATGATATACTGCTTCTGTGTCACCTGCCTCAGCTTCTGGAGTAGTACTCATTATTTATATTTCTACGATATTGATTATTTTACAGATAATTTTCATATTAAAGTGCAAGTTGTATGTTTTCTGTCTTCTGTGATTTAATGTTAGACAACGTCAGCAGACGTTGTGCTGAAAGATAGCGTGTGGTCTTACTTCATGTCACTACTTATACTTACAGCACTTACTCGGGTGAAGCTTCTCTCGGTCTCTGGTTCTCGGTCACCTCCCTGACCAAGGTCCTCCTTATCTGGTTACTCAGCTTGGCCCAATAATGTCTTATTAGTTCATTTCACATTTGTCTCTGTGCTCCTGGGAACACTCAAACCTTTGTTTTATACCCTTGCCTTTTACACCCTGGCTTTGATCTATACGAGAATCTCTCACCATAAAAAATGTTACTGTGGAGATATGTTGTCCTGACATGCAGCACACTATACACTGTCCAACCACTTCACTTGTAAACAGGTGGACAGTCATGTTGTAGATACATCACTAGAAAGAAGAATACACCTGATCACAATTTGGAGTGCCACAGGAAAGGGTGTGGATGTGTCGGCAAATGAGAGATTTTAGTTTTGCATCTTCAGTCCAAAAACATTGGTTTTGTCATTATGTGTGTATCACATGAAGACTGGACATTGATTCTTTTCTTTTTAAAATAAACTTGCAAGAAAAAGGAAAATGAAATAATAATGTCATTAACATGAGCATGTGCTTAGCCTGGGTTTATCGAATGTAATTGCCTTCAGCTGTGTTATGTTGATAGTCTGCCCAGTTTTCAGCTGAGTGAGGGAAAATAACCTGTGTTCCAGTGTACCGTGCTCAAATACCATCTTGACGTGTTTGCAGATTTTAACCTTACGCCTCTCTCTTTGAAAATCAGACATCATCACTAACGTCCGACCCTGCAGGTTCCTTTAAAAGCCCTTTGTTGGGGTTGTCTCCAAGGCAGCGCATTCCTCGCTCATAGCGGCTTCCGCAACGGTTGCATCTTTTTTTTTATTTCATCGACAGAAATCTTCTTATTCCATTCACATTTTTCATTTCCGTGTTAAGTTTCCATTTGTTCAAATCTGCTGTTCAGAATTTACGTAACCGTAATAATTTATGTCATCTTTCTATTTAATGTGACACCAGCCTGCTCAAGTCTCCTTAACACTTAAAGCATATGACCACCGTGGAGCCTGTGTTTGGCAAAGCACCACCAAGCCTTGCACAATGTGAGGCATTCTCTTTAAGAAGTACTCCGCCACTAAGGATATCGCAAAATATAGTCTGACAAAACAATATTTCCTAAGGAATGATAGAGGAATCTGCCATGATCATTATGTGACCAGAGGAGTCACCTAAAAACATTAGTTGGAGGCTAATTAGAGTTTTTTCTATACAAAATGTATCTTAATAAAGAAACTTAACATGCTTTATGTATTTTCATACCATATTCTCACTCATTCAACATTGCAAATTTGGCAGGACAGGCAGATTAATTGACTAAAAAAGGGACTAATCCTTTGAATGGCACTCATACTTATATTTGCTAAAGCCCGAATATGATCTTCATCTTTCCTAGTTGGCTATTTCTGATATATCTGGCATATCTCTGAGCTTTCTGCTACTACTCATTCTAACATCCCACAACACTACATCATAAGTAATATATATTTATTACCACAACGAGGACTAAAGGACTAGAAAGGTGAAACTAAAGTCCACAATTTTTGTTTAGAAAAATCTTATGTTTATCAAAACTACCACATTGCATGGATGGATTGCATGGAAAATAATAGCGGTGCTGTTAAAAACACCAGATTTTTAGATGTTGAGATCAGCTTTCCTCCTTACTAGGAGGAGGAGTCATTGCATGAATGTGAACTGGCAGTTAGATGTAGATTCTTCAGGTTAGGATGTTTTTGCCAAAGATTTTTCTCAAAAAGTCAGTGAATCAATGTCTTAGTATGACGTCATTGTCTCTCTGTACTATAAATGTCAAGTCTGGTTATTTACCCTCAGTTCTTAGTCATGCAAATCCCTTGCAGGCAAATGCTCCCCCAGGCCAGGTGTCATATGTGATTCTTCTAAAACGTCCCTACAGGGTTTGTCTTTGCTATGGCAGCAAATAGTTGAACCTTAACTAAAGCTTTTTGATGCCACATTTGAAAAGCGTCTGCTAGACTGAAAACCAGTGGATGAAAAGCATTAACCACAGATCTGACAAATGTCTGCGGCAGATGACAGCAAACAAGCAGAGCATGGAGGAGATCATTGGAATCCGATGGCTATTGATAATGGATCAAAATGTAGATGGAAATCTCAAAGTCCAGGTAAGGCTACTCTCCTAACTACAGTCCTTCAAGTATAGCATTTTACTGTGAATGGTAATAGCTGTAGTGATCCTGTAAAGACATTGATGTGCATAATTTAACTGGCAAAATGCAAAGGTGCATTTATTTGTGGTTTTAATTACCTAATTGTGACAACGTGGTTCAGTGTTGTGGATTGGAGCTGCTGCAGTGTGCCTTGGACTTCTGCTGATTGTGATCTTAGGTGTGGTGGCTCACAGTAAGTAAGGTCTTGTAAACAGCAAAATCCTCAATGTCTGTAATTTGTCATTGATTTTAAAACTGGTTGCAGATGGCAGTGCTATTAGTAAATGGAACAGATTTCATGTTGGTCTGGTGAAGTGTGAAAATCTGGTTAATAATCTAACCGAAGACAGAGACACTCTCAGAGATCTGCAAGACCAACTGAGGATTAAAATCAGCAGCCTTGCAAAAGACTTGGAGGAGCTACAGAGTCAATATGAAACTGTGGTTGCAAGTCGGGATGCGTTACAAGAAGAGCTCAAAAGCATAACAGGTATGGCATGTACTTAATCAGGAGACTGAAACCTTTATAAAATGTGTTTTATAAGAATTCACTGGTAAAGAACAGAAACCGGAGAATATACAGAAGATAATTAATGGTACCCTTTCCACAGGGTTAGGGTGTCAGGAACATGTTTGTAGACCTACACAAGGCTGAAATGGGCTACAAGACCATCACCAAGCAGCTTGGTGAGAAGGTGACAACAGTTGGTGTGATTATTCACAAATGGAAGAACCATAAAATAATAATAATAAATGAATAGATGTGGAGCTCCACACGAGAGCTCATGGAGTTTTGTTGACTTGTCAATAATCCCAAGGCAGCAGGGACCATAGGCAACAGTTGGTAACACACTACGCCATGTAAATCATGTAGTGCTGGCAAGGTGGCTCTGCTCAAGAAAGCACAGGCCCGTTTGAAGTTTGCCACTGAACTTCTAAATGATTCAGAGGAGGACTCGGAGTGAACGTTGTGGTCAGATGAGACTAAAATCTTCTTCCAAGTCTTTGGCATCAATTCAACTCGCCGTGTTTGGAGGAGTATGGCGATGTGTGCAAAACCTGTCGCCAACTACAAGACAATGTTTTTTTTATATTGTTCTGTTTCTCACTGTTCAAATGAACCCACCACTGAAATTATAGACTGATTTTGGCTTTATTAGTGGGAAAACTTACTAAATCAGCAGGGAGTTCCACTATTTTTTTCCATGACTGATCCTGGAGCTACATTATGTCTTTACAGCACAATCAACTGTGCCATCATACAGTTGATGAATTAGAATATTGTTGTAAAGCCCTATATTCCAGTTGACTGTTCTGTAAATAGAACTATACTGTCTTCTCTTTATTTGCTTTACTTAGAAAGGATTTGCATGGTGTACTGAGGATAACAATATTAAACAATAGAAGATACTCCCTGTAATCTTAGCTGTTGTTCCAAGACCAATATAACTAAAATGCACTTGTGTTTTCTCTAGAAAAACTTTGCTACCAAGGATGGATCAAATTCAATAACAAGTGCTACTATGCCTCTGAGAAAGGAACGACTAAAACCTGGGAAGACAGCAGAAAAGACTGCTTGCAGAGAGGAGCAGACCTGGCGATCCCAACCACCAACGATGAACTGGATTTTGTCGCCAAACTTTACAGCAGGGCCTGGATTGGTCTGTCTGACACACAGGAAGAGGGAAAATGGAGGTGGGTGGATGGGACTCACCTGTCAGGAAGCGGATTCTGGGTAAGCGGGGAGCCCAACAGTGCTAGCGAGCACTGTGTGGAGCTCTACGACTCAAATGGGAAATGGAATGATGCACTTTGCAGTATAACCAACCCGTGGATTTGTGAGGATTAAGGTCCACAACCATACAAATGGGTTGTCTCATTTATTCCTAAACATAATCCTACTGCTTCTCAAACTGTTTCAGAGCTGATGTGACTCTTTGCACCGCAGTCTGATTATCACTACCCTTCCTGAAAAGATAACACTACAGACAGTCTGATAACATCTACTGCTTTTTTGTCGTACCTCTGCAGTAATAGTACATGTTCAAAACAAGCAAACCCTGCAGATACAGTGTAATGATACTTCTAAATGTTTTTCATATTGTTTCATAAAATCACAAATATTGAAATAAATGTAAAAGTGTTATATTTATTAAAACGATACTGTCACGGCCGCGGATCTCCGGCTCTGAGCCTCGCCGGATATGGTCACTCCCTGGCTTCCCATCACTCCACGCTC
>JAUMTR010000008.1:12661899-12673241 GCA_032270685.1 Microctenopoma stevenorrisi
CACACACACACACACACACACACACACACACACACACACACACACACACACACACACACACACACACACACAGACAGGATTAGCTGAAACCACCAGTTTCACTGTGCTCTGTAGTGTTCTGGTCCCATTTGGATGTTTTTTATGCACAAAGGGCCCAGTCTGCTTTGTTGTCTCAGGCTGGCAGAGTACATTGAAGTGTGCTTTCTCATCTCCAGTGGCTTCTTGTTTCGGCATAGTTTTTACAGCTGCCTTTTGCACATTTGGCCTATGTACCTGCAAATAGTATGTGCATTTTGGTGTGTTATCTGAGAAAATATTTTAGGTGTATTCTTAGAATATCAGTTTATATGGTTTACTACTCCTACGAATGTCTTCAAATCCAAACTTTGTGGGGCTTCTTTCATTTCATATCCCTGTGTATAGGTTTCAGCCAGCTGTTTTTATTCTGTCTTCCTCTTTGGCCTCTGTGGCACTGTTTACTTTAGCAGTAGGTGTTGGACATGGACAACTTTGCTTTGGCTACCCCATGTGTTTTCAAAATGGATAATTTTTTTTCCCAGCATGGATTAGGGCACTGGCTGGCTAGCTTTGTCTGTCAACAGTTCTCGAGAAGTGACAAGACACTAGTTAATCTTTGAGGGTTTACAGCTTCAAGCCACTGTAAAATGTTTATTCTGTTAAGTAGGAAAAATCCATCATTACCCTATTGAAATGAAAAATAATTCTAAAACATTTTCTATATTTTTTAGAAGACAAAATCTTGCCATCTGCTGAACTCAGGAGTTATGCATGTTCGAATGGTATGAATTGCAATAAGCCTAACCTGCACTGGTCAAGCACTGAACTAAAAGTCTCAATACTCCTATGTAAATAATTTAAGCTTTTGATTTTTTATATAGCCCAATGATCGACTAGCAACCTTTTCAGGGTGTACACTGTCAAGTTCTTGGTGCGTAACAAAGGGGAAACACGTTGCATGCACATAGTTTCCTGTATCTGTGCTTGCTGGCACAATCAAACGGGCAAAAACACACATTGTACACCTACAGAGTTGCTTTTGCTTTGAAACTGTGACCATGTTTGCTGTAATAGGTTTAATCTTTATATTTAATTTTACTCATGCAATTAAATGTTAATGATTAAATTGAGGCCACGTGCACCAGTGTCTAGGACACTAGTGCACGTGGCCTCAAGTCTGTGAATTTGTTCTATGTGTGATTAAAATTCATTACGATTTTAATCTGCAAAGTGCTATGATTATGATTCACATCACATTCTGGTAGTAATCTCCTTACCTCATTATCACCTCCTCCAAAATGTGATTTTCTTTTTTTTATTTCATTAAAGTAGCCGCCTGTGGAGCTCACCTCCCAATTCTATTGAAGTTGTTTTCTGCATCAGTGCTCAGTTGTCATGATGCATCTAAGATCTAATTATTGTCCCAACCCCACTATAGGTAACTGGACACTTTAAAAACAATTAACCTTAGATGGAAAACAAGCATATGCTGTTTAACCATCATTCTACAATATTCCTGCTTTTGGTACAAGCTTCCAAACATTTATAAGATAATAAACATTAAATCGACATGTAGACCATGTATTCTCTAAGTACAGGTTACAACTTTTGTTATTTTTATTTATTTAAACTCGGATTTTGGATATTGTAGTATTAGCTTTTCTTGGACTGTTGGCTGAGATAAAACTAGACAATTTAAACCATATTCCCTCCTTCTGAAAAGTCTGCTCAGTATTGGACAGAGCTCTATTGATTCCATGAAATGATAAAGACACAACAGAGATAGGAGAACAGAAAAGGCAAAAAAAGAGATCTGGAGTATAGTCATGTCTCTTGTTTCATCAAATGTCAGTTCATTAGCAGTAAAGAACCATTCTTGTTTTCAATGGAAATATAATTTCATCATAGTTTCCGTCCCCTATAATAGGGTTGTGTATATAACTATTTCTGTGTGTCTCTTCATGCAAATTGTTTAGCTTATTTGTTTGTGTGTTTCTAATTTTATGTATATTAGTGCTACCTCTGTGTGGGATTCTTTGCGCAGAGTCGGGCACATTAAAACAGCCGATAGGAACCAGGCTGTACAGAGAAATCAGATAGATCTACAAAGAAAGCAGAAAAGGATAGCAAAACTTAAAAATAACAGAAATACAATCTCTCTAGGAAATGTGCAATATGCAAAAGACATCGCTCACATAGTTAAGAATATTACTGATGCCACATCAACAAAGCAAGGATCAATTTCTAGTTCTGAATTTGAAATAAGCACTTTCAGTATTTTATTAAGAAGCTATTGGAAAGCAATGTTTCACATATTACATATATTTTACATACATATTTTGTTGAAATTTGATCTTCTGATGTTGATCTGTAGGACAAACATTTCTTTGAGAATGAATTAAGTTCAATTTAAATCTGATTGTAGCTCCAGATTTTGAACAATAGTTTAGCCACTGCTAAAACACCTAAGTGTTAACAGGACAACAGTAACAGAGGAAAGAGGACTGAGGGGACTTATAGGTTAGCATGTCTGTTTGTATACTAATCGTCACTGGCTCTGTCAGCAGCTCTACTGTTGAGGAGGTGAAATAGGCACCTGACGCAAGGCTTACATGTCGAAACTTGTTAGATCTGTTTGGACCCAAAAAGGTTTTGAAGTGGTACAAACATGTTTTATACCTGACCATTTTTTTTCATTGTTTGGAAATAAAGAAATAATCTCAGTATGCAATGTTGCATATTGTTTTATTTTTTATGGAATTGTCATTCCTGCGAAATCTGCTATATTAATACACCTACAGAGAATTTTGTAAGACCTGCTTTACATCACTACAGCATGTAGAGTAAGGCCTATTTCCTAGTATGCATGTATGTAAAAACCTCTGGTTCCCCAAAGTCATGAATTTTTATGGTCCTTGTCAAAGCCATTACCAGGTTCTCTCATATTGCTCCGTACTTGTCACCTTTCTTCTAGTTGTGACAAAGTTGCTGTCCTACATCTACATGAGCTTTACATTTTGTGTCGTTCTTAGTCATCGCACATTGACGTCAGTGCCGTGTCTCCTTATGGAATAGTTTAGTTCCACTGGAGCACGTGGGGGCCTACAATGAGTTTAGCACCCAAAAATAACTTTCAACGAGGAAGTCTGAATATTCTTTCACTGGAACTAACTGCAGTGTATTTTATTTTATATTTAAAAAAATAAAAAGGCAGTTGACAAACTCCAAAACAAGAAGACTTGCAAATTGTCAGGTTTTCTTTCACCTTTCTTGTTGCTTTGTGGAGTAGACATTCAAGACTTTTAAAGCTGTAAAACCCCAATGTCAATGAGGATTTACCTTCTACTGTTTCCAGTCATCTGGCAATGCACTTGGTGCCTTTGCTAATGCAGGCCAGAAGCTGCCACAACTGTTATCTTTTATCTATGCCTGTCACTATTAGAGGCACAGATAACATAGTCTTTCTTTTGAACTTTTTAGTCTTTGTAGTTGATGCTTCAAGAACTATAATACACACTCAAAGCTGGCAGCTGACTCCATGTGGGTGTGAAATAGTAGGTCCACAGACTTTATATGAGAGGGCTTATAGAGTTAGTTAGAGGTTAGTAATTATTATGCAAAAACTACTCCCTGTGGAGCTCTGCAGTCTTGGAGACTAAATGAGTGGGAGGGACACAAATGCTGCACATTAAGTATTTGTTTGTTCCCTAGAGTGTTCATATATGTATGGGAAGGAGAGAGAGGGTAACTGAACGATAAAAAGAAATCAAGTGTTGGTGGATTGTTCTGAGTGAGGTTTGAGCTTGTGGGTGCTACACAAAATTATTAAATCAATCAAAAAAAAAGTAACTAATTATTCGCAAAGTTTTCTGTACTGTGATTAATCGCAATTTCTTCGACAGCATTGCTGCAATTACATTTTTTCAGTTTTATATATATGCTTATAACAGACAACTAATCAATACAATGAACTAAATGCAGAATAAATACAATTGTATGCTTAAATTAAAATATAATTTAATTATTTTCTTTTTAACACAGGTTCTCTCCTGTGAAATACAACTTAAAACAAACCTTCAAGGTCATCAGCAGTGACTCACATTAAAGACATGTTTCTAGTATCTGCTGATTAGAAATAATACTGGACCCAGGCCTAAGGGTTAAAGTGCAAGCAGAATATCAGAACAATAAAGGCCATTAAAATGAGATATATATTAATAATAATTTCTTTTAGAATCTAACAATAACAGACATGTAAACAACATTGTGTAACATCTCCATGCCAGCTGAATTTCAAAAGGGTGCACAAAAGTCAATGTTTAAAACACAAACTGTTCCTTTAATTCCTGAGCATTTGCTGGACTATGCTTAAAATGTCCAACAATCTTCACATCCAGTGTCATAAGGAGAAACCCTGACCATTCTCTGCAGATTGTGGGCCGTGCAGAGCAGGAGTGGAAGTCGTCTGGTGGCTGCAGTTACGAGCGCTGTTGGTGCCAAGCGTGGTTAACTTGTCTTTGATTTTTCATTTGTTTGCAACACTCAGAAAATAGTCAGCACACGCCTCAGCATAGTGCCGATCTTTAGTTTTACTCTCCGTTAGTGCAAAAAATTGTAGAGTCCAGTCGTTATCAATACAATGTGCCGTGACACCCAAGTAGTTATCGTTGTTCACCGAATTCCAGTGGTCACCTGTGAGAGCGACGTTCCTTACTTGCGGGACCGCTGAGCCATCTGGTCTTCATACAAAGTGTGCAGTCTCAACACAATAGTTCCTCTCAAGGGTAGATTGTAAGACGCATCTCCTGATGTAAGACACATCTCTTCTACTATGCTAATTGATCTGCGGTTTTTAGCTATCAAAACAACCAAGGAAACGGTTAACTTTTCACTCACAGGTTTTGTTATTTGCATTTCACATTAGGTAATTAAAGTTAACACACTAATGCTGACAGCACTAGTGTGCGCACATGTATGCCCCAGTATGTTTCTCAATGAGAAGTCTGTTCCCTCCTCTCTTCTTTCATATTGATGCTGGTCCATATTTATAATGAGAACTATACAACCCAGGTCTTATCATGTCCTTTTCTGCTGACAACTCTAGATAATCTAGTAACTATAACCTGAATGTAGGTGTGCTTATTTTCACCTGAGATGCTCCCAGTCAACAGTGAGGTTGTTAAATGGCCACACATTGGTTTTAGAAACCTAATTCAGAATGCACTAGACCAGCAATAAATCTACTACTTTCTGTACATTTCTGTTTTCTCTGTGCATTGCCCACCCCCATAGGGCCACAGGAGAGAAAAAAAAATGTAGCCCTTTTTCTTTGCCCCTCTCAGTTCATGCCTTGGCGTCTGATAGATAGCTGAACTAGAACCTGAACTCACCCACTGTCTCAGTGCCCTCGTTGAAAGGGCTCTGTCCTCTTTTCCAGTTTCAGTCCAAAACCAGCCTGACCATGTACATTTCCTCTCCGCTGTGCAGCCCAGACGTAGATCATGTCCCTTAGATGGGCTCAGCGCCTCTGAATCCACCCTCTGTTCTCTTTTAGTTCCCCTGACCCCATCCTTGAAGCCTTACAGAACACTAAAACCAGTGAAACCACTTGATCTAGTTAACAGGTCAAATACACAGACTCACACAACCTTATGTCCACATGCACACATAGAATCAAACCTATAGCCCAGAATGCACAAAGTTGTCTTTCCTTTTCAGACTCAGTTGATATAGTGCTGCTTGTAGAGAATATGGGTCAAACTTTTTTTGAAAATCTCATGGTACTCATTTGCCTTGCTGTTTACATGATAAAGCACATTGGCATTTGAATAAGGAATGTTTTTTTAGTTTTAAACAAAGCATTCTTTTAATATGTTTTATAATTGACATCTGTCCATTGACATTTTAAATAAATTCAGAGACTGTTTTGGCTTTTCTGTAAGTGTGGAAGAAAAAGGATGCAACACAGGACAATCTCTCAGAGATGGAGAGAGAATGATTGCGTTTTTCAGACACAGAGAAGTGTACGTGTCATTGTACCTGTGTCGGGGAACCAGAGAATCCAGTGTGCATGGAATAATGTGTGTCTGCACAGTTGTTGGTATATGTTGTCAGTGATGTTTGCTCTCTGTTTCTGTTTAAACATAAACCTGGTTAGACCAGTGAGCTTTTGAGTTGCATTTGACATGCATGCAAACCCAAATTCAAAGCACACATTTCTCTGGCAAATTAGCTGCAGACTTCTTCCTTTCTCAGGTGGTTCAGTAGTTAAATTTGTCATGAAATTCAAAGAATAGAAGGAGGATGAAAAAAAGGATACATTGAACAGTTATTTTAACTTTTTTTTTCTGTTTTGATGATGTCTGTTTATAGAATCCACTTTATTGTCATTGATAAATTTTCTGCACGTTACAACGAAATGTATTCTCTGCATTTGACCCACCCCCCATTGGGGGGGAGCGGTAAGAAGCCCCAGGCGGCGCTCGGGGAGCTAGCGCTGGGTGTCTCGCTCACACACCTGGTATGGGGGATGGGCTGGGTGACTCGGCTGGGAATCGATCCCGCTATTCCTGCATCCCAGACCTCTGCCTTAACCACTGAGCTGATTATTGATAGTAAAATTGGTTAAGTATGCCCTTAATTCTGACAGAGGCACCACCAAATCCCGCCCACACCTTCTTCTCTATGCTTCACAGTGGGAACCACACATTTAGTTTAACATAGGATTAGAACCAAAAATATAAAATTTGGATACATCAGATCAAAGGAAAATTTTGGATTGATTGACCTTAGTTTAATAAAGTAAAAAAACTTTAGTTAACGGACTGTCATTTTCAGTGTTTTGTCATTGTTAATGTACAAAAGAATACCATAAGACAATTGTGCACATGTAAATTTTAATAATTATTTTAATTGATCGACAAGTTGATAAACCAATAATTATTGATAGTGATGATTAATGCATGCGTCCTACTGAAAAATTAAGGGGGACAAAGTATGGCGTAGGTCTGGACACAAATGTCCTACTAATTTAATCATGTTAAAGGACTAGTCGTTGTGCTTTTGTGTCTAGCTCGCAAATTGTTTAATTGTGGTTTGTATTTTTATTTATTTCCCTCATGCATAGGACCACATCCAACAGCCAAGCTGTGACCCAACAAGGTCTGCCTTTGTTTTGTACAGCCATGCACACACTTATAGGCGTATACTGGTGTTTGATTAAATGGTCGAGCTTATCTTGGGAACACTGGCCCCCTGAAGTAGATTTTATTTTCTCTAAAGAAGTAAAATAATAATTTTTAGCTCTCTGTTTCTACTTTACATTCTTATTATTTTTTTAATTTCTCTCCTCTACATCAAGACCTACTGTCTGTCTAAGCTGTCGAGGCCAGGTGTATACACAGCCGGTCTGTGACAGCAGGTGGCAAACTAGTTTGTGTTTATCATCAGAAACTCCTCTCAAGGACAAAGCTAAATTTAATGGTGGAGTAGGGCAGAGGAAGAGAGCGAGGATGGTAAGAGATGGGTTGTAATGAAGGCTAAGAGATATATACACTGTGTTTGTCTTAGCACGTTTTACTTGTGAAAGTGAGTGGTACATTTGCATAGATACACATGCACAGTGGGGCATCGTTACTGTATACCTGGGCTGTTGAGCAATCTGCTGCCGCATGAACATTAAAGGTGAACTTGAAGTATTACCTAATTCAATCCTGTCACTAGAAAGTATTCTTTTAGTATCAACTATATATGCAAATATTAAAAGTTGATGTATACTGTGTGGTATTTGTCTCTGTATATCAAAATTAGGGCTCTCAGTCAATAAAATGTAATTGTTTTTGCCTTAGACTGTGATTAACCACTACTAACAACAATGTACTTGCAAATGTGTGGTTTGCAATAAAAGTAGTTTCTGCCAACTGCTCCACGTTTTAGCATTTTCAATGTCATAAAGTTCATGCATTCTTCTGACAATGGTTCCTCTTAAGGTAGCTTATATAATAGGTCACCTGTGGTGATCTGGATAGTGTCCAGCCTGCAGTCTGGTGATTAATTTAGTAATGGTGGTGTTTGCTGTTGTCATTCTCTGAACAAACTTTCCCTGGCAGACCTCAGCTGGCATTGTTAGAGGAGCACGGCGTCTTGACACCGTCTCAGCAGCACCTTTTGCCAAATAACATTAAAAAAATTTCATGTGATCTCATGTCATGCCATTTGGTCATGTGGTTAATTTGCATAATTAATTTAAATCACATTAGGCACAAATGTCCTAATCTATATGTAATTATTAAATGTTTCTTAGGGAAGATGCTGATTCTTTAGTAAACTGCTGAACAAGTTTATCACTCAGTGTCCTTAAAGAGATTTAACATATATATGTTTATCATTGAGTGTTTCAGAATACTCTCATTGTATCAGTTGACTGATGGATAAATAATGGTTAGGTTCAGTCCATTCAATTTCCTCAGTCAGGGGCTTGACTCTGTGAGCTTTCAGTAACTTGATTGTTCCCTATCGTCCTATAGACACATCATAAAACTCGGAATGAATGATGTGTTTGTGTGAAGTGATTGTGTGTGTGAGCAAATCATTGTGGGCTGACAAGCTTGCAAAGGCTCAGGCACACATATGGTAAATGTAATCTGGTGGTCATTATTGCAAACAAGGCCGTGTTGTGTGGTACTGACAAACATTTGAGTCTGTCTAGTGTGTCTCTGGTTTAAATTATCACTAGTATCTCCCAGACTACTTGCCTCTCAGTCTGTTTCCTTGCAGGGAAAGGAAAGGTCACTGGCACAGTCAAGAGACTTAAGTGCAAAAGGTAAAAAGACAAACATTGTCTAAGGTCCATACCTTTGATTCTCAGTTTAGTTTCAGGTAACTGACACACTGGGCAAGAATTCGATCATCATTGGTTTCAGATGGTAAATGTTCTACGTAAACGACGTAAATGTTATTTCTAAGTAAGCCTTTTGCATAGACGGGGGTTAAATAAAGAATCCAATTCTAATTCTAGGCACTAAGAATTATCAGGGTTTATAAGTGGGGTTTTTTTTTTGCGCAAGAGAAAGAATGTGTCTACAGCGTCAGTGTTTAATGGTAACGTCTCCACCCCACTTACTTGAATAACTTGTTTCCTCTGCATGAATTACTGCGCACATGTTGTAACAAAGTTTACTTTTGCTGCTGCTTGACACTTGAGTGTCAATACTTGCGTCAGTAATATTAGGACCCATCCTAATAATTTGAGAGGAAAGCAGTTATAGCATTTGTCAAACTGAACATGATTTATACCGTATGACTCAGACCATAAGTTGTTCAGTTATTGCAGTGGAAATGTGAACCACTGTCCACGTCACTGTAAATGATTAACTGTGACATTGGACTCTTTGTACGTTCTCACTATATGCTGACGTGACACTGGTCTGGTGTTTTCACTAAACAGGGCCCCATTTTCCCAGGAGATTTGGTGGTTAAATATTTGTTTAATTGTGTTAAGCTTTCATGGATAAATTGGTGTTTTTCTTTGTTTTTTTTTTGGTGCTGCTCACAAGTCTGCATATCACAAATAGTCATGGCACTATTCAACCAAAAAGGCAGTGCATTTATTTCAGTGGTAGAGGTCCGAGTAAATCCTTACTGTCTGTGGTATGTGTGTCGGATCAAAAAAGAAGATTAGAGAAAAGTGGGGCATCAGGGCCCAGAAAAGAGAGAGTGGGCTCTAGGGTAATTTATTCTTTCTCGCTCTCTCTCCCTCCCCCCACCCCCCACCACCACTACCACTACCTTCTTAAAAGCTTCTCTTATGTGCTATGTAGAACAGTATACAGGCAGATGCTATCACTAAATTATTATATTTATTGACTGCTTGTGTGTTTCACCTTACTTTCATACCACAGATTAGCCATTTTTTGTTGGCACAATGCTGACTTTTTGTTATCAAGATGATTAATTATTTTGGTTTGAGGCATCACTGTGAAACATTTTTTATTCAGTGAAGATTATTTGTAATTGTTGATTAAACAGTTGAATTGAATAATTGTCTTTGAACATTAATTTTTTACTTGGACCGCTCATTGAACCAGCCAACTGCTTAATAACAGAATTGTCACCTTGTCGGCATTATGGTTCTACATTCAAGTGTCCTCCAAGAGGAGAGGTGTGAGCATGGATATTGGAATATAGTAGAATATGCTAAGGGGGGGCGGTGGAATTCATCTATGACCTACATTTGCAATATGCAGCTGAAGCCAGTATGTGCACTTAATGACATAGTACTGTAAGAGTATAGTAAACCAGTAAATGCTCTGCACTTACAGTGCGGTGCGTAGGTTTGGGCAACCTTGCCCATGTTCATGATTTTCCTGTATAAACCTTTGGTTGTTACGATATCAATTAAAATATCCATTAAATATATCTTATAGGAGATGCACACAGTGATATTTGGGAAGTAAATATAAAGTAAGTTTATAGGAATTACAAAAAAGTGTGCAATAACTGTGCATAAGTTTGGGCACCGTTGTCATTTTATGGATCCCAATTGACCCCTGACCTTCATACACGGGTAAATCCAATTATGAGAAAAAGTATTTAAAGGGGGCAGTTGTAAGTTTCCCTCCTCCTTGAATATTCTCTGAAGAGTAGCAACATAGGGGTCTCAAAACAACTCTCAAATGACATGAAAACAAAGAGGAAGCCTTTTCTCTGCTCAGAGCACAAACAAAGCTACTTGAGGTATGCTAAAGCACATTTGGACAAGCCAGCCTCATTTTGGAATAAAGTGCTGTGGACTGATGAAACTAAAATTGAGTTATTTGGGCCAAACAAGGGGCGTTATGCATAGAGGAAGAAGAACACAGCATTCTAAGAAAAACACCTGCTACCTACAGTAAAATACGGTGGTGGTTCCATCACGCTCTGGGGCTGTTTGACCAGTGAAGGGACTGGGAGTCTTGTCAAAGTTGAGGGACGCATGAATTCCACTTAATATAAGCAAATTCTGGAGACCAATGTCCAGGATTCGGTGACAAAGCTGAAGCTGCGCCGGGACTGGATCTTTCAACATGACAACGAGCCTAAACACTGCTCAAAGTCTACTAAGGCATTCATGCAGAAGAACAAGTACATTGATCTGGAATGACCATCTCAGTCCCCAGACCTGAATATCATTGAAAATCTGTGGTGTGAGTTAAAGAGAGCTGTGCTCAGAAGCCATCAAACCTGAGTGAACTAGAGATGTTTAATAATGAGGAATGGTCCAAAATACCTTCAACCAGAATCCAGACTCTCATTGGAAGCTATAGGAAGCGTTTAGAGGCTGTCAT
>JAUMTR010000008.1:12673341-12694388 GCA_032270685.1 Microctenopoma stevenorrisi
CACACACACACACACACACACACACACACACACACACACACACACACACACACACACACACACACACACACACTGCTATGCAGCTGACCTGACACCAGGGACAATTCTGGGTTCAGTGTCTTGCCCAAGGACACTTCGACATATAACAGGAGGAGCTGGGAATCAAACCACCGATCTCACGATTTGGGAACTGGTCTATCTCCTGAATCACAACCGCCCCACTAAGCATACTTTGGCATATTAATTCTTTTAGGTGATTGCTAGCACAGAGTGTGTCCGGAAACACCCTTTCATCTTCTACTATATGTGTATTACAGAGATCACACTACCTGTTCTTTTACTGACTAAAATATTTACTGCCTGCCATTCAATAACCTGCTGAAGGCTGCAGTCATATTGTGACAAGCATGCGGCACCTTCTGTGGTGATGCTCTGCAAATGTGTTGCTTTGTAGGACGTGCGTGGTAAATGGCAAACAGTGTGATATGATGATCTTTGGTCGAGGGACACCCAAAGAGCATTGGTTGTATTTGTCAGCTATCTTTGCAGCCTTGAAACCTTGTTAGCGGTCATGCTGCAGAACCACACTGAGGTGTTGTACCATCACTCTTAAATTACTCTGCTTTGTACTTTTTGTTTGTTCATCTTTACTCACTTGTTTATTACAGAAAACATTGACACTTGACGCCTTCCGATGTAAATTTTATGTAGAATTTCTCTCGTACTTACTCAGGCCTCTGCCCCTTTTCTGTACATCGGTCCAAGTCTCTACCAAATCTCCTAACCCTAACACCTCCAATACATCTCTGCATGCCTTACTCATTTAGTCTCATTGCATCTGTTAGTTTTAACACTGATGCTGAGGTGCAACAATGTAGCAAAAACAGAAACGGGAGTGTGTTGGACAGTCGAGAAAAGAGAAGATAGTAAAAATAAAGTTTAGAGCAGGAAGGGAAAGACAATAATGTGCAAATGGGCAAATTGTGGAGAAGAACACATCGAGCAAGAGAAGAGCAAAGTGAAGATGAGAATCTTCATGCATCAGTATTCAGGATGCATTTCACTGCATTGCAGTGGCACACTGACACACATTCACCACTACAGTTACAATGAGTCTCTGGCTTTTCCAAAAAACACAAATTGTATATATCTTAGTAGAATTGCATTGTTGACCTCAATAAGCTTAAATATTCAGCTGCTGTTATAAAAAAGACGTGTAGGCCTGCATTTGTGTTGATGCCTCAGTTTACTATTATGCTAAAATCAGAAGTTTACACCTTACTAATGATCTCTGATGGATCTTATTCCCTATCTTTTATCTGTCATGTCAGTATTCAGAAAACATGGTGCAGTGATAAAGGGAGAGTGCCTATAAAACGATTTAACTAGCCAGTATAAATGTTTCACTACCAGTCAAACGTTTGGACACACATTGAAAGAAAATACAGTAAAAATGAAAAAAAAAGGCATTTCAGAAATTCATTTTAGAAATTAATATAGCAGTTTTAAAGGAATATTTACACAATGTACAGATGCCTTATATCAGCAAACTTTAGTACTGTCTTTGCACATTATCACTGAATTGCAGAATAACTGCAACAGCGCTAAAGACACGTATCTTGGTAAATCCTGTGTGTGTCCAAACTTTTGACTGGTAGTGGACATCTCTTTTTATAATGTACTTTGTGCTCATGATTGTATGTTGAAAATATGGAAATTTTGTAATGCTGGTAATGATGCTGCAACTCCATTACTGTTTTTTTTTATGCCCTTCTGTGTTCAATGTCGGCACATTTAAATGTGAAGGGAGAGGTTCTGCTCATCCATGAAATTTACACTAAACTAACCACATGATGCTCAACTGTTGAAGTTGAATTGGAGATTTGGGGATTGTAGTATGAGAATTCATTTCCTAAGCAATAAGTGCTACATGTGCTAAATTTGTTAATATACCAAATTTTTATGAAGTGTAAAATTTGGACATATTGTCTCGTGAATGACAACAGTTGGGAGCTGTCGTGAGACTGTCCTGAGTTCTCGTGTGTCAGCACTAGTCATGATGTGGCAGGTGTGTGTGTGTGTGTGTGTGTGTTTCTGTTCTTTCACACGTTTGCATGTGTTGTAGCCAAATGAGACTAGACTTGCTGACTGAGTGTGTCTGTGGGTAGACTGGGTAAAATAGACAAACATAGTTTTTCTGTCAGCAATTACTAATGAAAGGTTAACCTATTTCCCATGCAGGCCAGGCCAGTGAGTATAATTGTTAAAAATAATAAGTGCAGTACTAAAATAGTGTAGTCATATCTTTCGAATGTTTGACTCCATTCATATATGGTCTCAGAATTCTTTACTATTTTGCTCAGGCACCAGATTCATTAAATCCCCTCACAATTAGTCATAACTTGAATAATGTAATTTTATACTTACAATAGACTAGCAGACTGACAGAGTAGACTAATAAATCAATGAATGAAATGCTAGCCTGTGCCTGTGCTATGTGGGTGGCTCCATCTGGGCATGCCAACTGCTCACTGAGTACTGTGCGAGTATGTCATCATCTGTCGAAGTCTGTAAAACGATTAAGGATTCAAGTCTTATCTTACACAGTAGCATGTTCTAAATGTAGTGATTATTACAAGCAAAACATACATGTTAAATAGTTGACTGTTCAGCGACCTATAGCATTGTCATTATAGTTAATTAATACTTTGAATATAGTCTGATAAATAAACCTACAAGTTCCTGATACTAGCATATTGTAAACGGCTGAAATAAAAAAAAATCATCATTTGTAGGTGTGAAAACCTCAGAACTGACTGAAATGCCAACATGAAGGAGAAAAGATGCAGTTATAAATTTAGCTGTGGATGTAGCTTTAGTGTTGCCTCCTGCTCTGTAATTAGCTAGTGAACTGATCTCCTTACCTCTGTTCAGCTGGGAGGGTATGTGGCTGTGTGTGTGTGTGTGTGTGTGTGTGTGTGTGTGTGTGTGTGTGTGTGTGTGTGTGTGTGTGTGTGTGTGTGTGTGTATCCAGCTGTTCTCCAGTCTCCTATCAGTGTAACCACTGGTTCATAGTTAACAGCAGCCATCTGGTGCCCATGCACACAGTTGGTTTTAGCTAGCCAGCCTGTCTGACCTTCATGTCTGAATTACCAGTCCGAACCTCTTGCTGCATTTTCCTTTTGTGTTTCATCCTCTGTATTTATTATAACAATTTATGGGGAGGATGTTTTGTTTTTTCTTTCTCAGCTTTTTCCTCTTCTCTTTCTCTTAATCCACTCATTCAATCACTTATTTTTAGCTCCACATTTTGGCTTTCTCTCAGTCCTCTAATAACAAGCTGAGATCTGTATAAAGATACAGACTGGTTAGTGTGTACCACATGCTGTCTTTAGTGGGTTTACCAGCAATAAATTATAGATCTTATTTTTAGATTGGATGCACCATGATCTGCACCATCTTAAATGCATTTAATGCATGTATTCCTGATATGCAAGTTAGGAAAAAAATCATATTTGCAGTAACATGTCATATCTTTAATCAATAACCTAAGACATTACTAGAACCCAAGTGATGACAGTCCTACCATGCAGTGTCTTTAAATAAAAAAAACCCATCTTGTTATGTGTTATTGTGAAAACAACATACTGTTGTTGAAAATGTTCTGCAGGTATACTGTGTGCTCAACATTTCTAGGAAGGCTACTTATTGCTAGTGGTTATATTATGTGCTACAGTACTGATGCCATTTTTATTATTAAGAAAATAAATGAATCCTTACACTTTTATTCAACCGTGTAGAGATAACGAGTTACACATCATACTGTCTTTGGGAAAATTGTCTAATTTACTGAGTTTATTGCACCATTAGCCCAAAACGAAACAGTGGTCACTCACGAGGAGGTGTTGGAACTGCAGTCTGCAGTATGGCTATAAATAGGTTACATCATAATGAAAGCTGTTGATAAAACACTTAAAATGATGATTGCCTTTTAGCAGTGTGTTTTTAAAACACTGACTCATCAACTGTCTTTTCAAAGTCCATTTCTTCTAATGCATTCCTTTAAAATGCATGAACAGACACACAACCACTCTTTTTGTCAGCACCGTGTGACATTCCATGGAGGAGTCTGGAGGGTAGCTGAGGACAAAGACAGACTTTGCATGTTGATATCAAATTGCCATCTTGTCTGTCTGATTTTTTTCATTCGCTCTAACATACACTCTCGCAGAAAACTTTCATCTCTGTCCAGGGGGCTTAGAGTGGTAGTCAAATCACCTTAGTGTTACTCTGAACAACATTTTGTGACGGGAATTCCAGAATTTTTTTGTTTAAACATGGTGGCATGAAAGAGTGCAGCTTATAGTGTCCTTGATTCTGTATGTGCCCATTTGACTGGTTAAGTGTTGGTGGGCGCAGAGATGATAACAAGTCTTCAAAACAACAATGTCACCCAGCACGACAGGCAGTTATGCCACTACACACACACACTCACACACACAGTAGCAGTAACAGTCTGACCTGGCTGTGAGGCAACTGAATCTCTTTGTGTGTATGTGTGTGAGACAGCTGGAGCTGCCAATGCAGCTATTTCTATCCAAGGGTCAGTCAGTTCTAGACGGACTAGACAATGTGTAGCAGTGGCTTTATTCTGAGAACACCAAAACAACTTCTCACAGACTGCAGATCAGCTTGATACTAGGATCAGTTTTGTAATATTGCAATAGTTATAGCAAAATTACATATAAAATAATCATAAATCTTCACATGAGATAAATCTTCTATGCACAGGATGACATAACGATTGTCTCCTAACACTTTCACGTGCTGCTGTATTGTGCTGTGTGTTATATTGCAGTCGCATATACGCGAGTCACTCACATATATTTACAGTTTCCAGGGTAACTGGCAGTCATGACCACATGGGAAAAAAAGTGGTAGAGAGGAGACTCGCACATTGTTTATTGTTATTATTAGATTGCTAACGAATATGCAGGCTATGATGAATATGAATATTTTACTAATTTATCCTTTTGGCATGATAGTATTTATGCAATACTCATACTCATGAACTTAGACATAGTAGTTTCACTGTGTGAGCTGGAGTGCAGTCTATCCAACACGCCCATAATGGCATACCTGTGCGTGTAAAGAGCAGATTGTGGTTTTCTGCCACATGTGCCTCATATCAAATCCAGCAGTTAGGTGGGGTTCCTACAAATAAATAATCAGCTGAAACCAAACGCTTCCCTTGGTAGCAGGAGCTAGATCTCAGTAACCTTATGATGAAAAAGTAACTCTTCTCTTCTTTTTTTTTCTTTCGGTTGTGTGGCCTCTCTGTGGCACCGTGGCATGTATCAGCCACACCCGCTGGAATAACAAGCTGTCATAGTAAGACAGAGGTGGGCAGATGGATGGATAGGATGACAAAACAAGTCAGAGCAGGAATGAATGAGCATAGTGGTTTTGTATAACAGTTTTTTTTAATGGCATTTAGTAAATGGGTCGAGGGAAGAATTGGACGGTATAACAAGCTCAATGGAACTGACATGAATTTATATGTTGTTGAAAGATACAAACAAGTTGTAATTTAGCATCTAGGGTAGCTTCATTTACCACCATTCTGTTACTTTGCTCTGTTAGTTTGTCTAAGCTGTGTCTTCCTATCACTGAACTGTGAAACCTACACTTGTAAAAGAGCAGCACAGATTCAGGTTGTCTAAAAATATTTTTTCTTTAGTTTCAGAATAGAGAGAAATTGTTATTTATCATCATCTTCTTCAGTTTTCACTCATTGTTCTGTTAAACATAGGCAGTAATTCAACAGATATCTTCAAACAAGAACTTCTTGCTCAGCATTTTTAATTCAAGCTCAAGCTCAGATATACTGCAGAGACTCCATCAACATGTGCATGTTTAGAAAGACAGTCCAGTCTATTATGGGATAATGTTTTGTGGGCAAAACGAGCAGACTCGATTTGTCCAGCTTCTAAAGGAGCAGATGCAGATCTAAGTGTTAGTGAGTGACAGCTCTGTGTGCGTCTCTGCATGTAGGAAGGACTGTGCTGACAGCAGAATGGCTGCTCTGTTGGAGGGCATTCTCACTTCACATTAGATCATCACACACACACACACACACACACACACACGCACAAACTGAGAGAATCACTCTGTTTCTGTCACTGAACAGAATGTCCCAATAACTCCAGACAGTTTCCTACAAGATCTCTCTACCCCCGCCTTCTCCCTCCCCATACACACACATGCAGACATGGACACAGACAGTGGTGCTTCATGCCCACAGAGAAACCAAATCGTCACACTGAGCAGCCAGACAATAGTTCTGTCCATCAACATCAAGTTTCTGCTTAGCTGTTCGGCCTGTGGCCTTCCAGTGGAAAGCCAGTTACCCTATTTGACGGAAACCTACTCCTCAAACATATTTTCTTTTTTCACTTCCTTTGACCTGAATGTGTGTGCAGTTCTTCGCTCAGTGTTTCCTACAGATTCCCGCAGGTTTTAACTACAGTAGAGAGTTGGGTCAGCGAGTGCTTGCTAATGATGTTTCATTATGTTTTAAGCCCAGCAAGATTTTTTTTTTCCTTTTCCACGAAGTCACTCTCAATTTAGTATGAGATCAGTTATGTACAGCATTAGCTGACTGATTATGACCTTTTTCTAAACAAATGCCAATCAGCAGAACCAATGAGCTATAGTCAGTGATGTTTAGTTGTATACTTTTGTACATGAAATTAAAACCTAGATATAAGAAAAACTATTTTTCACAATTGCTTTGTCTGTATTGAACTTTTCTCCAGTTACCTTTGCAATTAAAAGTAAATTGAATTCCAACTGCAGCACAGTCACTTTTAAAAAGTGGTTTATGTCAGACACTTACTGTAATACCAAAATATTTACTGTACTTTGTTATCAGACAAAAAAAAAAATTTGCGGATAGTCTCTACTAATATTTTCTGCAGTTATATTGATTCACATGTAAAGTTTTGTTAATCTTGTTAATATCTTTCAGGTGGGACCAGAGACATTGGATCAGCGTTGACTAGGATGTGTATGAGACACCGCAGCATAGAAGCAAAACTCAAACATTTCTCCATGTAAGGTGTACTAAGAGTGCTGTACTTTTTTTTTCTTCTGCTTTTCTTTATCATTCATACATTATTAATCATTTCCTAATAGTCATAGTAATGCAAGGTTTCATCAGCTTGTCTTTCAACATCTTTTATGTGCAATTTATGAGTGAAAGTTAGAGTGACTTTCTGGGTTGTGTGTAGAAAATATCCACTCCTTCACAGCTTGCGAGTTGTTTAATATTAATTAAAACTGTTGCTGGTTCAAATGTCAAACAGCTGCTCAGCTTAGCTTGCTGCTGATGAACTTTAACACGGTCTCCCCTTAGTCAGATGTTGTATATTATTAAGCCACTGGCTGACTGTTGGCAAAATGTTTGTCATGTGAATAAATCAACTTTGGATTCTGTATCTAGCCTTGCGTGTCAAGTAATCAAATAACTGAAAATAAGATGTTTCAAAGTCGATCTAATTAACACAATCAAATACCAAACAACCAATATTTGATCTCCTGATATGTACAGGACTATGATATAGCCATCCACCACCACAAGCAGAATCGAATTCTGTGGCAAAAACTGCACTCATCACATCTCCTTCTCTAACACACACACTACACAGGCAGCAGGCTCTCTTAGTTTGGGTAGCATTTCAGCAGAGATTCCTCTTCTGCAGACACACACACACTTTGGAAAATGTCTGCAAGGTGGAGGGGCCTAATTTTAGTTTCATGCATAAGCCTGCAGCTGCCCACCACTCACAGTAACAGCCTGTTAAACACTCGCAAATCCATCTTGGGTGATGGGCACAGTTGGGTAATGATTGACAGACATGACTTCACAAGCTATTTGCTTCCTCCTGTGATACACAGTCAGACATAAACAGGGTTTTATTTCTCCCAGTGTGTTTTTTTCACTTCATGTCTCACTGTTGTCAAGTGACAGACGAGATCAAACCTGAACTAAACTAAAGATTTGTATGCCAATCAGTGTGCATGTACTCTATTTGTGTATGTGTATACTTAAGTTATTGTGGTCAGTTAATAAAGTTTAAAGCCCACGCATTTAGCATCTTAAAATGGATTAGACCGTGACCAGTTTAGATTTTAAAAGGTTAACATCTACTAAAAATGGCTTCACAGAATGGATGTAAGATAAGTTTGATTTGTTGTTTTCACAGGGGATTCCTGGAGGGTCTGATCAACCCTCTACAAGAACAAATGGAGGAGTGGAAAAGAGGAGTAAATACTTTAGACAAGGATCATGCAAAGGGTAGGTCAAACAAACATAAGAACATAAATAATATGGTTACCTTGACCATTGATTCCTAACTTGGTGGTCCCGACCCTTACTGGTGATCCCAAAGCTTTGTGTTGGGTTGTGGGGACTATACCATTTTAAAGGGCCAATTTTCTTTCTCGTTACTTTAACATGTTCTGAGTTTAATTCACGTGTGTGAACAAAAGCAACTAATTGTAGAAGTTTGTATTGTTTCTTCATTTAGTCCTGCACAGTTAACGCCCCTCCTCCACCCCAAGCACCTCCTTAATAACTGTAATAACATCCATCCATCCATTCATAAACACATGTTTCAGTACATTTTTTCCACATGGGAAACCACTGATCTAGACATTACTTCAACATAATTGCCAATTTTATTATTTCATCAACCTTGTTCAATATTGGGAAGGTTACCAAGTAATTCTGACCTTAAACACAAACACAAAGGTTCAGGTTCCCATTTTATTTATTTTTTTATATTTGACTTTTCTTTTTCCTTGTCTATCTTAACCAGAGTATAAAAGGGCTCGTCAGGAAATTAAGAAGAAGTCATCTGATACACTGAAACTTCAAAAGAAAGCAAAGAAAGGTAAAAAGAAATCTTGAAAAGCAAATTAAGTAACTGACAAGTGTTAATCTGCTAATGAAATAAATCTTGTACTAATGTTTGTACCCATAGACATTTCACAGAGAGTGAAAACCAGAGGACAGCAGCTTATTGTCTTTCATGCGAGCATAAAAAAGCTTACTATGGGGATTAATTTTAGTTTCATTCAACAACATGGAGCAGTGCCTGCTAAACCAGTAAAAATATCCATCTAAAATGTCGGAGGATTTGTTCACATTAAGTTCTTGGAAAGCAAACAAGTCGTTGCTTTTGTTACCCTCTACCAATAATGAAGCATGAAACTTGAGTCCTGATTCTTGATTAGTTGTATACATATATTTTACACAAAACTGAAAAAGCTGGGCTTCTTCAATTCCAGTCTTGTACAAATAATGGTCACAAGTGTAAAGGGGGAAAAGACTTTCCACTGCCGAATTAGTATATAATTAGTAATTAGTATTTGAGTTTACTCCAGTTTGATCTATGCTGCGTGGGATTGAGTTTTTCTGTCTGCAAGATGTCAAGATTTACTTATTATTAGACAGCAGTGATATGTATATAGAAGACGTTTGTCTGATTAGACCTGTGCACATCCAGTAAGGCTAAACATTACCTTACTTGGTAACACTCAGGGTGAGTACAGGCGCCGTTTCTCTCGGCAGTTATCTTGGCTCAGGCTCTACATTCACATCCATGTACCTAGAGAGAAAAAAGTACCAAGCAGAAAATGGGAACAATAGTTAGATACTTCAGACAAATGGACATTTAGTCAAGAAGGGGCAGATAATGGGCAGGTCAGTCGTAGAATGGTCAGAAATATTGCCTCACAAAAAAGGTTTGGGGCCAAATCCACCAGCTGGATCTTTTCTTTGTGGAGTTTCCATTTTGCCACTGTGCTTGGGTGTTTTTATTCCAGGTACTCCAGTAACAGTTTAATGAAAAACATGTTGTTCAGGTGTATTTGTAGCGCTCCACAGCCTCAATGTTTATACCCTTAATGTTGAGTGGCTGCAATGGAGGATGTTTGTGCCTGCTGAAGTCTACTAACGACTTGGGTGTTCCAGTTAATCTGGAGGTAGTTCTTCTGGCACCAGTCCACAAAGTAGAGTTGGTCTGAGGTGTGAAGTATCTGAGGAGGACCTGGGAACGGTCCCTCCTTCTGCTTAAACTGGTTTTCCCTTCTCTGCCTGTAGTTCTCTTTGTCCACCCTAATCAGTCCTTTCAGTGTTTTCTCCACTGCACAGTCCTGGTGGGTACAGTGCTATCCACACAGAAATGAATGTAGCACACAGGTCTAAATCTACAAAATGAGACCTGTGTCGACAGGTATTCAGGAAATGTTTAAGCAAAACGGAAGTAAAGTAGTTAACATTATTAATTCTGCAACGTTAGACATGTTTTATTCCATAATTCTGCCTACATGAATGTGATTGTCCCAGCATTGTCTGTCAAGTGCACGACTGATCATACTATGTGTCAACAGTATTGATATTCTAAATATTCTCTCATTTTCATTTACAGCTAAAAAGGCTAAATATGCTTAGTGATTGTTTTGACAGATTTCAATGCACTGACAAACTGATCATGATCGTTGACAAAGAATGCAGTGGTCAAACCTGCCTATTAATCCAGATGCAAAAAGTATTTAACACGTAACAGAATTAGATTTTCATGGTCTTTTCACTCCAAAGATTTCATTATTAATACAGATGCAGTTTACTTACATATTACCAAGATTCACTAAAGCATACAGGCATTCACGTTTCAATCAGAAATGTCCGTCAATATTACAGTGGAAAACACTTGATAATGGTATTGATTAAAAATATAGGGCACATTGGCTTTATTTTTCTCAATGCATCCTAAAAGCATTAAGGTACACAAAGCTGTACGTGATGGATTAGTGTGAGCTGGCACTCTTTAAGTTGACTTGAATATTTTTCTTCTCCCTGTCTCCATGGTACCATCCTTCGCCTTATGCTGCACTGCAGCTGATAATGTAGGTAAGTTTACGGAATAAAGATGTCCAGGTTGTCGTCACCACTAGAATGCTAAAACAAATATCTTGGTTGTAAAAAGTAAAAGCTAAATATTGACATAATCTGTTTCCATCTACTTGTACAGCAACTCTTCTCATCAGTCTAGAATTTGTTTGCTGCAACATACTGGAACATAATGACGTTGTAGTCTGAATCAGTGGACCTCTAAAGTATATATTGGTGTACGCATGTAAAGAAACCTGTGGTCACTTCTACCTCCACCATATAAAAATATGCTGTGGTCTGAAGAAGAGGGCCAGAGAGGATAGGAAGTGTAACGGAAGCCTTGGTAGATTTGAGATACACTCTGGTCTTCATAATTTATTTATGCATGTAATGTTATATCTATATTTATTTATGTATGCATGTTTGTGTGTCCATTTTGTTTTCAAGGTCGAGGTGATATCCAGCCTCAGCTGGACAGCGCCATGCAGGATGTCAGTGATAAATACATCCTGCTGGAAGAGACGGAGAAACAGGCCCTGAGGAAAGCTTTTGTGGAGGAGAGGCAGAGATTCTGCTGTTTCGTAGCCCTGCTGCAGCCTGTTGTGGTGAGTACAGGAGGCGAGCGGGAGAGAAACTATTCTTAAGAAAACAACATAAAGTCTGCAGTAATCCACCTCACTCTGTATCTGTTGTTGGAATCCCATACTTCACCATGCTTCCTCGTCCATGACCTGAATATCTCTTCTGTAGACGATCATTACTAAGTCATGACTATTGTGTAAACTCTTGAATGAACATTCTAGCACCCAAAAGTGATACTTCTGATCTCTGTGGTATTTATTCTAATAGGATGAGGAGATTTCTATGCTTGGAGAGGTCACTCATCTCCAAACCATCTCTGATGACCTTAAAGCTCTGACCTCTGACCCCCACAAGCTTCCCCCTGCTAGTGAACAGGTGAGGAAAAACATCAAAGATGTCGTAATGAACCGTTCATTCCTCTTCATGACTGAACTTTTCTTTTCTCTCAGGTTATCTTGGACCTGAAAGGCTCAGACTATGGTTGGTCCTATCAAACACCACCCTCATCCCCCAGCACCACCATGTCTAGGAAGTCTAGCATGTGCAGGTAAGCTCCTCTTTCTAATCACACAGTAAATCAAATATAACTGAGTTTTGGGTACACATTTAGCCACTGTCTCTATAAAATCTTATTGTAATCCAGTGTTCCACAAAAGTATCTGTCCTGTAGCCCGTAAGAGTAGTTAGGAGTATATCAGTGGAAAGGTGTAGGGGACAAGCACTAGAAGAAAAACGTTCGTTTCTTAATCCATGTCTGCCACCCAGTGGTCAATATGAAAAGAAAGGACCTACGTTTTTAAAAGGAAGTCACACAGGGTTCGTTCTGACATACAGAAGGTATGTTTTGGGGAAGGTGTATTTAATGGATTAACAGTTTGCTGTATTATGTGAATTAACAAAAACACCCATTTCAGTTTTTAGCTGTTCAGATTTAGTTTTCGACATTCTGCGTCTGTGATTAAACCAGAATTTTAACGGCCTTCCAGGCTATGAACATGTTTTAAACCCACTATAGTTTTTCTTTATCATTTATTCAAGATTTGCAGATGTTCCATTTTCATCAGGCTTCATCATTCAGACATGTTAAAGCTGAAGCTTGTGAAATTCACAAATCATTGCAAATACGTTATTTTTATAACTTGGTGCTTTGCCAATAATAATTTGTACCGATTTTATGACTTGGCTAATGTTTCTGTTTGTGCATGATGGTGTAGCACTAGAAGTTTAATACGAAATACAATTTTACAAATGAAGAAGCTTACTTCTATATAACTACTACAGATGTTTGATTTTTTGCTTTCAAGTCTCATTTCACACAGAAATTACAACCAGTACTTATGTTACTAATTTGTTGTTCTCAGAAGAAACATTCTCTCAGGCATGAAATCCCTGTAATTATTGTCATTATGATTTCATGCCTTTCATGTCAGTTTGTCGTTTTGCTCGATTGACCTCAGTCAGTGCTTGCTGCATCTCTGTGTGCTGTGTTAATTGTTTCCCACTCTGTCTCCTCCACATTCCCCCAATCCTCTGCCTTTGTCATTCCTTCCTGGTATTCCTTTTATCTTTCCTTTACTCAATCTTCTTTTTTAAATCTTTGGGTGTACTTGATTATCTGTATCTGGCCTGCCACTGCCAAACTTCTGGTCCTCCCCTCATACCTGCCTCCTTTCCCATTTCACAGTAGTCTGAACAGTGTTAATAGTAGTGACTCCAGGGGATCCAGTGGCTCTCACTCTCATTCTCCTTCCTCCTCTTCTTCCTCTTCTCCCTCACATCACCTCTTCCACCACCATCATCCTCGTCATCGATTCCGTAGCTCCACGCTACCCCAGCAAACCCCAGCTCGGCTTTCTAGCATCTCCTCCCACGACTCGGGCTTTATTTCTTCGTCGCAAGACCAGTACTCTTCGTACAAATCACCCTTGCCTATGCCAGCTGAAACAAAGGTAAGAAAAAACAGTCTGCATACAATAATGAGCCTTTATCTGTTGCACTTTTTCTTTATCTATTACAAAGATCTAAGGACTAATAGTGTCTTTGTTACACGTACTGTAAATGCTAATTAGGCAAATGAAAGATTAATTAGGTTGTTTGGGTGAATTGTCTGAATTAGACTTACTGAATGAATAAAGCTTAACTGTGAGTTACAAACCGCTGAAGTCAGAGGCGGAGAGAAAACCCCAGATCTGTAGCCTCTCAGAGGGAGCAGTGTGCGGGCAGCAGTAGATGAATGTGATCATGGTGAAGTCATTTTACTGCTATTATTATGGCATAAATGCACGGGAAATCAGTCTGTCTCCATTCTAGCCCAGGGCAAAATAGATCAACCCCATCCTGCTATTAAAGAGCTGACTGCAGTGACACACTGTGGTTGGCTTGAACTTGCCGAGGCTTTGAGCATACTGCATGACGTCTTTTCATTCAATGAATCCTAGTAGAATGACATGTGTCAACAGAGGCACTGAGCCTCTGTTTCTTTTCAGCAGGTCTCCGTCTCTTGTTTTTATCAAACCATCTGACACAAGTAGTCAGATAATTCTCAGTGAGATAGGCCAGGGTTTTGTCTATGTGGGGTTTGTGGTTTGAGATCAGCCATGAAAGTGACTGCACTAGTTGACATGTTAGCATGCCAGCAACCAGAGTTCCTCTGTCCAGGACACAATGTTATCGTTGGACTTGATATTCTTATGATGGAGTGAACATGGTTTGAAAAGTTAATATCTGCTCCGTTAACATTACAGTCATGGGAATCAGCCCTTTTATTGCCCTTCTCTTTACAGTACAGTCTGAAAGCTTAGTCTTTAACCCAAGGCCTAAATGGCCTTGGCCCATTTTCAGTACCTGCTTTTATGCAGTTGTAGCATGTCCATGCAGTTAATGTCCATATGGTAACCAGCACCCCTTCACTCCACTGCCCGTAGTTACTTGCTACTCACTAACTGCTGAAACTGTGGAAAAGCTGCTCTGCTGCATAACTACTTCTCTCTCTTTTCCCCTGTCTACCTACTTCCACATCTGTCTCTGTGACTCCTCTGCACATGTCTGTCTGTCTTTCTATCTAAATTCTTCCTCCATCCTCTGGTATTGTTTCACTGTCTGCCTGCCTGCTTACTGCTGCTGCCCTCGCAGTCCCAGCCTTGTCCCAGTTCCAGCTCCTCTGAGGTGTCAGAATCTGGGCAACTTCTCAACGACTGCAGCTCTCCTTCTTCTATGGCTGCTGGTACTGCCCTTCAGCATGCTACTGACAAGGTGAAACAAACTCATCCACTATGAACCCTTCTTTTACATAAATGTGCGCATTGTACCTGCATTGGATGCAGATACATCACTTCCTCATACTAAACGTCAAGCTTTGTGGTACATTGTATTTACTTTATGACATCAGTGTGAGTGTGGTTACTGTGTTGTGAACAATTTCTCCTCAACGATGTCATTTATTGTTTTTTCTTTTCCATTGTTTATCATTTTAGTAATTTAGCCCATTTGTATTTTTTTCTGTTTTCCCTTCGTGTTATCCCTGCTCCCACCAATGCACACACATTTAGTTGTCCAATGGTTTCGACCACTACAGTCCTACCAGTTCTCCCTGCCTGCACAGCAAAGGGGGGAGTTTGGGCTCAGTGTCGGGCAGTGCGTTCCCCCTCTTCCCTGTTTCCTCCTCATCTTCCACCTCCTCCTCCTGCCCCACTCGCTCATGGTCACGTCCTGCCTCTGCCTTGCTGCCAGACTACCCTCACCAGTGCATGATGGGTTCCCCCATGATGCCTTCATCACGAGTCCCTAGCTGGAAGGTTTGTTCATCGCTTTAGTTTTGGTGATCCACCTATTCTCATCCTCCTTTATTCTCGATGTATTCATCATGCAAACCCAATTGATTTATTTTATTGTTTGCGGTTTGTTGTTGAATGTGTAAATACATTTTAAAGTAAATGTATTGTTGCTTCCTTTATACTGAGCTGAATTGAAGCATGGGAGAATTTTAGATAAATGTGAATTATTGACAATAAAAAAATGTTTCAATTTTCCCAGGACTGGGCAAAACCAGGACCTTATGACCAACCCATGGTCAATACACTAAGGAGAAAGAAAGACAAGGACACTTCGGCTGCTGTAGTAGACAGCAGCAGCGGTATTATTACCAACAATAGCAACCCTCTCTCAGGTCTGGCATCAACTGAGCTACAAACACCAAACCTGTCAACACCAATAGGAGAGAATATTAGGACTGTGGCAGCACCCCTGAAGGTTAGTTTTAATTTCTGTTTCCTATATAATATTTGCTTTTATTACAGAAGCAGGCAAACATTTTAAAGTAAGACGATGTTGTTCATTTTTATTCATTATAATAACCATGACCATCATCTTTTGTGTTTCCTAACACGGTAGTTTCTGCATATGATATTGTTCTTTTTACATTTTTACTTTTGTCTGTTATTATTTCTGTATCTATTCTAAAATAGCTTTTGTTTACCATGAGCCTTAAGTTGAATTAATTTCAGGGACCTTATTAGCATTATGCAGTTTTTTTCGCAGTTCAGTTTCAGGTTTTAAACTTTTGTATACATCTCTCAGTTCTTAAAATCCTATGCTTTACTTCGGCTTTTGTAAAAAAACGCACACAAAAAACATTCTTCAGTGAGATAATTACCTCTTTATCTGCCAATGCTCGATGAAGCACATGAACATGGGGAAGTCTACATGTAATGCCAACTGGGAGGCTTAATTTTCAGATGACCTCAAACTCAACTTGCAGCCCTGCAGTGCTTCAGCATTCATGCCATTTATACCACATAGACGAGCCTCCGACCACAAATGATCCCGTTTAATGAGTCATACCTAATGATTTTAATGACTTCAATCAACTGTATGTGGCTGTACTCAGACCTTTTTTCCTTTGGGTGATTGCTACAGGCTAGTGATATTGAGGCCCACGAGGAGCTGGCTCTGGCCTTATCCAGAGGTCTAGAACTGGACACCCAGAGGTCCAGTAGAGACTCCATCCAGTGTTCCAGTGGCTACAGCACACAGACCAACACACCCTGCTGCTCTGAGGATACTATACCTTCACAAGGTAGCACACTCTTTCTATCGGTCAGATAACCCGCAACCGTAAAGTAACCTAATAACTTCAGATGCTATAGAAAGGTTTATGGTTTACATACCATATACAGTTGCTTATTCTCTGTATTGGAAAAAAGGTATCTCTAACTCTCTTATATCTAACTCATGTGTGCCTGTCAGATATTTGGTACAGGATATTGTCCTGAAGGATAAATATTAAGGAATAAATATAAAAATAATAATAATAAGTAATGAGAAGACAAAGAAAAGAAGAATATTGTAACACGGATATCTCCTACTGTTCCAACCCTGCTAACCTTTGTTCTTTATCATCATAATGTACAGCATGTTATGTCAGGACGCTCCTGATCCAATTTTTTTCTTACACTCTAGTCTCAGACTACGACTATTTTTCAATGGCTGGAGACCAAGAGACTGAGCAGCAGCAGCCTGACTTTGATAAATCCTCCACCATTCCCAGAAACAGTGACATTGGTCAGTCCTACAGACGCATGTTCCAGACCAAACGCCCTGCGTCCACAGCGGGCCTGCCCAGTACACAGGCTCTTTACCCTGGACAGGGTAACTACCCTGCAGAGTCGTATCCCTCCACACCTCTCCACACAGGAGCTTATCCATCTCCTCCTGCTGGGGCTTATCCTCCTGCCCCTACAGGTACGGACTGCACAGATCGCTCTGTCTAAAATGGGTCTTTCCATTCTTTTCTTCTTGATGTTGAATGTTTGCAAGAGATGTTTATGTGTCTAACTCTTTTAAAACAGACCTAAATCTAATAAAATAATAGTTTTATTTAGTTTAGTCTTTTATTATCCTATTAATGCATACAAACGCTACTGTGTAATGTACCAAAATGTACTTTGTAAGTAAGAATCATTCAGTTTGTGGCTTTCTTTACCATTTGTGTTCTATCATTGCAGGCTTGTGTTCAGGTAAGGGGTTTTATTCTGGATCCAGCTCCTATAATGCCACTACTTCCTATTCTGCAGGCCATGGCCCAGTTATCGTCACCCCTGGGGTTGCAACAATCCGTCGTACTCCTTCTTCAAAACCTTCCACCCGGCGTTCAGGCTCAGTTACGAGCACAGGTCCCATACCAATTCGTACTCCTGTTGTCCCAGTGAAAATCCCAACTGTGCCTGATATGTCGGGGGCAGTTAATGGAAGCAGGGCTGCAGAGGAAATGGGAAGGAGAGAAGAAAGCCCAGATTCACCAACATTTGCAGGAGGGAATGATGCTGGAACTCTGCCTTTGGTGTCCTGGAGTGGTCAGGCTACAACCAATCCTCCCACTGTTCCTCTGCCCAACCAGCAGTCTCAGCTGCAACTCCACAGTGAGGTCCGGCAGGAAGGAGGAGGAGGTGGAGAGGAGGTTGGAGAGGGCGGTGAAGGCAACATGCTGGTGGCCATTCGCAAGGGGGTGAAGCTCAAGAGAGCTCTCACCAATGACCGATCCGCACCGCGCATCGCATGATCACATCATCGCCCAGAGATACTTTATTAATCTCTCAGAGGAAGTTGTTGTTGGATGACGGTCGGTACATATCCGTGCCAGTGTGGGGTTTCATCATGTAGCCCGTTGATGACTGTTCTACCCACAGAGTTATCATGCATGTCATCTGTTGTCAGTGATGAGACTCCCCCATTCATCCAGCCGTCCATTATCAACCGCTTATCCGAGGTCTGGTCGCAGGGCCTATCCCAGCTGTCTTCAGGCGAGAGGCGGGTTACAGCCTGGACAGTTTGCCAGTCCACCGTAGTCCCCCCTTCATTGTATGCTGTACTGAAGTGGGTACAGAGGCTTTACAATATAGAAATATAGAATAGAATCAAAAGGCTTTTTAAGCTAATGTGAGAAACCAGTTCCAGCCGTTGTACATTTCTCGTTCTGTATATATTCACACCAGGATCCTTCACAAAATATATATATATATATATATATATATGTACACATCTTCTAGATAGTCTCATGCTCCCCAAGAAGATATGTTGAGTATTGGTTTGGACCTAAAGTTCACTCACACCTGCATGAGTCTGTATAAGATAAGATTAAATGTTTCTTACATATATCTGCAAAGATTCTCAGTCATGCAGGTTTATCTATAGAGAAACACTGTTCAACCAACCAGTTGCTGCTGAACAGCGTTTCACATATATGCTCAAAGGATTCCGGCCAAAGTATTGAAATAGTTTTGCTCACAACTGTGAAAAATTTGGGGATGTTTTTGTATATAACAAGAGAAGCACAGAGCAGCATTATCCATAGAGCAGCGTGCTCATTTCTTCATGAAGGCAGTAGAGATGTACCTTTCACACCTCTATCCAGTATTCTCTGTGAGGCAGAGATAAGGGTATGGACGATGTATACCGACTGCCTAGTGTCTGTACTGAAACACAGTATTATGTGTGTACTACATGCCTCCAATGATGACTTACTTGGAGGAATGCAATGGTGACTCAAAGCCGTCTTCCACACACAGTTTGAATAATTAAATATTAGAGCCGTCCACAGAAGAGTCCAAAAAGCAGCGGGAGGGACTGCTCCACTCAAGAGACGACAGTGAGACTAAAGCGTCGCGTGGTTCATGCTCCAACAATAAGAGACACTACAAGTTATGTTCTGTTTTCCTTCTATAGCTTTAGTATTTACGTAAGTTGTAAATACTTAACTTAAATGTAAACGCCTGTCTCTCTGTATTGCTGTGTTCCCATTGGTCCCCACACACACACACACACACACACACACACACACACACAGTGCCAAAATCAGTTTTACCTGATTTACCAGATTGTTTTAGATTTTTATATAATGATGATGATACACCCATATCTGAGGATGTCAGTAGTTGTCTTTCTTCCTGTGTGCATCTCATTCAATCTGCAATATCTACATGCTGAGCTTTGTAGATCCTCGGGGGGTTGAATTTATATAGTGGCTCCTTTTTTGTAGCATATGTATCTTTATCTATATATATAAATATATATAATTAAACATTTTATGGACACTAACACTTATTAAGATGTTTTAAAAGTTAGGGTTTAAGGTCTGATATTTGCTTTTTGTTCTGGTTGCAGATTCAATAAAAACCGTTGTTTTCTTTTAAACGTATGTGCAGTGAAGGCAACCTTTACCACTTTTTCTAATGGCATCTAAGATTGAAATCCATCCTATTATTGGAGACACACTTTCTGTTTTTTTTTAACCTGGATAAAATTATGTTTTGAGGGTATGCAGCTTTTCATCAGACTGCTTCGTTGTAAGACAAAAGGCTAAAGCTACTGTCGTCGCTAAGTTATAGTCTTAGTCTTATCATTTTAATTTCAGTTCAAGCACTGTGAGACTGTGGCTACTACAAGATGTATAAAAGTGTAAATATTATTTAGCTCTACATGTTAATCCAGAAGCTCGCATCGTAATTTATTTTCTTTCTCAGCTTTTGATTTTTTTTTTTTATTAGTCAATTAGTCACAGTTTTTTTGACCTTTCTATAAATGATCAGTTCCTCTGTTCATGCATGTTCTATTTGTTGTTGATCCATTTTTTGTTTTAGTGGAAATGTTCTGCTACGATTCATGGAGGTGCTTTATTTTATTTCACATACATTCATTAACAAATGACTGGTTACTTTACTGTACTACAGTTTGTCTGGGTGAGATCTTGCTGGTCCGTACAAACAGTTTCTCAGAACATCTTGACATAAAATCTTAACAATGTAAATAAGGTTCATCACTGCTTGGATGCTTTAGGAAACCCACCATTCAGTTCTCGATATTGTTGATAATGTTCTCGTGTCTGTCTTTTTTCTTTGTCTAAAACTTGTTTTATCCACTTGTAATTTCTATATTTAAATGCTAGCATATAAGAGTTGCCAAATGTGACAATATCCTATGAATAAGAGGTTTATAGTTTGTAATGGTATGAAAGTATGGTTTTTAGTTGAGTTTAGCTAATTCTGATCCCTGATGAGAGTTGACCTCTCTCTCTATAGCAATATAATAAAATATACATTTTCCTGCAGCTCACTGGCTTGGCTCACTTCTTTGGAATAAGAAGCTTTGTGAATGTCAGAAGCACCCGATGTAGCATATTTAACCAAACTTTACTGCTTTAAGGTAACAACACAACAAAACGGTCTAATAAATATGGAATAGATATAATTTAGTTAATCACACAGCCCTCAGCAGCAGGTCACGGATGTGGTGCATCACGGGTCCTTGTTCTGTCCTGCGTCTTTCATTTAGTGGGTCAGTGTTTTTGTTGAAACTAATCCAGCGTGGGTGGAAAATATACAGCTGAACAACAGAGCATGCGAGGGTGGGACAAACTCCACTGCTCCACCAATTCTGTGTCTGATCACCAGGGGGAGCGCTTGAGTCTAATGAATTGACTTTAATTAAAGCATCTCTGAAACACTCACAATGA
>JAUMTR010000008.1:12694488-12723912 GCA_032270685.1 Microctenopoma stevenorrisi
GTGTCTGATCACCAGGGGGAGCGCTTGAGTCTAATGAATTGACTTTAATTAAAGCATCTCTGAAACACTCACAATGACACAACACAATGAATGAAAGCACAGCCGAACAACGAGACCTCTGAAAGCTGTGAGAATCTGAAGTGAAGAAATCACGAGGGAAACAAATGAGTTCTCTTTCGACCTCCTTCAAACACAAAAAATAAAAAGAAAGCTTTCACACGATGTCATCATTTCTTAGACTCAAGTTTAATAGTTAAAATGAGAATAATATTTCTTATATGCTGTTTGCTGACCCTCATCTCGCTGAATGGCACAGATGGACCAATAATGCATAGGCTCAACATTCATATTCAGACTGCACACAACAGTTAATACTAACCAATTATTTAAGTCATTATTAACTGTATTTAGCGGACGTAGTAGAAGATGCATACTGACAGTGTGAGTGTGTGTGACTGAACGTACGTTGGCGCTGCCGTCACAGTTACGCACGGAGCAAAGCAGCGCTGCCATTGGAAAATATTCTCGCCCTCCCATCCGCCTCACTCCCTCCTGTCAGCCAGAGGTTACAGCAGCAGGGATTGTGCTCGCAGAAATGTAATTTAGCAGCCACCCTGCTGCCTGTTGTGTGTTTGAGGTTTCACTTCTAAGACGAGTTGGGACAGAAGAGCGTCTCCGCGCAGGGGAGCGAGTCGCGTACGCGCAGGAGCAGGAGCAGGAGCAGCCCCCGGTTTCTAGGCTTCTTGTCGAGGTTGCTGAACGGGACAGCGGAGCATCGGCCCAGGGTGCGTCCGATGAGACAAGTTCTAGTTAGAAATCCTGGACCGCTGCCGCATCATATCCCACTCTGGTTCTTCAAATATGATCCGATGTGAGATGTGATCCGATCACAACGCGGGGCTGTTATTGGGAGGCCCGAAGCAGGGCTGGGGATGTGCAGGCTGTCTTCATCCTGCCATTGCAGCGAAATGATCAAAATAAGAAGCGTTGTTAGCACAGACTCAAAGTTTGGATGAGTGCACTTCTTGTATTACACTTCCCTGTTCTCCGTCAGGTTCCCGGCGCCTCCACTGAGATGCTTTCCTGCCTGCAGAGAGTCCTGCGACCCGCCCTCTCTCTGAGAGCCGGGACCAGGCTGGCCACAGGCGGACTCAGCAGCAACCCGACGGCCGCCACAGTGCTGGTGCAGCGGTGCAACCTGGGCACGCATCCGCTCAAAGAGCCCGTGGAACCGCTCAACTCGCCCCGTGGTGCCAAGGAGTTCATCTATAGCCTCCACCCGTCCGAGCGCACCTGTCTGCTGCGAGAGCTGCACAGGTTCGAGTCCATAGCCATAGCTCAAGGTAGGAGATGGATTTCCCCCAGAATCAGGTGTTAACCACGACGATGACATCATTTCTGAATGACTGCACTAGTGTTATGAATCTCAAAAGATGTTAACTGTGCTTTTAAAAGTTTTTAACTAGGGCAAAAAAGGTCTAAATCAATTATTTTACTTCTCCCCTTGTATTGAGAATGTACAGTAGATTCCACCCAACATTGATGGACAAATGATTCTTACGTGTGTAACAACAGCTCTAAGACAGTGGTGTGGTTTTTCAGTGCTGCGCCGAGGAGCGTGAAACATGAGAATTAAATGATGAGAATACAGTATGGGAGTAGACGGGGGAGTACAGTGAATGCCCAGCGTAAAAAGGAAGTGGGTCGATCAATACGGAGAGGGAACAGAATAGAGGGAAGGAAGGAGGAAGAGGATGCTGTATAGAATATCAGGCTCTCTGCTGCTCTGAGCTCATGTCGCCTTCTCTTTCTTCACTTTCTCTACAGGAGAGAAGTATAAAGACTCGATCCCCTTCATTTTGTTTTGTAGCTTTATGTTCTATGCTTTAAATGAAAAATCAAACACTAGTGGCAAAAAAATGATCCACAGCAGACACTCAGCAACACTGAGGGCTGCTGCTTTGCTCCTGCAGCTCTGCAGGAAAGATGCAGCACGGTGTATTTATTTGGGCATTGTTTATTCTGCTGTGTTTCTCGTGGTGTACATGTGGGACACCCTGTAGCTATAAATCTCTCCTTCCCCTGAGGATTGTATGATGGAATGATCCTTATCTGAATTGTAAATGATTATAGTGAATAAATCAGCCTATTCAGTAAAGAAAACTTCTAAACTTGTCCCGTACACCGAGCTTCTTTAAAGCAGACAACAGCCGACTGCCGAAGCGTTGAACACACTTGCATTCGTTAGTGTCATGTGTCTGTGTTTCTTCTTCTCACAGTGCAGCGTGTGAAACTCGAATAGAACAGACTGCAACAAGGACGGTCACTGTAAATGTCCCCACACTGTGACCTGGAAGGTCTCATGTCTTCGTATAGTTTACAGCCTGGGGTTTATTTGTTCTAAAGGTTATCGTGGACCATTTTCTTACCATCGTACAAATAAATCCTTAACCATAATCTGTTCACTGGAGATTTTTAAGTAGTAGTATTACACATTCTCCTGTTTATGCTTCCGTTTCCATCTCAATACTCAAAACGAATCTATAAAACGGGGGGAAGTATTCTGCGTTCAGCTGTGTGGGCTGGTACGGATCAGGTCAGTCATCTCTCTCCATGTACGCCCAAACAGTGATGCAGCTGTAGTGGTCACAGCTTGATTCTGGCAGTGATAACAATACTGAAAGCAGTGAAGACAAAGTCTGATAGTGGAAGGTTGTTCATGATCACCACTGCTAATATCATGTTAGACATTGGATCTGGAAAGTTCAAAGGTGTCAGTGGAAGTGTACTGTGACTTTCCTCTGCACGCGCGGACAGACTGGCTGGAACCTGCTGACATCCTCATCTTGGCACTATAATAACCCTCAGATATTCTCTTACCTACTGTATGCAGACCAGGCTCTGGCTGATTCTGTGAATCCTGGCCCTGGCTGACTCACACTCTTGTGATTTTTGACAACCTCCATCCTCATCCACCCAGAGGCTGCAAGACATCTGAATCTGTTACACCTTATCTTGACATGTAAATGTGGCTCTGATGCCTTGTGAGGAAGCTGGATGTCTGCATGTGGCTGAATCTTATATAGATATATATCTTGGTACCGGGCAGTGCTCTGGGTTACTGGAGTTTATGTCGTGGTTGTTACCTTGTTTTCTGAACACGTTCGACTCAGTTTTGGGTTGTGATGTTAGTTGCACGTTGTATATTGTAATGCGAGGCTCCTATCTGAACACAATGAGCTCCTCTAGGTCCTGGTTTGGTCCCCAGCGTCTCCTGAGGGGAATATGTTTGATGCAACGCTGATGAGAGAAGTGAGAGTGAACCAGACCATTTAGGTTACACATCAGAAATCCACTACAGTGAACCGCAGGACACTAAATGCTTAATGAGCTCAGGCTAACAGCCACGACACTGTTTCTTTGTTTTAACAGAGATGTACTGTTATTAGAGAAGTAAGAGAGGAGGAAGCAAAGTTTGATGAAAGACACTGGAGGACCGAGATGAGGTGGTGACACAGACAGACAGACATAGCATATCCATACGAGAATATCAGCATCCTTTTTTTTTTTAATCAGTATCAGACATTTGAGTCTTTTAGTTTGACTCAAGTGAGAAATTAAAATCAATGAATTAACTCATGATGCCAACAAAAACATAGAGACCTATCGGGCGAAAAGAAATACTTTTCATGAAATTAAATTGTACAACAGCTTCAGGATCTCATCAGGGAACAAAATTATGACCTAAAGCCTTTAATACATTTGTGGCTTACAGCACACTCAAAGTGTGGCTCTCCAAGATTTCCCATTGTGATGATTTCTGATTAATTACACAGACAAAGCTTTCACTTGAATGATTTTTCTACAGCCCATCCGTGGCAAAGAGATGGTTGGCTGGGCCTAAAATACATATTTGATATAACTATAGCTATAATAGCTCTGGCTGTGACTGGGATGTTCACATCTAAGACAATCTAAACAATTAAGAGGAACGCGAGGAGGCACTACTTGGATTCCACTATCATAGTTAGAATAGAAATACTACTACTATACTATCTCTAGATGCATTCATTAGACATCCACAGTCACTGTAAGAGTGGCTCAGAGAAAGGAAGCGAAGGGAAGGAGAGATGAGAAGAGATCCTTCTGTTCCATCTGTGATCATCAGAGCTCAGTGACTCAGTGACATCCACTACTAACTTAGTTTCCCCACAGGCCTGCCGGCGAGGAGCTAAATGTGAGTGGGTAAAGCGATACAGACCATTTCTCTTCATGGAGAAGTGCTGTAGAGGGATGCAGAAGAGAAGCAGCGAGAGAATGGGAGACGCCTGGATGTTCTTTATGGCTTTGTTTTGTTTTTCACCTCAGTGGCCCTCAAGTCTAAATATTAGGGGCATTAATAAACTTCATCGCCCTTTCAAGAGAGACCGAACATTATACCTAATACAGTCTGTGCTCGGTGTATTGATTTCACTGTGCACGGTGGCGTTTGCTCCATCTTTTAGGTTAAAAAGGGACATTGCATCCTTATATCCCTCCTCAGATTGTAGACTTCTTGAGTCAAAGACACACCTCTCCATGATGGCGGTCAGTGGTGACTTTTAACCTGCTGTGACTCTCACGCACAAACACAAGTGAGCCCCTTTACTTTGGTAAAAAAAAAAATTTTTTTCTTTTTCTAAGTCGTCGTTATGTTGCTGTTATCAGACTCGTTGAATTACAATTACAGTGAGTCCAGTTGATGTCCAAAGGTCTTTGTGTTCAGAAAACAACAGTACTATAGTTTGCTGTGTGTTTTAAAATGAGGGGAGTTTGGTGCCCACATCCCAGCTGCAGACTTAAATACCTAATCAGTCTCAGTGTGCCAGGGGGATTTCACACTAAGTGGTTCTTCAGTGGAAGTCTGCTAAACCTCACAGGCTGCTGAACTTATGGACTCACAACCCCCCAACAATTAGTGATACACAGCAGCCATGATTCAGGAAGCCAGAAGGAAGCATTAGGGCTGACACTTCTCTTTTCCTTTAAGGCTAATCTGCAGCTTGTGATGACACTAAACTATCCAGATACTTATAATTTATTTACACAATTCGTTCTTGATTTCACACAGAGTTGGGCAAATGCAGCGGTAGACAGCAACTGTTGATTTTCATAGGCAATTTTCTAAATTGTAGTTAGCTGGCTAAATATGCTAACCACACATGCAGCGCTACACATTTAAAGGAAGAGCAGTAAATGCATAGATATGTACTGATGGCTATACTTACGAAGTTATGCTCAAATAGCAACCCCCTCCCTCCGTTCATGATCGCTGTTAAAAACCATATCCTCCCCTTAAATTATAGGCTTTTCATCATGAAATAATGGAAAAAGGACTAAATAGTTTTTGTATAGAAGGGTAGCAGTTGTTAGTCCAAGTGCTGCACGATGCTGTATGAACTTAGCATACTTAAAGTATTTGAAGAAGAAAGAAAAACTCTGGAGGCATGGATCAAATCACACAGGCACAAAACAAGCTCAGGTAAAGTTATGCACAGCAGGATGTGTTTGATATTCAAGGTGGTAGTTGTTTTTGTGAGCCTGTCCATTTTCGTGAGCCTGATCATGAGGTCGTGAGCTTCAGAGCATAACAGAGCATAACATGTTATTTTGTTATTCTCATAGAACAGCGTGACCCCTGAAAACAGCACCAGCCCATTTTTGTCACCTCTGTTGTGTTGTCTTATCACTCACCGTCACGATCTTCTTCCATTTAGCCACTTCCCACCACACAACCACGTTACACTACACCATGCACTTCCCTGTTTTCACCTTGGTCCACCTGGTCCCTACTGGGCATCTGTAGCTGACCTTGCTACAGTCATCGTGGCCGCTGATGTCAACACAAACTGAAGTCAGCACTTTCTATTAGATATTAAGGTTAATGGACCTGTTTACTGCCCTGGGATTAAATTCTGTTTTCAGAACATAACAAATAGCATTAGTCTATTAGTACAATAACACTCTTTATCCTCTTTCTTGCCTGTAACATAGTCCTAGAACATAGTCCACCATTGTGTTGTGTGAGCAGACTCGCTCGTCACAGCTAATCGAGTTAGCATTGGCTCACTGTCACAGTAAGTCTGCTGTGAAAAGGTCTGTTTCTCCTGTTTAATTTTAGACCTGTCAAAAAAGGTCAGTAGAGGAGTGAGGGAGATGGGCGCACACAGAGATTCCTATTAGCCATGATGAATGAAAGACACCTGCACACGCGTTGCTGTGCGCTTTGTAGCATCATCGCCAGCTCAGTGGCTAATTGTCTCCTAGGAGACCACGTGCATTGAGTGAGCGGCCGGAAACGTGGTTCACTTTTGTTCCGTGCCAGAACTGAGGATCACAGCTTTGAAGTAGAGGACCGCATCTCCAGGCAACAGAAAAATGTGGTGAGCGTTTACCATGATGTTGGTTTGTTTCAACGTTCTCATGGGATACATTTCAAACATAGAGATTTTTTTTAGGCAGCCCACTGCTCAATTAAAAACATTTCCTTTTCTCGTTTTCGGTTTGTGCTTTGTTCTCTCTGGATGAGTGCCGAGTGTTATGGTTTGCTGTTTGTTAGGGAGATATTTTAAAGGCAATGTGGTGTTTTGTCTGTTTCTGTGTTTTATTTTTCATAGCTGCCTTAATTGGCGGTTTGGGATTTGACTAGTGTGTATCTCTACCTGTTGTATACAGGTGACTGTAGCTGGAGCTACTCATTACTTCTTCTCAGGAGACGTTCAGCGTATTTTAGGCTGTAGGATGACATTCAGAGCTATAGAAGTAGGGAGTTTAAAAACAATACAAAAATAATTGGGCAGCTGTCCTATAAATACACTTCTGGGCATCAAAGGTCATTCATAGGCCAATAAAGTTCATTCTAAGAAAATGTGGCACAGAAGCCGTTTCACTGAATTCACAGATTTGTTTTTCATACTGCTCGTGCAAAAGCTTCTCGTTCACAAACAAAATTGATTTCTATCTCACATTTTTGTGGGCTTTGTGACTTCCTTTTTTTATTTCCTGTTTCATAAATCTCAGGAAAACAGTGATGTGATGTGCAGTTGATGAATGAATCTAGCCTTCTGTTGTCCCTGTTCTGCTGAACTCCAGACAAGCATTTTACTGTCCCTCAGCTTCACCTTCAGTTGTCCCTGCACCTCCTTCCGCTCTCCATGTCTCCCTGCAGGAAGGTGCTTTTTATTCTCGCTCTTCAGTGTCTTCACGATACAGTTGATCCAGGGCTTTTTTTTGGTAATTATCAACTTGTTAAGACAATGGGAGAGCAATTCACAGCACTGTTTGTCTTGTTATTGTGTGTATTTTATGTATAGTAAATCCTTTGAGTTCTTTTTTTGCCAGATGCGTCCTGTACAGTTGATTCAGCAGATACAACATTAGAGGAGACATGGGGGTTAAACATGGCTGATTTGCTGTTTAATCACACTCTCTCGAGACAGCAGCTCTGGGGGATTTAAGACTCCAAGCAATCAATACATTATACCAGAGTTCTGGGAGCAGCAGCAATAGCTATCACAGGTCTAACAAATGGCTGGATGAAGCCAGATGGACTGGAGTAGAAAAATGTCGTCTTCCATTTGTTGTCATTTTCTTTCATGACTGGTAACGTGTCAGTGACTCGGCTACATTTTCATTTAGACTCAGCCGGTGTGACAAAGAACACAGAGACACATCACATCTGCAAAAGGACTTTTAGACTTTTAGCACATATTCCGTGGACTGATGAGACCAAAGCTGAATTTATTGGGAGATGTGCGTCCTGTTACGACCCATAAAACTACCTCAGCATTTCATAAAAAGAACATCGTACCATGATGGGATAATTTGCTGCCTCAGGACCAGGGCGGCTTGACATAATTTGCAGATCCACCATTTCTGCTGTCTACCAAAGAAATGTCCAACCATTAGTTTGTGACCTCAAGCTTATGCAAACCTGGATTATACAGCAGGACAATAATCTGAAACACCAGCTAGTCCACCTCGCAATGGCTTAAAAAAAGGGTGGTGCAAGTTATTGGGTTTAGATGGCAATTACTTTTTCACGTAGGTCCCTTTAAGGTAATTTTATGTTTAAAATGTATGATTTTAATAAGCTATAGATACATTTACAGTTTGTGAATCTGATAGCTGACAATAATTCAGTATTAGCTGTTACCATAAAAGACATCTGATGATTGATTCTAACGTTAGGTTTAACTTTAGTGAGACAGAGGATTGTTGGAGGTTTTTAATTAAATCCAACAACCCACTGAATGGGTGATAAATGGAATGAAGTGTGTTCTGGTATTTCATTGGCAAAGCCATCATTCTTTAGTGAATCTTATCTTTGTCTCCAGACAGTTTCCTCCTCTCTTGTCACCAGATAGTTTATGCTTTTGAAGCTAAAACAAGTGAAATGAGGTAACATTTTTAACGGGGGATTTGAAGAAGAAGAATATCATTATGGCGCAAGGTGCTGCAGATGAAGCTGGAGTTACGCCCATGTTGCCCATGTTTGTGTTGTTTTTTGCATAAATTCATCCATGAAATGGAGCGAGTTGTAGGGCGTGTGTCTGAATGCCTGTATGTGTGCCAGGCTGGACTGTAAGTGGTGACAGACCGAGTTGGGATTTCAGCCACCTTCAACCTCAGTGAACGAGTTGTGCTCTAAGCTGCTTTGCCCGTAATAGCATCTGTAAGTGGGGGAACAGACTTTGTTATTTGGTCAAACTGACCTTACTGCAGTGAATCCAATTTCACAGAACCTACAAAGAAACTCTAAAACCAGTGTCATTATCTTGTGTTTTACGGCAGGTTACCAATCACTTGAATCCAGTGTGACACTCACATCTCAACACAGATGGATTCATAGCTTCAGTTTTCTTTTTTTTACATTGTGCAACAATGTAGAAAATTAGTAAAATGATTTTCATCCATCCATATATCTTCCTGTATTATTTTTTTACTTAAAACTATGAAACAATGGTCTGTGTCTCCCCCTCCCTTTATCTGTGTCACCACAGTTATAATCACGGTGCTGCAGGCTCCCTCTGAGGCCTGACTGGCAGCAGAATTATAATTTTCCAACTTCACCTTTCTTCTCGTGTGTGTGTGTGTGTGTGTGTGTGTTGTGCTGTGTGACATTTATTCCATCTGTTCCCGTCCACAGTGAAGCAATGCGCCACAAAGGAAATGTGTATTCTTTATAATTCACATATAATTCATTTCTTCTTTTTAGGGCAGCTGGATATTGCGCCACCTACAGCAGCACAGTTAAGATATGGTAAGAGGAACGTTTTTATAAGAGCTGATTTGTATGAGCACATTGTTTTGAAAAGTGATTATTAATCTTTTAGCGTGACAGCCTGGAGTGACATTTCTCATTTAGTCTTCAGTTAACCCAAAGCCTAATTAAGGATCTGTCTTTATTGTAGTTAATGAGCAAGTTATTCTGGTTGCATGGGCTCCCGAAAGGAAAGATGGAAAGGTACTGCAAAGGAACCTGCCTGGTTCTGAATAGATATTGCATTATTAGTTACACTGGTGCCAAAGGCAGAAACACAACTATCTAATCTGTATCTACAGTGCTGTTGTTAGTTGATGTAAGTGGTGAGTGGATGTGAAAAATAACAAATGTACACATCTTTATGGCACAAAGACTGTAGAGTCCATCACTGTTCAAAGTCTGCACTGTATATATCAAGACTAAAATAGAAACTCCTAACTGCAATCCAATTCCTTGTACTCTCCTTGTAGCGCATTAGGTAGTTAGTGAGCAACAGGTTTATTGAATTATTATGGTTTAAAGGTTTACCATTAGCTGCCACTGGTTGTTTGTCCTCCCAGCATCCAATAATACCCCACAAAATGCTAAAGATGCTGTAAAATGACTATAAGAAGGAGCAATACTAAAATAAAAACACCAGTTATTTTTTTATTGATATTGTTTTTAACCAAAAGTGAATTATCACAGAACCCAGAAAATTATGTGTCACCCTGTTTATATGACCCATGACCCACTGTTTACCGTCTTAGAAATGCTGAATGTGCTTGTTGAAGGGGAAATTCCCCTTATTTTTAAAAATTCAAACTTTGGCTTTCCAATTAGAGTGAAGGTTTGGCCTACAAGACAGTTTGCAACTAAGCTTGTGGTTAGCAAGTGCTGAACTCAAACTGTCCACAGGATGTTTGCCTAGGCGTATAAAGGAGAGGTGAGAATAGCAAACTTCAGGCCTCTCGTGCAGTCTGCTTTTCATGCTGTATGAGATGGCCCCTCTTAGAAAAGAAAAAATACACAGAGGTATTTCTATCATTCCAGTATTGTAAATACTGGAATATTCCAGTATTTACAATACTGGAATACAATACTGTCAATACTTTCATTTTGTGTTCAGAAAGGGTTTGATCTGGTTAATAACAGCTGTTAAGTCTAAAGTGTGGTATCTTTCATGTCGTACTGTAAACACTTGAATGTAATCCACACACACACACACACACCAGCGCTTTTGCTATCACACTTTACTGTGTGGTGCTCAGTTGCCGACATGACCCCAGATTTCCTTCCTCCTCCTCTTCCTCCTCCTCGCTGCTTACACAACTCATATTCTGTTGCGTCTTTCTTTTTTCTTTCTCAAAGTTGAACAGAGTTTGTGTGTGTTGGTGAATATGAGCAGAGACTTCATGTGAAAGATGTTGTTGTGCTCTCATGCTGTTTTTCCCACTTTGACTCCTCAGTGAAGATATTACAGCTGATGCAAAGGAAGCGTTGACTCAGCCACTGTCAGAGTGTCAGAGAACATGTTTTCTTCCAACACAGCAGAAAGTCTTTGTGTCAGGTGTACTGTTGTCGGTCGTTTCGAGTTATTGCTGAGCTCTATGGGGGAAAAAAAGCAAATCCTCATACTGTAAAAACAAAATTATTTAACACCATTTATAATCCCTTAACCTAAAGATGATTTGATAAGCATGATTATTGACTGAGGGATGGTGTCCTTTAACTTTCACAGCTTGGGGAGGAAGTAAATCAACATTTCATGGCAAATATCCTGTGTTATACTAAAACCAACCTCATGAATCTAAAACATGAAAAGAGAAAGTGGCGGACATTAACACTGTGTGCGAACAGTCGTTCAAACTCCAGACTCAGCTCGCTTGTGCTTCAAACTTATCTTTGCCAACTAGATAGATTAGGTAGGTCAGATATGTGATCAAAATATTAAATTACCAAGACGGCGCACAGAGCAGACCTCTGTTAAGACCTCTGCACAGAACAGGACAGCACAGCGTATAAGAAGTGAAAAAGTTTTATTTACAAAAAGATAGTTTTTAATGAATATAATTGCTTATTCTATTTACCAACTACAACAAAGTGTTAAGGTAAATGCTGTACGGACAGTTACTAGCCTAGCACATGCTAGCGTTAGCATGTTTTGCACATTTTATAACCATATATAACCATTACTCAGTGATGCCTTGTACGTCAGGACACTATTGACAAATGATGTCAACAGTGAAAAACTTCTCACTTGCTGCTGTTAAGATGACTTATTAAATTCATTCATGAGTTTGTTTCTTTGTTTTCTGCAAATCATGCATCTAAAACCAAACATCAGGGTTCAGAGGCAAAAGACTGACACCTCCTCAAAACGCTGTAAACGTTGCCCTCGGCGTATCATCTCTGTTTAACATCTGACTGAGCTGGTGTTTGGTGTTTTTGAAGCTCGAACAGTAAGATGGAAGCTTTAGAAGAGAAATAAAATAAACCCTGAGATCAGTTACTTAAACTTTGCTCTAGTTTGACTGAACTTCACTTGAACTTTAACTTGAATAGACTAAACTTTCCTCCCAGTATACATGACATTTAAGATTCGCTGCATGCGTACTGAATATTTCATCCAGACTCACTCTCTTTCACACACGCGCACACACACACACACACACATTCATGCACATTTACATTTTTTTTTTCTTTTTGGTGTACTACAAGTCTAAAGTCAAAGTTTTTTGCTTTTTTGTACCAACTGTGCTAGAAGAAAACCCATTTCTTATGAAATGTTTTTTTAATGATCAGTTATTTAAATGAAAGCCGCATTAACAAACACAACATGCTAATTAAAGTCAGTACTAATGTTTTCTGATTATCTCTATTACTTTACAATGTTAACAATATCAACACTGTATTTCTGTTGAATTTGATGTTGATAAAATCAGATGTTTACTTTCAAAAGCATGTGACAAAACTTTTTTGACTGTTTCTTAAATTTTATCGTCAAATAATTTTTAGTAAGTTTTAGATCATTCCTATCTAGATCACATTTTCTTGTTGGACAGAATCTTCACACTAGTCATTTACAGCTATTTTTGTAACGTTTGTCCAGTCAGACACAGTAAAATCTTTGAAAGTATGTATGAATAAACATGTTCTGTATTTATCCGCATAGCTTTCTAGCATCTCGGCAACTGCAGATTCATAGTGTTGATTTTTCTTATCATAGAAGTTGTTGTGTTTGGTTAAATAATGTTTTTTTTTTATCATCTGTTTGTGTTCATCATATTATAGTTCATATTTTATAATTTTGCTCCATTTATGTCTAATGGGATGTTTATCAGATTTCAGTTTGATATATGATATATTATTTATGTTTGATAAACTACAGTTCTGCTGCACAATGCACTCCCCTTCGTTGGATTTGGATTCCTGGACAACTGCATCATGATCCTTGCTGTAAGTGACAGTTTTATGTTTTCCCCTGTAGCTATATAGAGTGCTATAGAAAAGTGAAAGGGTTCGATTTCAACACTTTGTTTATTACTTCAATTCAATTCAGCTTTATTTATATAGCGCCAATTCACAACATAAGTCATTTAAAGGCACTTTACATATAATGTGTAAGGTTTAAGACCTTACACATTATATAAATATATACAGAAAAATGCAGAAAACCCAACAGCCCCACTTGAACGAGCACTGAGGCGACAGTGGAGAGGAAAACTACCTTTAAGGGAAGAAACCTCCAGCAGAACCAGGCTCAGGGTGGGCGGCCATCTGCCTCGACCGGCTGGGGTTAGTGGACAGAGGAGAGAAAAAAGAACAGCAGGAGATCATAACAACAACAACAACAAGGAGCAAAAAGCTGCTATGACATAATAAAACATACTGTAGGAGGCAGAACGAGGAAAAATAAATCCTGTTCTCTCTCAGCCATCAGCTGCAGTCACATTCACATCTCCCTCCCTTCTTTGTCTTTAGTATGGTGTAATATAATTATCTGTGAATGTTTTATTAATGTGCCTGTGTCAAGCATTATAACGCTTTATTATGGACACAAATAATACTTCTGACAGGATTAAGAGTAATATATTTTCCTGACTGCATGCACAGCAGGGTTATTCTTTTCTTCCCACGTGGATGAGGAATTCACGTGGGGGCCTCTACACAGAGGTAAATAGATAAATATATGGTAAAGAGAGGAAATCTGAGTGGAATCTAATGAAATGGAACATCAGCCTCAAAGCAATATAAAGTAATAAAAAGTAATAATGTGCCGATCTGAAATATTTTATTGGTACTGCTGTTTATTATTCTTTGTGAAAAATAACCTCTGATTTTCAGCTTATTTTTTTGTGTGTAAAAGAAGATGCCTGCACCCCAGCCAGGAAACTATAAACTTCTAATCCTGAAAGACAGTGTTTATATTAGAAGTAGAGTCTTAAAAACTCATTTCTGTAATTTTTATTATTTCCCAGGGCACACAGATTGAGTTATCCATCGGCGTGATCCTTGGCATTTCTACTATGGCAGGTAAAAAAAATCACATGACCTCACTGTAACTTGTTTGATTAACTTATTTAATAAATGTAGTGAACATGCTTCTAAATAAACGACACACATCTCAAGTTTGACATGTATCTGTGGTTCTGCATGACTAAAAATGAAAGTTATATTTGATATATTTTGCTCGCTCAGATGCCAAGTGCCCATTCTAGCGAGAGACAGTGCTGCAAATCATAGCAGAAATCCAAATCTTTATAATAATAAACAGAATACATAATGAATAAATGAAGCTTCAATGATTAACCCAGTTTATCTGATCGCTGCTGTGACACTAATATAGAAAAATAACACAAAGGCAGCGACAGACACTCGCTGTCCCAGATATTTTCATAAATATGATGATTCTGCTCAGCAGCAGATTGAATGTGTGTGGGAATGTCCACTTGGCTCAAAGAAGCGCATTTGCATTTTAATGTCGTCGCTAGATCCTGTTCAGTGTATCTTGTGACATTGCGCTGCCTGTGAGTGCAGGCAGGTGCTTTAATAAGAGGTCGACTTCGCTGTGGTGCATACTGACGCATGAAGACCGCTCATTTTATTGGATGTTTTTTTGCAAATAAAATCTTCACGATCATTTTGTCAACACTGGAATGTCAATGCTTCCTATTGTTTTCTTACTATTCTGTCTCACTTCCTTTCCTTTATCAGTGATGTTCAGAAAAAGGGTTTAAATGTGACTGGCATTGTCACGTCTACTCTTCAGGTCCTGTTGTCCCATCTCAGATTAGTCAAAGTTGACTCAGAAACCTGAAGCACTTTCTCATCGTTTTTTATTCCTTCTTTCTGTAAATGCACCTCTGCTGGGTGAAGCACCCACAAGTTCGTTGTACTCCCTGTACAATGACAATTAAAGCCTATTCTATTCTATTCTATTCTATTCTATAAATTTGATATATTGTTAATTAAGTTTAAGTCAAAAGAGCCATTTCAGTCCTGGAGGCATTTATAGACTTGATGTTAAATTAATGTTCATACAGGTGTGTAGTGATAAGAGAAAATACCCTTAAATTAGTCATTTGGAAAAGAAAATACCCAAAAGCCCCAGTAGATGAGTTTCTGCGTTTTCCTCAAGCACCCTCAAACCGGTTTGTATCAGTCAGTCTCGATTCACAGTTATTCATTCTTGCTTCACGTGGGGGTCTGCAAATCAAGACGCTGCAGTTATCTATCCCAGTCTGTGGTGATTTAGCACTAGTGTGAAGGCTGCAGTCGAGACCTCCAGTCTTTTCTAAGAGGCAAATTTATCTCTTCAAAATGGAAGCTACACGGTCATAAAAGGATCTGCTGCTGAGTTTGGCTAATTACATCATTTAAATCGTGGTAACGATGTGAAAACATGCGAGTTGGATTAATTCCATTAAAAAGACACATACAGTGTTTGTGTCACTTTGTCAAGACTTAAGCTTCAAGCTCCTGTGCTTCAGTAGCGCCTCGCATTAACGCACCAGACCAATCGACTGCTTACCCGGAGTGAACAGCTCGCACAATGGCACACCGGTATAAACATATTGTGTACACACATTCTAGTGTGTAGTACTGAGCCTTTAGGTGTAGACAGACATGTTCACATACACCTCACATTTACCAGGCTGTGAACATCACGACCTGCAACATACAGTACAGCTGGTTACTGAGCCCTGCAGACAAACACAAGAGACGCCAATAAAACTTTCCCACGGTCTCCAATTTGTTATTTCACATTGTTTCACAGCCCATTTATCCACCAGCAGTCACACATGCAGCTTCATATCCAGAAAGTTCTGGAAAGTTCCACGGAAACATCAACAAAGTATGTTTTTAAAAGGACGGGAAAATCAAATATGCATTTATTAGGCAAAAGATTTGATATTAATGTTTTTTAACTGAAATCTCTTTTGATTTTGTCTTTTCCTTTTATGTAACGAGGGACTGAGACATGCAAGGCCCCAATGAATAGTGTAAAAGTGTTTGTTATGTGGTCATTTACATCTCTGGGGAAGCTCCTCAAGCCCTGTATGTGTTTGTACCTTCACCAGACTGTTTAGAGTGACGGTGAGCAGTGAGTTGAGAAGGGCCAAACACAACATTGATCATTCGTTCCAGCAGGTGGTCGAGTCTCTCTTCAGTGAGCTCGTGGGACACGGTAAACAACGCTTTTAAAGATGGAAGCACGCACTGATTTTACCCATTACTGTGTGACACGAGAGTCTGTCAGCGTAAATCATGTGGGTGATTTGTTCACATTTCCAACTCCAGACAGTCATTAGGCAGAGAGTAATTGCAGATAGATAGACGATAGATGCTTGTTGAGGTACATTATGCTTGTTTTCAACGTTGCAGCTCAAAGATTAGATCAGAAAATTTAGGACCGCCTTCCACATTTTGATGGAGATTGTGCCTGAGCAGTGATGGACAAGCTTTATTCTTCCCTTTAAGAGATTCTTCTACACAGCATCTCTATCATCTTCCCTCATCTTCTTCTCCTTGGGAACCTTGTAATGTATAAGGCTGAGGACAAGAGTCAAGGGTTGGGGGACTCTGGGACTCAGGACTCTGATGCTTGTCCATCATATCATGTGCATAAAACAACATGGTGTATATTTGGTTTTATCCTGACTTATAGATACATGTTTGATTAAGGTGTCACTACTGCAGCATCACCTCATCACCAGTATTTCTGATACTACTTCCAGTATTCGTAATGAAAGGTAATAACCAGTTTACGTGAAGGAATCTTGGTTTACGGTTTGTCAGCAGGAGACAAAGTGTGCATCCTTTTTCTCTTTCACCCAAAACGTCTGACAAACACATTTCATCACTTGTGACTGTCCCTGGTGCCCAACTCATTTTGCAATCCCTTCTCTCTCTCCTCTTTCGCTCCCCACATTTTCCACAGCTGCTGCCCTTGGCAACCTGGTGTCTGATCTGGCAGGACTGGGGTAAGAATTTCACACATACACACACGTTCACACAAACACACAGGCAGCTGCCATTCTTCACGCTTGTGCATCCACAGCAGTGTGTAGGAGTGTAGAAATTCAGCCCAATTTACAGTCGGTACCCATTTTTACAAATATAAATGTTCAGGACATCTGTAAATCCCACAGTGTTATAGATGAATAATTAAATGGCACTATAAACGCAGAGGTCTAACATCCCATCCCACTGCCTCTGGTGAATAGGTCATTAAACAGTAATTATTGGATTTAACCACGGGCAGGATAAAATAAAGCAGCAAGGGTGGAAATGACATACAGCCACCAACAGTTTGTGTCCCAAAGGAGAAAACCCTAATAACGTAAATTTACCAATGTGGTTCACACTCAATCATGATTCTGGGAAAGGTGTGCATAAACGAGGACAACAGCCCTCGGCCTGCTTTAATCATTTAACTGTTTTTTATTTTATTTTATGTAACATCATTTGGTCTGTGCTGGTGTAGAGGGAAGTACAGTTAGTTTTGCTAACAGCCAATGATAAACTAATCCTTACCACAGACCTAATGTGTTTTTTTTTCAGGCTGAAAACCAAGAAATAGGTTCAGTCAGCTGATTCATGACAGTTATTCACTCCAGAGCCTCCTAGTGGCCACAGAGACAATACTTAATACTTAAAGTAGCAGAGGATGGTCATTCAACAGCCTGTGGATGACTAAATCCATTTAAATTGAGTAAAGATAGTAACTAAAACAGCCAGGGTGTCCAAGACACGAAGACACAATATTGTAATGTCATATTACCTTCGCACTTTTTCAGCATGATGGATCATCAGGGTGGTTTGGGGCCATGTTAATACTCTACGTAGACACACTTACAGTTTTGATTTTCTATGTGCGCCTGGGTTTGATGTTCAATCATAACTAGAAGCTCAGCCTGTGTGGTGAAACTTTCTGTTTTGATTAATATCTGTGTTTTTCCTGCTAATTCAGCCTCCCATAGTGTGGTTTTAGAAGGCAGCTCCACACAGAAGAGGGTGACGAATGACCTGTTCTGTGTTTGAGTCAGGAAATCAAACTTTTTACTTCAGATTGCTCTGCGACTTTCATTTACCTACCTCCATGACAGATAGGCCTGTCAGCGTGTTCTCTTCTCTCACATTTTATAGTATTGTAGTACAGGAAATATTTATGTAATGAAGTTAAAGCCTTCTGCTTCTCTGCCAAAGCTCTGTCGTGTAATTGCACCACACACATATAGATGTAGCTGCCACTACAGCATGCCTCCACCATCGTTTTAGTCAACAGTGTCGTTACGTTGCAGTAAGTGTTGTAAAGATGCAAATCCTCCCACCCAACGTTTGTTTTCCTCATATAAGACACAGCGATGAGCTCTGCTGCTCCTGTATAGAATTTCCACAGCCGTGTGTGTGTGTGTTTGTCTAGGGTGAGCATCCTGTGCATCCATGGCCACATACGTCTGTGGGTTGTTCCTGAGCTATTGCCAAGATTAATCTATTTGTGTGTCTTATGGACATAATGCATCAGTGGCTTTCTAGGGCAGATGTGAGAGCCAGAGGCAACGTATGACAACAAGGCAGCAACACAGAGAACAAGCATTCATGTCTGCAGGGATTTAAATGTGAGGACCCCAATTTGCTGATTGTGATATATTCATATTATCATTTAACAGCCTCGATATTTCATTGGTCCCCTCAGAGAAAATCTTTCCTCGTTTTCTTCCCTCATCACTCTGCCTCTCTGCATCACACAGGTCACCAGAGGTCGCTGCTGATATAAAAGCAGCTGTACCTTCTTAGCAATATAAAATGCAACACAGCAGCGAACTTTCTAACTGCCCACACTTAAGGAAGTGCTAATAGACTCAGTGGGTGTAATAGAAAGCAGGAAAACACAGGACACACAAACTGTACAAATGTAGGTGGCTTTCAGCAAAAATAAATCATTAGTCTAATTTATAAGGGAATGTTTTAATGCTTATGATGCCGTCAGGTTGGGTTTCAGTCTTCAGTCAGTGTCACACAGTGGGAATGAAGAGTGATCGCAGACACTCATTTATTTTTGGATGTTTATGTTTTTGTGCATGGAGACTAATCTAGAATGTTTGTGTGAACACAGCAGTACTGCATTTGGATTACTAATGGGTTTACATTTTACAGAAGCATAAAGAAATCTAAATAATAAAAGTCCTCGTAGCTTCCTCTCATCTGTTTTATGAAATATCCAACGTATCGCTCCCCTGACTGCAGCTAACGACTCCAGCTGCAGCCTATTTGTGTGCGCACTGAACTGAGGATTCATTAATGCCAGTGACTGAACCAGACCTGGGTCAAATATATTGATGTCAATTCATTTTCTCATGCTTGACCTGCACATTATTTATGTGGTTCGGCAGCCACGGGACACACGATGTGAAGTACAACAGCTCTCTGTATAATAAATAATAACTCGGTTGTTCATTTAGTGTGTACAATATATTACCCTCCTGCCTACTCTGCTTTAGCCAGGCTTGATCTCAGAGACTCTACAGGACTTGCAGTATGCCAGGTGCTTTGCCTCGCCGTGTGTGTGAAGCACAGGGGAGCGCTGTAAACCATTTCATTTATTCTCTAACTCTGTTTCTGTTATTAGAGCTGCTGTTTAAACTCCTGCTGAGTTTGTGACAGATGGCAACAACAAGGAGTAGACATTCATCTGCTGGTGTATTTTGTTCGTCGTTATTACTTATTTCTTTGTCAACTTTGCTTGTTTCGTTCTACGGGTCGTTTACAGGATCATTAAGCCAAACTCTACTTCATCTCACTCTCCGCCTCTCTTCAGACTGGCAGGCTACGTGGAGGCGTTGGCGTCTCGGCTGGGGATGCAGATTCCTGACCTGAGCCCGAAACAGGCCGACATGTGGCAGACCAGAGTCAGCTCCCACTCGGTTAGTACCACTGTCCAGTGCTCAACCCTGTCACTCGTCGAGTATAAAGAAACCTAAAGTCATCTCAGTGTTTAAGTTGTGCATGTGAAAGACTTAAACCCGACTGAAAACACTCAACATGATCAGTCAGGTAAAATATTCACAAACCTGCTGCACAGACCACCACATGTTGTAATCATGAACATCAAACCAGGTCAGGTCTGTGTAGCGTGACAACAGAAACACACATCTCTGTGACGTGCCATTCTGCAACTAGTTAAACCTGAACCATTTTAATATTCTGTGACTTGTGATGTGGGCAATGTAATTAGCTTTAATTAGCTCCAGTTATTAGTCTAGTGCGGAAAGGCTTGCAGTGGTGAGAAATCTTTCCAGGTCAGGCATGATGGGACATTACTGTTTTATTATGGCGTGTAAGGCTGTATACTACATAAATACTGCACATTCTTAAAATGTCTTTCACCAGTGTTGTCTTCTTACGTTCGTTCTGCTGTGTTCAGGGCAAAGCCATTGGAGTTGGCATCGGCTGTATCCTCGGCATGTTTCCTCTTCTGTTCTTCAAAGACGATGATGAGAAGAAAGAAGGCCAGAAGGAGAAAACACAGGCGCCACCTGCTGCCACAGAAAGCGACAAAAACTGACACTGTCAACTCACCAGAGACAAATTCTATGTGGAATCTATTAGAATACTAGAAACGAGGGACTGACTGGCTTCTGACTTTACTAGTGGACTGGAATGTGCGGAAACGTCACTAACCTCTATGCAGTCACTTTACTTTGCGAAGCCCAGTCAAACTCCCAGGTATTCCGAAGATGATTTTAGATAATATTTTATTGTAGACTTTGAAAAGCACAGGGACCCGAGCGTCTCTCGGAAGACACGAGCGACCATTGATTCATTGGAATGCTGCTATTTCAACTATTGCACCATAACATCACCTTGATTTGACTGACTGACCCAGGCTGAAACTCATTTATCTGACGCACACTTCAGTGGCTTCTTTCTCTCCTCTGCACGTGTCTGCTGAATGGAATATTAAACCCAGGAATTTGAAGTAATTGTCAGAATTAGGACTCCATAAAATGTCACACTGCAAGGAAACAAAATACAATCAGAGATTATTCGAGTAAAGGTACTAAACAGCATGTCACATTCTGTTTAAGATCTCTGTTTCTAATTGAACAAAGAGCTGTGGTTGAAAAAGATGATTTGTAGACCGTATTGAGATGTGGAGCAGTTTTGGAGGATGATGAATGGTGTTTGTATTTGCATACTAAGATGGACGTAAGTGACCCCCATGCATATTCAATCTAACCAGGGTGGCAGTCCTAAAAATCCTATGAAGAAGACTATTTCCTCAGCAGAGGCAGCAGGAGGAAGAGAAAGCGTAGCGTTGTCTACACCACACCACCTGAGACTACTGTCGCATTTGCACTGACTCTCCAGCTCCAATATCATATGATTTATCTCCTCTAGCTCTGCGTCAGCTGACCTCTACTGCCCTCCACTGGTTAAGAGCCAGAAGGGTTTTTTTGTTCTTCGTTTTGGTAGAACTAGTATCATCAGACATTTAAATTATCATTGTTCTTACTTTGATATGCAAACTATGAAGGACGGTGTCATGAAGGATGATGAGACACCATCATGTGTTTTTTTGTGTGTCCTGACTGGCACAGGTTGCTCATCTCAGCAGCATCAGAAGACTGTTTGTTCACGGCCTGGAATCTGTTTCAAAGTTGAAATGAAAAGATGGAAGTAGATGAAACACAATGAAGTTTCCTTTTAGAAAATGTAGTTATTTTTATTATAATATTAAGGCCTGTACTAATACAGGACAATGTTATGAACAGGAACGACTTTGCAACTGATCTCTGTTACAGTTTGTTACTAAACACGAAAACTGACAAACGCACAAAAAAGACGTAGCCTGTAAAATATTATTTATGTGGATTGCAGTGATGCTAAACGGTGATCAAATTAAATTCACAAAGTACAGAACATATTTATGTAGTTAGATTTTTTCATTCAGTTGCTTGGTTTCCACCCTGCATGTTAATAAAAAAAACATTGTGCAAGTTTACTTTGTAAGAATCATAATTTAAAAAAAGTTCAGGGTGTAAAAGAGGAGATTTTATTTTATCAAAACATATTTTTATGGCTGTCCAAGCTGTTCCAAGGCATAAATAATGTGTTGTTTTTGAGGCAGCCTATAATAAGTAGTTTAAAACAGGACTGGTAAAGAATGTTGTGCATGGATGTGACCTGTCAACTGATCTGGATAGTGTGTTAAGTGGATTATATAAGAAGCAAATCTTATGAAAATATGCCTGCTTAAGGGGCAAAATGTGATAAAAGTAAGGATTTCCCATAATAATAGCAATTTGCCTTCTTGCATTATATCTTTCAATTGCCTGATTCAGTGTTTTAAGACTGTCTTTAGTGTGTAGTCAGTCTTGGTAAGAAAGCTTAGTCTGAATGTCAAAATACTAGAATTTGGGGACTTTTTCTTTCCTCAATTTACTCACACTGCACCAGATCTGTGCTACTGGATGTAAGTAAAAAAAAGATCTACAGTTCACAGAATCGTATTGGTGATGCATTATTTTGAATTGCTGTGTTTTTTCTCGTTTAAAAGCAGGTAAACTGTTCAATTGAAGACTGGAACAGCACATTAAATCATATCTGAAGAGTTTTCACCTCGGTGTGTTAAATACTTCATGTTGCACGTGGGAATAGGACTTTATTGTATGTCTGCTGTTATGTTTGTGGGAGGAAATCTGTCTTTTCTTACTTTTGGTGTCTGTATGAATCCGGTGGGTTGCTAAAGAGCGGGAGAGACGAAGAGGCCGTTAATTAGACATTAGTGTCTCACTCTTTATGGAACGTGGGCCAGTGTCCAGTGGATTACACGTTTTATTTGACAAGAATTGTGTCATTTTGTTAAGTTACCATTTGCTTTCTTAACTTCAGTCATACGACAATCAATCATATATGATATGAAACTCACTCTCTCCCTTTTCAGTCTCACGTGTTGTCATTAGTTATAAACAGTGCATAAATGAGTCAATGGGACACTATACCACAAAATACTCCAGTGATTGCAACCAAGATTTAAATACTCAAAACAAATACAAATACACCCAATAATTTAACTGAATTTAATGATTTTTTATTTAACGGTCAACAAAAACTTTGTTTTACTGAAGCTTTGTTATTAAAATTACTATACCATCACTCCTTTCCTTCATATAAACAAAACTAAAACAGAAAATGTCACAAACACACAGACACACACACCATCGCTCGCTCATTCTCTTGCTCTCTTACAGTCAGTACATATGATCACACATACATTTGCAAAAACACTTAAAAAACATCTTAAGTTATCAAATAGCTGCTCAGTCTTACGACACACTGATACTGTATGTGCCACGTCCCTCACATGCAGACAAAAAGTGCCATGAACATATTACTGACAACAAAAACCCATAAAGTGAATGACTAGTTCCATATCAGTTAATAAAGGCTTTGTTTCACAAAGCTCATTCGTGTTATAGCAAAGGCATACTTGGGGAGAGCACTTTATATATATATATATATATATATATAGCTTTTTATACACGCACACACCTCCTGAGCAGTTTAGGTGTTTTTTCAGATCTAAATGTTCAAACAGGAGAAACGCCTCTTGGCTACACAGGTCTCACTGATGGCCCTTTATTAACTCTAACGTTTTACTGCACATATCATAAACTAATCAATACTTTAATATCGCCAGCTTTACATAAAATAACCCAAAAACGATAACAATTAGAAGATTTGTTGTAATTAGTCAGGTTAATTTCCCTCCGACCATGTGCACGTGAAAAATTACAAACTGAGCCAACAGAGGCCAGTCCCAATCAAACCTTTATCCACTAGTCCAAAGAATGAGTTTAAATTCCTAATGGCGTGTTCATGAGGTGACGTTTCTTCACCGAAACCTTATTCTAACCGACCCACAAATGCAGCTGAAAGCTAACATGCTAGCCTGCAACAAGTATCGCACCATTTATCTCCAAGTGTGCCACCGTTTTACCATCCATGAGTGATAACAGAATAATGCAAACCAATAATAATTAGTGTAGAATGTTTCTAATCTCTGAATCTCAAACAAACACCAACTTAACTTGTGATTCATCAACTTTGTGAGAAAAGTCAAACCTGGTCAAAAGAAGGGAGTGTGAAAATGTGTTTATCTCACGGCTGGTATGCCGAGACGCTGCCATGCGACAGTGTCACTCACTCCCACCGTGCTCGTCTTCATTACCTAATTCAACAGAGTTACGACGAGTGCAAATCCACCAGCAGATGTCCCTGCTCTGGAATCGCAGCGTGAACACAGCACCATGCTTTGCCTTTAAAAGCGGACTTGGATTTCCTTTGTTCAGTTACTCTGCATTGTCCTTACAGCTAAACGTTCACATTAAGTACAAACACGTTATCAAAGTCTCTCTGGTTCCAGCATAAAAACAAAGATGTCTTGTTGCATGCTTTGATCATTTGTTACCTAAGAAGTGTGGAAAGCAAACTGACATTATCTTGATCTTAAAAGTCTAAAGATATTTAGTTTTAAACATATGTTAGCATCTCCTTTATATTAAAACCATAAACTATACACTCCTCACCTGGAGGAGCTGGTGTCCTCACTTTAAAAAAACGTAACACTTCACTAGTACGACGGGACCGTGCTGGACACCTCGAAAGATCCAGCCAGTTAAAACTGACAGCGGGAGAAACAGAGAAACATGATCCACAGAGTTTTTGATGACCAGGTCCACACAGCGTCACTGACATGAGGTTGGTGGGATCTCTCTCTCTCTCTCTCACACACACACACACACACACACGGTGGGTAAACAGGCTCTTTCTCTCCTTGGCATGTTCTTTTGTTGAGGCCACACAGAGCAGCTTTTGTACGCCATCAGAGTGTGACCCAGTACGAGCGTGCGCATACTTCATTTCCTCATGTCTGCTTATGCACGAACTTGTGCGTCCTGGTATTTGTGCTTCGCTTATGAGCTGCTCTCCCATTGTGCTGGCTGTAATCCCACCATTCAGCAGGACGCCGCAGATCGAGGACAGGAAGGAGAGTGAAGCCTTCTTTGTGTCGTCGCTGGTGGAGGTGGGCATGGAGGGGGAAGAGTCGAGTGCAGCACAGGCGGCTGCATGTTTCTTATTCCTATCTGGTGGCTCAGTTGTTGTTTGAGGTGATGTCTTCTATGATGCGGAAGCAAGTGCAACAGTGTACATTCAAACCCTGCACTGCACCAGTATTTCCACATAACCTTCACTCTGCGTTGTTAAAAAACTTTGAAATAACACATTTTCCTACGTATTCACTGGTCTTTGAGAGAACGCCGCGAACTGAGAGCCGGGGGAAGGAACGTGAAGAGGGGCTTTTCACTGAACTTTGTCATTGTTGTTGGAGTGAGCAGGCTGGCACTGGGCTGAGTGTGAAGATGAGAAGGAGGAGGCGGAGGAAAACGTGGTCACAGAAGAGTTCTGGGATTTGTGTTTCCGATGCAGGGCGATCACAGCCAAAATGCTGATGATGTGCACGTGGAAGTACATCGATCTGAGAAAGAATGAAATCAATGTTTCTGCACAATACTAAAGAGAAAAAGAGAAACTGAAATGTGGAATGTTTATAAAAATACTTCTTTCCAGTATATTACACATCATGTCTGCAAATACAGTACATCGTCACGCAAAAATGCGTTTTTGTCATTTATATTTGAACTTTGCATCAGAAGAACTTTCACTGTACAGACATATTTGTGGTAATACGCCACGTGCCCTCTGCCAAAATGTCCCACAAACTGACTTACAACACCACAAAGCCACAGCCACGTCGGTGCAAGTGTTATTTACTGATTGTTTCCCAGTGGTTTTGTTCTGAAGCTTAAATAAGCACGGCTACACACAAACCTGCCTTCCACTGTGGCCTCTCTGCTTTGTGCAGGTGTGTGTAAGCTGTGGTCTAACAGACAAGACACGCAGACCTGAAACTGGATGCATGTAACATTTAGACTGCTTAGAGAAGAACAGAGCTGCTCGACGAGCTGTTCTTCATTCATCTCACACAGAGCAGGCTCTCTGTCCAATACTTTGGACTCATGCAACATCATATTAATTTGTATGTTTCCAGGCTGACAAGAAAACTATCTTTAATCAACAGCAGATAGCTCTCTGTGGTGGTAATTAAAGTAATACGGTTACAGTTTCTGTCTGTCTGCACAGGGAGCCCGAGCCGCTCCTTATGGATGAGATCATCAAAACAGCAAAGGACATACCTGTAATAAATAAAAGTGGACTCCACTGCAAGAAGAAGAAAAGGCATGACAGTGTAGCAGATGGCCAGCTGAGTGGCTGCCCAAGTCAAAAGGTCATAACCCAGCTTCAAGCCTCTGGAACCCAAAAAGTGGCGACGAACGGATTTCCGTATCTGGTGGATAGAGACAGAGAAAGATTGTGTAAAAACTCTGATGATCCCATTTTACCTGCCTGATCACAAAGGCTTCTCAGACAAAGGAACATTTCAAAACCTAGAACTATTTGACATCATTTGAGATTTTCGGGGGGGAAACTTTGGAAGCAGAGACAGAGCTGTCAAACTGCACAGGAAGAACGGTACTCACCGCCCGCGCGGCCATGGTGATGGGGATAGCAGTGACGAAGGTGAAATAGTACCCAGGGTAAACGCCGTGCCACAGGGCAGACAATAAAAATGTCAACGCCAACCTGTGCCTGGGGGCACGGTCATAACAAACTCTGAGGAGATAAAAGGAATCCCGAGTATTCAGAAGTGCACTTTTAAAGTCGCGTAAACATTTTCTGACTATAGGGAAGTCATATTTGGAGCACCCACGCTTTGAGCCAAATTCCAGTTCGAATATTCCAGTTGTCTATAAATGTCTTGAAGCTGGTGGCGGTCTGGAAAAAGATCAATGAAAATAAAGATTGATATCCACGTAACAGCGAACGTGTGCAGTCCTTAAGTAGCTGTCAGACGTGGACCATCGTGAATCTGATTTATGTTTGTTTGCTTTTTTTAAATCACGGGAAACAATAAAGGTACCTCAATCCCCAGGATGTTGAGGTTACCGATGAGGTCCCACGACGGTTTTCCATTTTCATCTATGCCTGAGAATCCATAACCTGCAGCGTTGTTGACTGCATCAGCTGACACGACAGCAAGGACAGAGAGGAGAAAACTATTTGGACACTTGTACTTATGTGCTCATCGTAAAAGCATTTCAGCACAAACACCAAGTGCTCACCAAGAGTCCAGGCAAAGTAGAACTTGGGCCTTGCTGCTTGTATGGAAAAGAACGCATAGACGAGTCTGCTGAGGAAGGGGGCGGTGCTGACGAACTGAGGGTCGGCGTTGTATGCTATCGGCAGGGACCGCGTCACAGTGAGGAAGAACAGCATACAGCCAGAGCAGACCAGCAGCTTCCCACAGACGGCACTCTGCAGGGAAGAAACGACAACAGTAAGACCAGTGATAATTACTGCTTCTCAAATCTCAAAGAGACCTGCTTTCACATAATGCAGTGAGACTGCTCTGCTGTGAATCTGTGTCACTAAGTACAACCGTACCGCTGGTGAACAATCCGCTCTCCTGTCATGACCGTTGTGCCCGTTACACGAGTGTTGCTTGAGCCTCCTGCTGATGTGTCGACCCTCTATGAAGTCTTTGTAGTCCTGATAGTCACTGCACGGTCCGACCAGGACACTCAGAAAGTTAAGATTGTAACTCAGGTACTCGATCAGTGAAGGTCTCACGCTGCAGAGACAAAACTAAGATGCATCTTTCGAAAACAAAACGGAGAACTTTTTTGTGTTATTTATGCTAAAACACAAACGAAAAGCATGCCAAGTTAACAGAACTATAAAAAGGACTGAACGTGTATTATTGATTGACTTCAAACTCCAGGATACAGAAAAAAAACTTGTTGTGCTTTTCAGATGACAGCATTAGTGTCTCAAACGTTCTGAGCTGCTGAGCTTCTGTCTACATTTCTGGTTACTCTGGTATTAACACCAGAGTTTGGAATGGAATGAGATTTTCATCACAGCTGTGAGGTCATCACACCACGTTCATATCATCTGTCTCTCGTCTATCTTAAAGTGTGTTTTAAAAGGCATGCATGGTACGCTGACACACAAAGATTCTATATTTTCCATGCAAAATGATGCAGCTGCCAAGTTCTCAGCATGCTTTTTACATGAACGAGCTATTCACCGTGATTGCACCTCCTTGTCACTGCACTTCGTAGCTAAAGGGAAAGAAAGAGTTATTTATTCTTTTAATTGGGTGTTAAATTAGACGCAGCTTTCTGTGCTTAGACGTGGATGAGGACAGGTCAAACTGTATGCTGGAAAGGGAAAATCAGCTTACATCAGTTAGGGAACAACAAGAAAGCGAAGCTCACTGCTCTCATTTTACCACAGTAAAAACTTACTTTACAGCCAAACGCTTCTGCTCCGGAGTCAGTTGTTCAGATTTCTTACACATACCTGAAAAAAAGGCAGGAAGTTATCACAGGAAGTGTCTTTTCTTGGCTTACAGATTTATTACCCTAATAGGTCATTGGAAAAGAACAGGGAAGATTAAAATAAACCACTGACTGAGTTCTATTAGCGTGCCGGCACAGTAAGTGTCTCGCCATCGTCTGTGGGCATTTTGAGTGTGAATGTGCGTATGTTTGTGTACATCCCCCCCCCTGTCTCACCATCATGGAGCTGGAAGGCCAGTGTGGTGATCTTCTGAGTTACAATCATCAGAGGCCTGAGCAGAAAAAAGCAGGTACATCACACATGTGTTGCTTAATCCAACAGTAAACAATCAGACAAAACAAGATGCTGAAATCAGAAAAGAAATGTTTTTTTAATAAATGACTGTTTCATCATCCATCGCACATAACATGGCGCCTTAGAAACTGACGGCGTAAAAAAGCTGGAGAATTTACTTTTTAGGTGAACAAACATTCTGAGGTTACTTTTAGGCCACGCAGAGAAACTTTCTCTCATAATTTGTTCGAGCGAGTTAAACGTTTATAGAACCACAGTGGAGGGCATTAGGGTCACGTAAGGTCAGCGCGAACAGACTAGTTTCACACCCCCCTTTCATTCACAGATAGAAGCCTCTCTGCTCCATGGATGAGACTATGTGTGCAAAGGCAGGCCAGACACATCTCTCTCTCTCTCTCTTTCTCTCTCCCACACACACACACACACACACACACACACACACACACACACACACGCACACACAAAGCAGTCCCTGTGTGTGAGTGAACTGCTTTGTGTCCGCAGCATGGAAAACCGAGGCAGAGAGGAGCTGGCCGTGCGGCTGGCAGTGCCAGTTCGATGAGAGTTGGCAGTGGGCTTTAGGGAAACATTTTCAGGGTGCCAGCTGGTGTGTGAGCAACACTCCACCACAGCAGCCTGCACACCCTTTTCAGTGGGCACATTTTTACCCAGTGCAGCGTCAGTTCGTCTGCTTCGCACAAGTTCATGAACAATCCAAACAGAAGAATGGTAGCTCAATGGGTTAAGCGTCAGACTAGAATGCAGAAGGTCGCTGGTTCGAAACCCGTCTGACTCCTAATCCATCCCCTACCAGGTGTGTCCCTGAGCCAGACACCCAGCGCTAGCTCCCT
>JAUMTR010000008.1:12724012-12742317 GCA_032270685.1 Microctenopoma stevenorrisi
ACACCCAGCGCTAGCTCCCTGTAAGTTGCTTTGGATAAAAGCGTCTGCCAAGCAAAGTAAAGTAAAGTAAAGTAAAGAATTGAGCACATGACAAATAAAATCTGAATCTGAACAGTGCTGCACCAGCTCTACATGAAATGTGTTTTACCTCCTTCTATGGGCGATATTCACATCACCAAAGTAGAAAACCCCCAAAAACATTAGTTTTAGAAAACCCCCAAAAATGTTAGTTTGACCCCTTTAGTTTGATTTCGTTAAACATAGCAGAAAGTAGTGTGTCTGCGCTTCACATCTGTCTCCTCTGGAACCTGAGTGGCTGAGTCATAGGCCTGGCTGCTTTGCGCCAAAGTCACGCGGAGCTAATTCATTCACACCACAACTGGCAAAAGAAATCGCTGGATACAGCCAGCGAAAAAAAAACCTGTCCTGCTTGAAAATAACACACAGAAATCTCTGCATATGAATATGTCCACTGACACCACATCACCTTATACAAATGACATGTTTAGTTAATACTTGTCTGTTTTTTTCATGAACCCCGGGAGGAGCTACTTCCTACGGATATGATGTAACCAGTGCCTTAACAAAATCACAACTGCACGCCATCAGTGTGAAAGCAGCTGTGGAATGCAGGTGTAGTTAATGCTAGTGGGCAGATTTGATTTCAAAAACAGCGTCAACGATGATGACCGATACCACCGCTTCCACATACGCAATAACCAGCAACGACGGCGGCGTCACTGTTCATCTTCAGTGCATATATCACACTCTGCTGAGTTAACCTCGGAAAAAAGGAAGCCAGCGTAAATGTTAGCGAGGAGAAATCCTCCGTGGGAAGTTAAATATTCTAAGAAGTCTACTGCCCACTCCTTTAAAAGAAGACTAGTCTGTTTACACACAACACAGTTACAGTTGCCAGGACGCAGGGAGTACCTACCCGACCCTACCTGACTGGACAATGTCAACTGAACAATCCACACTGCTGCTTTTTTTTTCTTTTTTTAAACCAGCAGCATTGTATTTACACAAGGTCGTGGTTTTGAAAGCGTTAGCTGATAACATAAAAAGTGCTCCTAAACTGAAATGACTAACTCGCTGTCAAAGAGCTCGGGCGACTGACTGACTCACCCTGAGAAGTCAGTGGACAGTATCCCATAGTTGAAGATGAAGACTCGGCTCGCTTGGCACGCCGTCAGAAAGCCCATTGCTGTCACCATAGAATACCTGTGTGTGGAGAAATGAAAAAGGAATTAGATACATGTGTGTTTATACTACCTGTGTCAGAAATGTTTAACACAAAGATCAGCTATTTACCAGGAGACATAGCAGTAAGCGCCTGCTTACTCATCTCTGCAGGTGTGTACTGCAGATTGTCTTAATTCATTCTTTCCACCCTGCGTCACTAATTGAAGGTGTTGTAATGTGGCACAGTGCTGTGTGTTTAACCTGGGAACAAACGTTTTCTTCCACTACCTAGCAGGTAACCCCCTCCTAAAAAACAACAACTAGAAAACTACTAACACACACACACACACACACTGTCTACCAGACTGGTCCAGCTGGCATGTCAGGCCGTTTCTCTTTTCAACAATAGCATTTTAGTAACAAGAAGAAAAATCTGGGCAGAGTAAATGACGTAGATGAAGTGTGTGTTAGTGTTTCTATAGCTTAACTCCTAAAAATGGCCTTAATACTGCAGAAATTCATCAGTATCATTGCAGGTCTAGACTGAGGAATCTGCCCACCCAGCCAAACAGTCATAACGCACATGGTTTCTAGGCTGATCTCGTTTGACAAGTTTTACCTGAATGGCATAAAACACCATGGAAATAAGAAGCTGCTGTTACAGCAGATCTCGTCAGTGTGGGGACACTTACACGGGACAGTGCGGCCTAGACACAGCGCACATCACTGATCATAAGACAGTCAAACCTTTGTGAAATGAAGACTAACCTGTGCACGTTGTTGATGTCAGCTCTGATGATGATTAGGTAACACGCAGCCACCACAGTGAGGATGTGGGTCGAGTACCTGCAGAGACGGAGGCGCACAGTGAGAGAATATCCTTCATCACCATTGTTTGATAGGTACACTGGAGGGGGGGGGGTGCTAACATGCAGCACTGTGGCCTCTGGACACGGGACATCCCTCCATGCTACCTGTGAGACCGGTGGACTGATCGGTGGTGAACGCCTACAGATGTGACACATATTTTACATTCCGCACATCATCATGTGAGGGAAAACCAAAAGAAAAAAACATCAGTGGAGCGTGGTGCATCAGTACCAGCCAAAGCAGAAGATGAGAAAGGAAATGCCGAGGAGGGCGGCCACAGCATGCCTGACGAGCGGGTTGGCATGTCTGGGACTGAGGTAGAGGCGGAACCAGAAGGCAGCGGCCAGGGCGAACAGCTGGCACGCCAGGAAATTCACCTGTGTGGGGAGACAGGTGGAGTCTGCAGTCTACTCGTTTTGTTTTTGTAAGCTCACCAACTGAAACGTGAGGAATCACCGGCGGGTTGGTCCTACCTGGTCCAGAGGAAAGCCCAAGTATTCACTGACAGGCAGCAGCCACTTGGATCCCGTGGTTTTGAAAGCACCGTCCGCTTGCTCGGCCATCCCTGCGAAGCTGCTCCTTCTCCTCACTGTTTTATGGGACTGAAATACATCGTGTGCCCGAAAAGTCCCGCGACAAGTCAAACTAGTCCAGAGTTTGATAGACCCGAGAAAATCACACCCAGCTCTCTCTCTCTCTCTCTCTCTCTCTCTCTCTCTCTCTCTCTCTCTCTCTCTCTCTCCTCCTCCTCCTCCACCAGCCGATGCAGCCTGACACTGAGAAAATAAAATACTTTTCCGGTCATGTTTTTCAAAATAAAAGACGAGCGTGAAACAACCAATATAAATGACCATGTTTAATGTTTTTAAGCTGCTCTCCTGTCTCGTTATTTTACTAATTTTCAAATTTAGAAGGAGACATTTTAACTATAAAATGTAATATAATTAATCATATTTAAACAATGCTTACACAGTTTTTGGTGGTGTATGCTATTTCTCTTTTCTATAGGTTAAAGTATTAGTATTACGACCAGAATGAAGATTATATTGCATTTGATAACGATAACGCTGTGTGTCATTTCTAGCATCATACTAGTTGATTTCCTTTTAAAACGTAAGAAAGACATTTGATGTTCTCCGGTATTATTGACGCCGTCTTTCAAACTTTGGTCCATTATAAAAGTGAGGTCTGCTGTAGTTTCTTTCACTATTCTTTGAACTAATTATTGAGAGGAATACAATTTATGTTTGTAGGACAAAACATAAGACATAACAGAATTGTAGAATTTTTATATTTATGTGTGTTGCAAAAGATACTAAGATTTGTGTGGGATGAATACTCCTGGGACCATGAGGAAATATTTACAATGAAGTAGTTATTGTGATTCATAATAAACTTCCAAAGGTCAGTTTCTGTTAGTGGCTCACGTAAAACAAACTTAATGCATTTTGAGTGGGTCCAGTGGGGGGCTTAATACACAGACATACAAACCCCAGAATATACAGAAACATAATAAGAACAAAATAATCTCAAATTGGATGGAAATAATAATAGTTTTGATTGCTGTTGTCCCCCCTCCCCAATACAGAGAGGGGCGCATGTGAGTTTTATGGCCACAGGAAGAAATGATTTCCTGTGGCGTTCAGTGGAGCACTTGACACTGTAGAGTCTCTGGCTGAACGTGCTCCTCTGTCCAGCCAGGACACTGTGCAGGGGGTGGGAGGAAATGTCTATGATTGAGGACTTTAGAGAGCATCCTTCTGTTAGCTAAAACATGTAAAGGGACCAGCTGCACACCAAGAACTGAACCAGCCCTCCTAATTAGTTTGTCCAGTCTGTTGGTGTCTGCCACCTTCAGGCTGCCCCAGCAGAGCACAGCAAAGCAAATGACACTGGACACCACAGACTCTGCAGTGCTGCTAAGGGACCTGAGACCCAGAAGTTCACCACCAGCTCCTTCAATTTCAGTTAATTAGTCGTCAGTTTAGAATATTTTATGAGGATACATTAATTTATTGTAATAAGTTGAGCTGTCTCTTCAATGTTTGTGGCAGAAAAGCACCACAATAAACCAAACCCAATAAATGTTATGATTTTAATGTGCATGACAAAGAATGTCAGTATCTACTGTAATATCCTGTTTACAGTAGATACTGACATTTTTTGTCACACAGGTTACTATAGCAATATGCAAGTTATGCACGTCACACCTGTAAGGTAAGTTGGTGAACCGGTTACATAAGGTTGAAATATCACTGTACTGTGTGTACATTCGCTAACAATGTTCTGTAGGCTATTTAAATTCATGTACTTAGTATCAGTAAAAACTATACTTAATATACCTAATGAAAGCCCTCATTATGGAAAATGGTCCCTTATATTGTTATTGTCCAAAGGGAAATTTAAACATTATGGAACATTATGTACTATATCTACCAAAATACATGGTGTTTTTTAAATATATCTTATGTATTTAATAACATATATAAATAGGAATCTATACCATGAGTTTATCATCTAGAGTAAAAAGTACAAGTACAAGTAAAAGTATAGCCTAGAATACTATATAAACAAAAGAGAATTTGGGAAAAAATTACATAATGTGAATAATATATTTACATTCTCTATGCAGATTCATGCAGATGATTGTATTTGACCTTCTGTTAGTCAGCTCTACAGTTTAACAGCGTCACATCCAACCTACTCCTGGAATGCAGTTCATTATGTTTGTATCAGACACATTGTCCTATGGGACATCAGGGCTGTCCTTCTGGGGGACGAGTTTATTTCTTGTTGTTGTAACATTGGGCATGTTAATACCCAGCACTGCTAATGTGTGGATTAAACACAGGGGATTCAATGAAGAGGCCACAACACTCAGTAGAGTGTGAAACAAATAAAATCCTGCTAAAGAGAAAAGGAGAGGACAGACCATGCCACTATGAAGGCGAGTGAAACCATTAAAACCTACTAGTAGTTCAAATTAACTTTAATCAAGTAAAACTAATTTAAATTGTAGTCAATGCATTGCCTGCAAACAATACAATGCACAGCAGTAATGCAAAACAATGTTTAGATAAGAACAACCAACAATAAATTAAAAACATACCTCAAACCACTAGCAGATAAACCTGCCCCACTTCCTAACATATAAATGTTATGGTAGACCCAACTACTATTTTAAACAATACCTCAAAGCATTTAAACCCCCACCTCTACCAAATACAGAAACTTTAAACACAAACTACACTAACACAAAAGATCTGCCTTAATGAACAATGCCACCAGCATACAAGTCTCACAGTCCAGAAACAATGAGCAGCAGTCAGTCAACAGGCAGCTTGGCACACCTGCTTCTCCACAGCTCAAAAAGGCATTGTGTACCTCTCTTATTGGATGTTGCTCCTCTTTTGTCACTGCCCCTGCATGGCTCATGGTACACCCCCGCCACACTGCCAGCATCATTATGACACGTGTTAGGTTTGTCCAGAAATGTAGATGTAATGTAGAAACTGACCATCAAGTCCAAAACATATAAATAAGCTAATTTAAAAAATAATCTTTGCATGAAACAAGCCATCCTCAAGGAGGAAAACACAAGTTGAAGTTTATTTAATGTTTTAGTACTGTCAGCACTGTCTGTACTTACTATACTGGTGATACCAGCTCATACAACAATCATCTGCAATCACAGCAGCTTTTTGTCTTGTCAAAACACCTGACATTTACTAGCGCGCAATCATTTAAAAAGATATTTAGACGGGAAAAAAAGAGAATCAAAACACAAAAGTTGTAAAAAACATTTGAAACACTGCGTGTTGAATTGCCGCGCTTTTACAGCAACATAGCAACCTTTTTTGTTCTGTGGGCTGCCACTTCTCCTTCTCTGCTCAGCACAGCTGGTCACTTGCGCCGCTCAGCGTCCTGTCAGGGAACACCCGAGGCGTGACGGATGACGTTGCCTGTTTACAACTGCCAATAAACACGTGGCGCGCTGAATCGCAATTTCCCATTGGGCAATGTGACGGCACAGTGGGCGGGGGCTGTTGTCAGAATGACCAATGGTGTCTGGCATGTAAATTCCGTTTGAAAATTTCCCGGGAAATCTGAGTTTCGCGGGAGGGCTCTTGAGCGCGTAAACCGTATCCCTTCATTCATCAGGCCGTTTCCTGAAGCCATTTCTAAACGGGGGAAACCAGAGTTGCGCTACTTTTTAATCCGTTGCATCTGCCTAAATGCACTTTTATACGGAAAAATACTTTACAAAAGTCGATGAATCAGACTCTCAGCTTTACTTCGGTCTGATTATTTTTGAAAATATTTCGTCGGATTAGCAGCCAGACGGGCTAGAAAGTATAGAGACAAGAAAGGGGTTACCCCGAATACGCAAGATGAGAAGAGGGATCTCCTCGGCTCCGGACAAAGTGATTTTAGCAGGGGTTGGGGGCTCTCCTCTGGACAATAATATAATTTTAACAACCCTCTCGGATCGTCTAAACCCCGGACAATCCAATGCTACGTTTATCCAAATTATAACCACCCCACCGCCTTGCAACGTTACACAGACATCAAATGTGTGTTTATCCGAACCTCAGATAAACAACATTTACACAACTCCACAGCAAGCTGCAGCAAACGGAACAGGACAACGACCCACTTTGGGAAGACCGCCGGTAATAATCTACACAGTTCGTATAGACATATCTGCCTGGCTACAAACACGACAAAATGTTAGCTTGCTAGGCTAACCGAGCTTGTTGTTCTGGCAGCTAACGTTAGCTTCTTAGCCTACGACTGGACCTAGCGAGGTGGCTAACTAACTACCGCTAGCTAAGACACCAAATTGGGTTGGTTATGTTTTTTTGTTGACCGCAAAACGACAAACGACGAGCTTTAAGTTGGTCTCGCTTTCACAAAAATGTAGACCTGTCATGTTAATAGCGTGCTATGCTAACTTCGTGGTGCTTTTGAGTCCGCTTCAACCTTGCAGCCAGATGGAAATATTGGTGAGAGATAAGTAACGTTAGCGGTGGCCTAGTGGCTCCTGTTGGTGTCTTAATTTTGGGGGTTGGGGGAGACTGTTGAGCTGCTTCGCCCGTACTTAGCTATTTTTACGTTGTTCATAAAGACACGAGTGGTAAACTTGCAGAGGCACAGGGTTTTACTCAGCAAAAGCGTCACTTAGTTTGGAAACTACTCGGTAGATATTTCTCCCAGTCGTCTCTGAAGATGCGAGCCAACTTGGATGAAGCTTGAAAATGTGTTAGCTTTCAGGGCTAGTAGCACTTATTGATCAGTAATACTCGCTGTCGGCCGTGACCTATATATCTGCACAAGTGTTTGATGCGACTCTTTATGTGAATAAAGTGTAACGTTATGATGCCTTTCTTTTTCAATGCCTAGTAAAGTGAAACTCGAGTTTGTTGCTTCAGTGCTGATTGCACGTTTCCTGTATTCTCAACACGCACAGACCACACAAAATAGTTTCAGCAGAATTCAGGGTGTTGGTTTGTTCCTGGTTATTCATCTTTCATGAACCAAATCAGTCTGTGTATCAGGCTGAAGCCATGACCAGGCAGGGGGTGGGGGAGTGAGGGGAGCTGCTTGCTGATATATAAAATGGCTGACATTTTGACTGTCAACAGAGGGCAGATTATTCTTTCATATACATGGACTCGCATGAGCTTTTTACAGTAACACTTATTTACATAAACTGAACTTTTTCTATAATGAGTTTGGTGGCACATTTAATTAACCACCACTCTGATACTGAAGTGTTGCTTAAAGACTGTGAAACTGACAAAATAAAAGTTGAAGAGATGTGAGAGCTAAGCCATCATGCTATGTAACAAAAAGTGGAAAACCAATTTAGGTGTGCAACCGAAGTGTTGGGTTTCTTAATGGGAGATGCGCCATGTGGTGCGCATTTCAACATCTGAAGTACAAGATGAACAAGCTCACGAATGGCTTTTTTTTTTGACAGGTGGCAGGAATATTCTCTGCATTTGTTTAATGTAGAGGATATAGAAACGTTTTTATCCGCTGAGTTCTTTAAGTTATGCTATGTGGTCATATGGTCCCACTATAAAACCTTATCTATTATTATTCACCACTGTGACTAGTAAACCGTAGTAGTAGCTCACACTTAAGCTATGCCTTAGAAAGAAATCATACCCACATTGTCAAAAGTATGACAGTGTGTGACAACTGACTGTCCCCGTGATACGTTGGAGGTCTGACAAAAACGTTGGAATCCAGATTTCTGACAGGCTTCTCAACTCCACGGAAGAAAAATGTGCTGTGCTTGTCGAGACTGAAATAGAAAAGATGGTAGCGGCAGCCTCTGTGATGAACAAGGACTTAACCGTGCTGTTCAATCCTTAAGTTCTGTGTCTTTATCAACTGATTTACAATGTTTCCACTTAATATCTAATATTTTACTTATATATATGAATATTTCAAAGATACTGAAAACAGAAAGGTATCATCCATCATAAAATCTGGCACTGCCTGTCGGATAAAACCAAATTTGTTTTGTGCCTCTGATGTTCTCTGTTTTGCCCTTTTAGGCCAAAAGACGGTTGGCACTAGATGATTCAGACCATCAGTATCAGTCAGAACCAGCAAGGACCCCAAGAGGCAGAGGAGGGGCCACAGCAACGCGGTTAAAGACGCCAAGAAGTAAGAAACTCTCCTGAGTTGGGCCCACCATACCTCGGGTGCTTCTTCTTGAGGCAGAGGATCAACACTGATCAGTGACCACTTATAGGCATCTGAATGTGTCAGCGTCACACCTGTATGGATCTAGAAACTCGGCTCATTAAAAAAAAAAGAAGACGATGACCTCGACAGTACGGGCATGTGGAAAAAGGCTTCTCTCTTTTGTTGTAGTAAAAAAAAAAAAGCTCTGCCCTCATGTTCTGTCACTCGTAGTTGTAGGCACTTCATATGAGGTACGTGTTTGTCCTGCACAGCTGACTAAACTACAATATAATTGAGCTTTATGTCCAGTCATTGCATTTGCAGCAGTGTAATATTTAGTTAATTCCAGCCACAGGATGTTTTGCTGGGTGAGACGGGGATTGCTAAAGCCCCTGTGCTCCTCTTTGAAACATTTCTCTCTGATGAACGGAACTGATAATCTCAACACAGAGCAGTTCATATTGAAATCCAGCTGGTGATTAGCTAGCTCTGTGCTTTTATTTAAAACGTTTCCAGCTGCTGATTATTATTTTTAAGTTCTACCAGTTGCGTGACCTGTAGCAGAGCTTGTGATCCCTTCTTCAGTGACATGCACATCTCCAGCTGATTAGGGACAAGTTATTTGCCTCCAACTATTCCAAACCAGGTTGAGTTTCCCAAGGCTGTCATGTTCTTCCACTGTTCCACCTATAAATGTAGTTCCATACAAAAGCGTCTCAATTATGTTCGTGTTACTCGGTCATAGCACAAATGAATGCCATGGGGTTCATTCAGTTGATTTGTTGTAGGGTTGACTTTGTTGAATTACGCTGTTTTGTAAACCAGCTTTGTGGGATCATGAAGTCTTAAGATGTGACTCTTTAAATTCTCGATGGAGCCACGGTTCATTTGTCTTCCTGCTCTCAAGTAAAAGTGCTGCCAAGAGTTGTTTTATCTAAAGTCCCTTTAAAAACTCCATGTCAAGTATAATGCTGAAGTGCATTACTCTCTCCTGATGTCTGTTCCCGCTACTTTTCCATTACCGCAGCACCCAAATCTCCTCCGGAGAAGACGCGGTACGACACCTCCCTCGGCCTGTTAACAAAGAAATTTGTGGACCTTCTAGCTCAGTCTTCAGATGGTGTCTTGGACCTCAACCTCGCTGCTGAAACCTTACAGGTACTTTTTTCTATTCAATGTATAAATGTCCAGGAAGATTTAAAGGAGGCAAGTTAAACGTGTGTGGTTGGTAATTTAAACCTACCAATAAATGTATACCTGACTAAACCCACACGATCTACTTGCAGGTGCAAAAAAGGCGACTGTATGATATCACCAATGTACTAGAAGGCATTCACCTGATTAAGAAGAAATCGAAGAACAACATTCAGTGGATGTAAGTCGTCCCGCTCTCTTTCTCTTTAGTTTTGTCCTCAAGCAGTCAAACCCTGAAAACAAATCGCTCACTGCCATCACCCTTCTCTCACACACAGGGGCTGTAGCCTGTTGGAGGTAGAGGGAGCGCTCAACCAGAGGCAGAGGCTGACAGCAGAAGTCTCTGCGCTTGGAGAAGAGGAGCAGAGGCTCGAACAACTCATCCAGAGATGCAGCCTGGACGTGAGACACATGAGCGAGTTGCAAAACAATCAGAAATATCCTTTTTTTTTTTTTTTGTGGTTGTTCCACATCATTGGGACGTCAAAACCATTCTTTGCTGTAGTGTTAAAACAACTCACGATTCGACAGGTGAACACTGGTAGATTGGTGTTGGTATAAAGTTGTGTGTATAATAGTGATTCACCAAACTGAACATGTGGAAATCAGCTTAAAAATACAGCGGCTCCTCATCGGTTTCCAACTCCTGCTTGTTAGGACTTTGAGTTTTTTTTACGGCCCCATCTTATCTGTTAACCACGCTCAATAAAGCAGGTCTGTTATATTGTCATTAGATTAAGGTTGCCTAAAAGGTTTAACTCATAGTGTTCAACACTATTATGTGCAGAAGCATGGTAATGTATTCACTTCAGCTTTTTGCATCATGTAGTGAGCCTGATGTATAACTGTGTTCCGTGTTTACGAGTTTGCACACTGTGCTGTTATTTCTTTAACCCCTCCCTCTTCACATATGCCTATGTAACATACCAAGACATCAAACAGCTGGGAAACCTCAGAGATCAGACTGTTATTGTTGTCAAAGCGCCTACAGACACCAAATTAGAAGTCCCAGACCCTGATGAGGTATGTATACATGGACACAGTAGGTGAGCAGAAATGACATTAAGGTGTTCTTGAATATTATAATGCACAAGTCTTTATTTTTCCAAACTAATATGAAGCAGAGACCGTAACATTTCTACTTGTTAATAAATAGGTTTCTGTAAAGGACATGCATTCAGTTCTCTGCGAGTCTTCTGCATTATTACCTATTCTTTTTCATGAAATGGGAAATATACACTCATTGACCACTTTTTTAGGGCACACCTGTCCAACTGCTCGTTGATGCAAATTACTGCATGCCAATCACATGGTGGCAACTCAATGCATTTAGGCACGTTGAGATGGTCAGGATGAACCGCTGCAGTTCAAAGCGAGCTTCAGAATGGGGAAGAAAGGTGATTTAAGTGACTTTGAACGAGGCATGGTTGTTGGTGCCAGACCGGCTGGTCTGAGTACCTTAGAAACTGCTGATCTTCTGATTCGCACAGGCTCACTGAAATTGGACAATAGGAGATTGGAAAAATATGTTGCCTGGTCTTATAAGTCTTAATTTCTGCTGCGACATTCACATGGTAGGGTCAGAATTTGGCGTCAACAACATGGAAGGCTGGATCCATTTTGCATTGTATGAACAGTTTAGGCTGGTGCTGGTGATGATGTAATGTGTGGGGGACATTTTCTTGGCACACTTGGGGCCCCATAGTACTAATTGATCATTGTTGCAACGCCACAGCCTACCCGAGTGTTGTTGCTGACCGTTTCCATCCCTTTATGACCACAGTGTACCCATCTTCTGATGGCTACTTCCAGCAGGATAATACACCATGCCATGGAGCTTGAATCAACTCAGACTGGTATCTTGAACATGACAATGGGTTCACTTTACTCAAATGGACTCCACAGTCACCAGATCTCAACCCAATAGAGCACATTTGGGATGTGGTGGAACGGGAGATTCACATCATGGATGTGCAGCCGACAAATCTGCAGCAACTTCGTGATGCTATCATGTCAATATAGACCAATATCGCTGAGGAATGTTTCCAGTACCTTCTTAAGTCTATGACGGGATGGATTAAGGCAATTGTGATAGCAAAATGGGTCCAGCCCGGTACTAGCAAGCTGCCTTATAAAGAGGCCGGTGAGTGTATATACATGTTTGCAGCATGTGCCCTCAGGTTGCTAGTGCTCCAGGTTCAAGTAGCAACTGTATTTACAATGTTAAGTTGTTTACAGCACTTTGCAGTTTTTCCTACAATCACCAGTCTTTATACATTTTTATTTTTGAATGTATGTTTTTGACAATTTAGTTAAATAATCCATATTTGGAAAAATATTGTGGCTGAAGTCAGTCAGCAATTGCAAACTGTATAAGAATGCCATGAAAGGTGGTTCGATCCCCAGTTCCTTGCATGTGCTGCTCCCAAGCCTGGATAAATGGGGAAGTTTGTTTCAGGAAGGGCATTCAGCGTGAAATCTTTGCCAAATGAAACATGCGGTGTGATCCTCTGAAGACCTGAAAGGGAGCAGCAGGATGAAAATGTCTATTTATGGCGCTAGTGCACAGACGCATCATCTGGTGTTGTTCTTGTTGGTGTCCTGATTAAACTAATACTTGTTGCTCTCTAGTCATCCGACTCAAGATTTAAACAACTCTAAAATAAGTTCTTTAATGTAAATGGGGCATGCAAGTCTGGAATAATAAGGAGTATTAATCCTGTGCACACGAACTATTAAAAAGTTGGTGAAACATAGGGTTTGGTTGGGTGATGAGATGGACACATCATTTCCACATTATTGCATTGGGTTTGTAGGTAGTTTATGTGCCATTTTTGGATGACTCCTCGGTGACGAGCTGTGCCGTTGTGTTCATTAGAGCTGTATTTCGCATACAGGGCAGCCCGTTGGCTCGATAGGATAAACATCAGACTGGCATGCAGAAGGTCGCAGGATTGAATCTTACCCCAGAGTTTTGCTTTGTCCGTAGTATCAAAGCAGCCCCAGAGCCAAACTTTATGACATTTTATACCGTTATATTAAGGGAAGTCAGAATTGTCATGTAAACTTGAGGTATTTCTTTCCTCTACAGAGTTTGTCCATCCATCTGACCAGCACCAAGGGTCCAATAGAAGTCCTGTTGTGCCCAGATGAGGAGACTGACCCCAGAAGTCCTGTAAAAAATGGAGACACAGACATCAATGGGAACTCTCCTTTCCTCAAAGTCCTTCAAGGTTTGTTTCATGTAGATGCTTTTTGAGTTTTGTTCATATGTCTGTTAGAAAATAAAGTAACTTAGTTATGACTTGGGACAGTAAAGACAAACAATGCTTTAGTAAAAAGATGTGCTGAGGCCCTACACCTCGTGGTGGTTGGCTTTGTTCCTAAGATATTTTTGCATTAATAATTGTTAGGGCCTCAGCACATCTTTTTACTAAAGCATTGTTTGTCTTAAGATATTTTTGCATTAATAATTCCTCCTTCCTTTTGAACTCTGACAGAAAGCTAACCTCTACATATGTTATGTAGCAGTGTGCCCCCAGGCTCTGGCCCCAGACTGATTTACCCTGACCTGTGTTTAATAAGCAGCAATTAGCATTGTAGCTTTCAATCAGTCTTTAACTTTTATAGCACATTTAAAAAACCAGGGTTGACCAAGTGCTTCACAACATTAGGAAAAGCAAAACATGGACAAAGATGAATTGAAAAGCCAGATAAATACCTAGTTTAACATACGATCAGCTCTTGTAGCTACAGTGCTACTTGCTGAGAAGGTAACTGATCTTCTCCCTGCTATGTGGGGATAACACCTACTCTCAATTTTTCTTTACAGATTCTAGTTCCACGACTGCTTCTCCCACCGCCTCCGTGGCTCCACCTTCCTCTTCTTTAGCCGTCTCTGTCACGACCCTCTCCCCCATCTCATCCCCTTACACCAGTCTCCTGCAGCAGACAGAAGACCAGATCCCTTCATCCTTGGGGCCTTTCTTAAACCTGGGACCTCCTCTCTTGGACCAGGAGGACTACCTTTTGGGTTTGGGAGATGATCAGGGAATCAGCGACTTGTTTGACGCCTATGACTTTGATAAAATGCCGTCTTGCCTGGATGACCTCCTGTGCAGCTAACATTTGCTGACGGACGTTCGTATTAAATGCATGGGATAGATGGAGAATGAGTGAGTTTGACGCATGTGATTGTGTAGTTAGTGTTTAAATTGATGGACAGGAAATATTGAGAGTACTTCCAGTCCCTTTGAGAATGCTGTGTTTTTTCATGATGTGAGAGGTGAATGCCCTTGAGTAATTTCACACAAACGTGGCGTGACTGGTCTTTCACACTGACTAGATAGACTTGGGGATGTCCAAAAGCCTTTGCTCTGTGCTTAGTAAAATATAAATGGAGAGAGTGGAAAGAGATCGTCGTCTCTGCATGACACAGGTTTCATGTCACTGTACAGAGAGAACAACAGAGACCGCACAGGCCGGAGGAAATGACCCCCACACTTTGAGGCATTATCACACACCTTGGGTTTAATAATTCAGCATAATATTCAAGCATAAATCTATGGAAATACACGCATTATCTTTCAAGAAAACTAAGAGGAAAACTGGGTTTACTGTTAGATCTGTCTGATGACCAACAGACAGATCCTTTGTGTGTTAATACCAAGTGTTGTGTGGGGCAGAGGAGTTTCTGTACTATCCCCAAAGATGGCATTGTGATTACACACGTGATCTGTGGTTGAAGATTCGAATGCTGAGTAAATGAGGCAGTTTTATGTCCAATGCAGAACACCCTAGAATTTTTAAATAGCCCATAAAAGAAATTGGGCAATTGTGTGCAAAACCCCCGTCAGTGCAAATGTGACTTCCCAGTTAGATTTGGCAGACTCGGTCACTTGTCCTGTGCCACTGACAATGACAGTTATTGGCGGTAATGTTTTATTGTGGGCTAATCACGAAGTGACTAAGATGAGTATTTTGTGTATTTAAGCACTATTTAGATGTAATGAAGGTTTTATGTAGGTTTTCCCACAGGTTAATTATTAAATGTAGGTATAATGGAGCTATAAAATGGCAATGGAAAGTAAGCGTGTGTGTTTGAAATGCTCTAGTGTACAAGCTTTGTTTTACCCTTTAGTCTTTTCCGTCTGTTATCTAATGACCAAGTGGACAAACCCGTTTTCTGTACATGTACATTTTTACAGTGAAACAGCAAGTGCAAAAAATATCTACATAAAATACAATAGTGACGGGTAGGAGTGAATATCATCCACAACTCCTACTTTTATTGATACTATATCAATGCACGACTGAAACGTTCTTGTTCTTTCTGCTTTTTACATCTCCCCTCCATCTTCATCAGCACAAGCCACCCTAACCAAACTTCCCCAAATGCTGCCTTCTCAGACTGTGCCCCGTGAAATGATGAGATTTGAACTTATCAAAAAAATTAGATTCTGAACCACTCGGTGCACACTGCAATGTTTGAAACAGGACAGGTGAGTATTAGTCCTGAATCTTCAGTAGTTAATCAAGAAATGCCTCTGAACTTGGAACAAAGTTCAGGAGCTGTGGTGATTCTTTGTTCACTCGTTACCCTCTTATGTTCGTAACGGAAGACATGGATCTTGATCTTTGGAGGTACTATTGCTGCTGTGTTAACTTTCCCCCACCTGATTGTTGTGCGCTTGAGTAATTGCGTGTGCAGCACGTGTGAGATTAATGTCAAAGATGACGCTTGCTAAAGAGCGAGCCTGCAATGTGTAAATTGATGTACAGTTTTCTAAGATTTTCAGTGCACAAGGTACTGTAGGCTACCTCTCACTTAATGTTTGACAATAGTAAGAAGGCAGAGATGTATATGCCATAGTATGCATTAGTTATTGAATTCCCCTTCTGTTATTTAGATGTGATACTGGATATTACATCGCACTCATGCCCAGGTATATTAACAAGCATGTCTCTTATCAACCAATTTAAGACCATCTCGTCTTAAACGTTGACTTCGGGTACACATTTGGATGAACAATATTCTTTGGGATTGTGTTTTGGGTATATTCCATAAGTGGTTTTGTTTTACGAGTTATAAATTCAGAGCATATCTCGGACACATTGATTCACATCATCTCCTTTTCGAGTCATTTGGACATTGCAGTCTGTAAATACCACTGAACCAGTGACTTGGTAGTCATCTGATCACGTGTGTAGGGAGCATTTCTTCTGTGACAACATGCGTCTGGTATTTTAGAATGATGTGAGGGAGTTCTTGACACGGTTTTCTTTATCATATTACAAAACTTTCAAGCCTGTTAAAAGCCTGTTTTTTCACCTGATTCTGCCACCATCATAATGATCAAAATTGACTTGGATGTCTGTGCATCTAAGTCAGTTTTCTATGCTCGGTTTCGCAATTTCCCTATAGGCATATTTATATTAGTGTATTTTCTATGTATTTATGGGAAAGTTCAAGCTTTCTTTCTCTCATTTACATAGGTTATTACTTTTTCCTTCATCAATTTCAAGCGACCAGAATCTGGTCACAATATTTTATTCACTTTTATGTGATGGAAACATGAATTTTTGGAAAGATTGTACCTTTCCATGGATTTCTAATGGAATGTTAAAGTTTTTTAATGCACAGCTGATGCTAGTGTCTTTGCCAGTGAGTCTGAAAATGTATTATGAGTGACTAAACTTACAGTTCATTTCTAATGTGTGATTCTGATGTGTGATTAGACCCTGCAGAAAGTTGTAATTAGGCTTAAATGTGGTGTGAACTATACTCAAGATTGAAACAGCACTGTTTTCCTGCTATTTTCCTATGGTTCATTCTTAAGCTGTTACCAAATACAATATATTGATCCATAAATATTCTGTAATGGTTATGTGAAAAGTAAACTATTAGATAGGAAAGAATTGAGCGTAAAATCATGATATTAATGACTGTTTCCAGTAACTACAAAACAAGAGCTGTAATACTAGATCACCTTTTTTGCCATTTGAACACATGGTGAAAGTATGGGTGCGCTGTTGAATGTTTAAGGAAAACTAATTTGATGTTTTTTGTGTGTTATACAGTATATTAACGGTTTCTTTAACATCTGTCAAATTAGGAATTTGAGTTGTATTTGTTTGCTGGGAGGGATACATGGAATGGTTTTGTACTCTTGTAATTGGAAATTTGAATAAAGGAAATATGAATTAATGTTTTTTGTAAATTGAAGTTCCTCATTTAGAATTACAGATACGGCAGAATTATTAGCCTCTTGTGTGAATGTTATGTTATATTTATTTAATTATTCGCTTGTCCTCATAATGGCTGCTAGGGGAGCCTATCTCAGCGGTCATTGGGCGAGCGGCGGGGTATACCCTGGAGAGATCGCAAGGCCAACAAATGCATACAACTAACATACATGTCTTTTGGATGGTGAAAATAAGCCGAAGTACCTGGAGAGAACATGCAAACTCTACACACAGCCGACCCATGGCACTAGTTCTCAGTTCCAGTCCCACTGAGTCATCCTCACAGCATAATAATCCCACCACGTGTCTTATTGTGGAGACTGTTTTTAGGGTTTTATGCCTCTCCCTTTTTTCTCCAAACATGCAGTGTCTCTATGGGTAAAAAGCTCTTCCACTATGAATATCTGTCAATCAAATATTTTTTTCCAGGTTGTCCTTAGCATACTTGAAGATGTCTCTTCCACAGAAGTGGTTATTCTTGCTCCGCAACCTTGCAGTACATTTCTGTGCAGAGCTCTAGTGATTGCCTTCAAGTCTACAACTACAACTTGTCTAAGTCATTCCCTAGGCTAGGGTCTGTCTAAAGCACATTATTGCACAGACGTGGTTCGAACCCAGGGCTCCTGCTTCCCAGCCCTTTGCCTTAACCACTCTGCTACCAGGCCGCCTACAAGCACCCAAAATAAAAAACTGATCTGTCCAAAAGCTGTGTTCCTTGCACTTTGACCTCATGCACATTTGCCTCATCTATATGCTTCCACTGTATACGATTCACCCTATAGGCTGTTTAGGAATAGAAGAAAATAAATGTCATTAAAATAAAACCTACCAACTATAAATACAGAATCCATATAAAATCTAAATGCAGTGAAGAAATAGATGGATAGGTTTCTCTCTCGGTCTCGTCCATCTTCACAAGGTCTCAAATCACAATCTTTTCTCCTTTGTGGTCCCTGGCTGGTAGAACAACTTGCCCTGCCCCATTCGACTGGCGGAGAGTATCACCACCTTTATAAAACATTAAAAAAACTCACCTGTTTACCTCAAGTGAGTCAACCACACCTACACTCACTCATAGACAGGTCCTTCTCAAAAAATTAGCATATTGT
>JAUMTR010000008.1:12747222-12758255 GCA_032270685.1 Microctenopoma stevenorrisi
TGTGTGTGTGTGTGTGTGTGTGTGTGTGTGTGTGTGTGTGTGTGTGTGTGTGTGTGTGTGTGTGTGAGTGAGAGAGAAGGGGGACGTAGACAACAAAAGAGAGTTAATATTAACCCCTCAGGCATTTCTCTCAGCATGGGGTCTCCACAGCCATAGTAGGACATTAATCACACACTTCAAAAATGCAGATGTGCTCACACGCTGCACAAGGCACAATTTGCTCATGAATACAGGCCAACAATCCCCCCTGATCTGGTAGTTGAGACACTTGATCTCTGTATTTTCCACCCTTTTTTTTTTTTTTTTTACAATTTTAATGTATTACGCTTCAGGTGAAACTTGCTGATCTTGATATTGATTTTTTTTCTTATCTTTGGATTATACTTGCTTCAGTCATTCTCAAATTAGAATAATACTGTGAGCACACCAGGATGATAGTTCCCAAAAGTGTTAAAACTGTTTACTTTCATGATAATTCAACTCAGCAGTACCTCAGCTTTAAGTGTACGGGCGTAATGGTTTCAGATCAGACACATCACTGTTCACACCATGTGAAGGCTCAAACTAATAAACAGAACAACAGATCCTCAAAGTGGAAAATTGGTCACAGTCAGCATTTGTAAGAGGATGTGCTTTTGCATTTATGTCCTACAGGTAACGGTCTAGCAACAGACTAGAATTTAACTAATGTTAATGATGGAGTTAATCTTTTACAAATAAAGCTTTAGAATACTCTCTTTCATGCCTTGTGTTTTCCTCTCTGTTACTTACGTTTTTTACTCTCTCTCCTATCAACAAAGAACTTTTTAAGGTCAGTGTCTGCTAAAAGTAACAGACTTGTTTTGTTTCTGTGTCATTCTTTACTGCTTTTTATGTCTTTTTTGTTTGTCTCTTTTCCTCCCCTCTCCTCTTCTCCTTTTTTAGATGCGAGTGTCCTCACTCATTGTTTTTTGAAGTGGAATTGTTGGAAGAAGAAAAAATTGCCTGTCATGGCCAAAATCAGGGGAGATTACTCTGAGAACGGCCAGTGATTGTTTTGAATGGTATAGTAAGGAATGCAATGCAATAGTCTACAATGGCATGAAATTGTTGGGAGTGCATTGGAGAGAGTGGAATAGTTTGAAAAGGCAAGGACTAAAATGGGTTCTTAAAGAATGTAGTGTCTATTCTTTGGGCAGAGTGCACATGAGGACTTTGAGTAGGTTATCATTTGTGTGTCACAATGTTATCTTCCCCTCCAACAAGCTGTTGAGATGGATGATATCTTATGAATATCAGACTGGTACTGATGCGTTCATGTCCGTGGTGTTGCTCTGCAGAGAGTTTGGACAAAGGGAGCGCTTCCACTGACATTGTCCCTGAATCCATGACATAATGTTTTCTCTCTCCCCTCCTCCCTCACTTCTTTCATGCTTTTTTTTCTCTCATTTACACCCTACCTTCATCCGTCCTTCTCATATCCCTGTCTCGAACTCTTTCTTTCCTAAAGTATGACATCACTTTTTGTGAGATGTAGTAGCAATTCTTGTGTAGGCCTCTAGGTGACAGGATTGGCTCACGGTAGGAGCTTTTTTTTTATGACTACATCTCTGCATTTATAGGATGAGGTCATCCTTCTGTTTTTCCATTCATAGTTTTAAAAGTTGTAACTTTCAGTTCATGAAGGATCCACAAGATTTTATGTGATCAGTAATGTTAATAAAATGGACCCAGCTCTTTATTGACATTGATATTCAATTAAAAGCATTAAAATACTGTAAGGCATCATGTTTGACTGATGAGACAGACCACTCTTAATTCTTTGGAAAGCATCTTGTCATGCACATAGGATTTTTCTAATAGGCCACACCTATTTTTGCAAGTACTCATGCCATTTTATACATTTGACAAAATGTCACCTGTCAATTCACCTGCATGACTAGTTTATGAGATGACTAGGTGGCCCATTCAATGTTTTGACAAATCCTTTCTCATCCATGTGAGGTTTTCTGGAAGTTGAGGTATGGTGACTGAACTTTTCAATATTTATGCAAGTAAAAAGACATCGGTTTCCATGACACAACTATCCAATTCATTACATAGAAAATTCTAAAAATTTAATTAATTTTAAACAATAATTGCTAAGGTGAAAGTATTAGTTGTGAGTAATTGTTTCTCACCTCAGTTTTTGTTTTGTTCGTCTTTAAAAAAACTTGTCACTTCATGTAGTTTGTCTCAAAACGAGTTGTAATGCCTGCACTTGTTCAGTCTTTTTGTTCTGAGTAGCTGTTCCTATGTAGAACCACAGAGGGCACTGTTTAACCATCATAGCACACTGGCTGCGACAGAGCAATGTGCCAGATAGTGACTTCATAGAAAAGCGCATACACACACACCCACCCTTCATGGAAAGTCGCACCAGGATATTTTGATTGTTTTTGGCTGCTCACCTCCCCTCCCAATTTCGCTCTCTGCCAGCCAGCCGCAAACACAGCACTTCAGTTATGATTTTACATACCGGTTAGGCAAAATTACTCCCTTGTACACAGTGTCAGCCAAATGAGGCGTTCTCAGTTCCTGGTTTGGACACAGACGGTTGGAGGATATGGGTTTCAGAGAGAGGGTGTGAGCTGTTTTGATAAAATGATACAAGGACTTAATTGATCAGCAGGTACTACAGGTGCTGCTGAGAATAGAAAATGCTGGAGGTGTTGCATACAGTGTAATTGTATGTCACACCTCCTCCACTGTGCCTTTTAGACAATGGACTGCTATGAAATAACAATTTATTTGAATTATATCACAGAAAGTGCGACTGGCAGAATTATCGTGAACTAAAGCACTTGAAGCTGCGTGTGTGTTACATGGTAGCTGGAGAAAAGCATACAGCATGTTTGTAATTTTTATATATCTTGGCATTTTATTGGCATAAAGCATATGTGAGAGTCATGGATTTTCCTTAGCTTTTCCAATTATGCAAATTAATTTTGTATTTAGAATATAACGCTATATGTTTAAACACATTTCAACTGTTCTGATTCAGCTCTGCGTTAGTGTTTTGAGGCGCTCCTACTGCTCCGTGTGATTGTATTACATCACTGCAGAGTATTCTCACTCGGAGAGTGTGTAGCTCACATACATGCTGTCTCATTCATAAAACGGAGTGTGTGAGGATCTTCTGATTGGCTGACTGTGTGCTACGCAACATTACACGCCGCAGTATTATAGCCAATAGAAACTTACAATATTCTCTACAATGATTCCACCTCATGTATACTTGCATGTTAGCGCGCACAGCCAGCTCTCACACACAATTTGCTCTTCTCACATGCACACACACTTGTGAGATGTGTTGGGAATTGATATTGTGCAGGGGGAAGTGTGTGAAAGGCAGTTGACAGCCGTCATTTGCCTGACGCTGGTATCTGTGTGAGAAAGACTCACTAACTGTGCTTGCTCTGCCTTTCGGCTATCTCACAACTGTGTGTATCAGACAGTCCCATTTTGCTGTTAGATATAGTGAAAGGCGAAGGGGAAAGCAATGTAAGAAAAGTCACGAGTAGGAGTCTGGAGACGGCAGGAGGATGTTGAGATGAAGAAAACAACCGACAGAGACAGATGCATTTGTAGCCAAAATCAGCTGAAGCGATTGTTAGGTGAGCAAGGAATGCAATATTCTGCCAGGGAAAATGAGCTACTCTCCAGCAAATTTGTAGGAACAGCGAGTAGTGAGATGAATTGATGGAGGAATAATGGAGAAAGACCTGATTTAGGTGGCACAACAGGGCAAGACATACAGAAGGAGAAACATCAGTGCATTACAAATAAGGTTAAACAAATAAGACATTGAGGTTGGTAGCAATAAAAATGGTTATAAATTAGGTGGGCTAGTAAAAAACTGTAAAATGAACACTACTGTGAATACAAAAAATAGGAAAAATATTTCTACTATTCATCATCATTATGACCAATACTAACCAATAGGACCATTTTTGTTTTATGTATGTGTAGCTTTAATAGAGCAAAAGTGTTAATAATGCTCTCTGAGTCTTGTGGGGACAGATTTATTGGCTTTTCTCCTTGGAAACGCACACACACACACACACACACACACACAGTAATCATCAGATCAAATATCAAAAGGAAGTGTATGTCTGAAAGATTAGAAGAGCCATCTGTCTGCTCTGTGGAAAAGCCTCAGATTATCAATAAACTTCACACACTTCTGTATGCGCGTGTATCTGTGTGCTTGTGTGTTTGATCCAGACACTGAGGATGCGATGTAAATGAGAGAGACGGAAGTACAGACTAAATAAGACTAACAACTTTTTGTTTTGTTATGACCAAATTATTTTGGTAAATATTACCTAATGCAGATTACATTTTCTTTTAAGCGGTGACATGGCAAGTACTAAATTTGTCCAAATACGTACAAAAAAGTACTCATTTTCCAACACAACTCATTAAGAGTTCATAAGGGTGCTTGATATCCTTGAAAATGCTTGAATTTTTATCTTGTGGTTTGAAGGTTGGAAAAGTGCTTGAGTTTTGATATATAGTGCTTGAAACTGTAACTGTACATGTTTCAAAACAAATTACTATCTGATTTAATAGTTTGCATATTAAATGGCGAAATTATATAAAAAGTCGTCAAGTGTAAAATTTAAACTGCTTTTATAGAGCTATACCGTGTTATACTAATTTCATATTGCATCTAGAATTTATGGCGATCATTTTAAAATATTGATATATCACCCATCCCTACCTTCCCTGTTAGTTGGATGGATACAAACATTTGCATTCTTGCCTTCTTAATTCTATACATGTTTTACAGGGAGTTGTGAGAAAAGAAGATGTGTGAAGGCAAAAAGATGCCATTGTCTGGTGCCATATGTCGACTGTTTGGAACAAAGAATGTAAATAATACGCTTATGCTGTAAGCATTATTGCTGTAACTAATTGCACATGGCCTTCTGATAACCAAAGCAAACGTCAAACCATATAAGTTGACCTCTTGGAGATTTAACCATCACTCTATATCTATAACTACAGAAACTGTCACCAACTTAGAAGTATATAAAGATATAGAGCACTACTAGAATAACAGTGAGTGAATGAAGTAGACTAAGATGGAAAATCGACTGACATTCCTATGCATGCGCACACACCTTTAAAACTAATTCAAGCTTAATAATTACATGTCTGCATCCTAAAGTCAGTCTGTTGTCCACTGTGCATTTCACAATGGACAAACTATTAACCCCCCCAACCCCTGAATGCCCACACACAGATTGACTTGGATTCATTCTTTCTGGTCAAGCAGGGGTCTGCCACTCCCTCCAGTCAAGTCTTCTTTTCTGCTTGGTGATCAAGGTTACTTTGTCTGATCGTAATTCAAATTAAAGCCATTGCTCAAATCATTGTTGGCTTTTAAATCCACTCCATCTAATATCTGTGCGCTCACATGGAAATCTACCACATAGCTGACATTCATTTATATGTATGAAGGCCAGATCAGACGGACGCAAATAGAATTATTTTATTACGAAGGACAGACGTGCATCTATGCACACTCACGCACCTAGTCTTTACAGGACCTGTAGATTATTTAATATACCCAATAATGTTTCTTCTGTTTTTTTTTCTTCAAATTTCTGATTGGTCCTTACAAATCATATAAATTGATAAAATACTTATGCTTACACACAGCTCTGTCCTCACATGCAGGTAACCAGCCCTTTTATTTCAGCAGGTGGCCTTATGTGAACGTCTAAACACAACAACACAGGTTATCCCTGCTTTCCATTTCAGCGGGTGGTCAGCAAGTAATGGCACTGATGGGTGAACATTGGACACTCAGACAGAAAGCAGGGTTATCTTCCAAAACAACACAAAAAGGGCCAAATAGGAAAGAGAGGGAGAAACCCTCAAGAAAATATTTAAAAGTAATTTACTGTGTGACCTTAAATGCTTGACTTATTCTCTTTTTATCTGTATGTCACTCACACAGCCTGGCATGCCACAGTAACTACTTTTTAAAAAAGTCTTTCCATTTGGTCTTCATGATATAAATTACATTTGTTTTTCTTGTTGAGTCAAGACACGGAAAAGAAAGAGAGGGAACAAATTAGAAGTGAGAAACACTTGTGTTTCAGCTTGTAAAATAAAATACAAGTTACTTTTTCAAAAAGAGAGTAGGCGACAATAAGTTCAGAGTTCAGATGTCAAAGAATATAGATCTTTAAACTCTGTTAAAGACTGAGGCATTATATCACAATCTTTGCCCTTCAAGAGAAGAAAGTTGACTAAGTCCGTGATACTGCATCACTGAACAAATTATGTCATGTGATCGTATAAAAAACATTCATATTTTGAAAGACCTGTTAACTGTCCTAGATAACGCATTGCCTTCACAGTTTTTCCATCTAATATATATGAACTGAGCAACTTAAAACGTGACTTTACAGCTCTACGTTAAAGAAGTGGTGATTCAGAATAAAAGATTATTTTGACAAACACTAGTCGCTAGTTGGCAGATTATTCTCAGTAGTGTTGCATGCTCAATAAAAACACGTTTTATAACAAAAAACACTTTACAAAGCAATAAAGTTAAATGGCTAAATTTAACTTGTTTTTAAAAGTTCTTGTCTGACACTAAAGGTGCAGTAACACGGCTGCTTGACAAAATATCCAGTATCTTTTCCAAAAAGTGCCAACACATCGGTAAAGGTGCAGTAACGTGGCCGTTTACTGATCAATATAACCGGTCTACCTTACCAGAAAAGTCAGTCATTGATCCTTGTCTTCGTCAGCGTCGGAATCAAACAGCCTCCGAACGGCTTCTTCAGTTGTTGCGCCGTCCTCTTCATCATTTCGCGGCATTCCAGCTTTAACTTAAAAGCAGCATCATATGTACTTCTTCGTTTGTTTTCTATAATGAGGGTGTGTGCATGGACAGTTCTTGGCGCAAGCTGTCTCACTCTCCATTTAACAAGCACTTTCTCAGTTGGCTAGCAAAACACAACATTAACGGAGAAAAGACTTCAAACATAACACTGCGGTGAGAGCACTCACTTGCTCACATTTCTGCACCTACAAAGACCAAAGATTTTAGATGTGGATATCTTGCTCTGAACACATTTCAAACCCAAAACATTTTAACAGTTTTTAGCGCTGCATTGGCCTCAACCAAATGGCATCACAGTCTGTCTCGCTCTCGTTCTTGTAATGCATTTGCATACTTTACTTTGCTTGGCAGACGCTTTTATCCAAAGCGACTTACAAGGAGGTGTCTGGCTCAGGGACACACCTGGCAGGGGATGGACTAGGAGTCAGACTGGGATTCGAACCTGTGACCTGCTGCATTCCAGTCTGACGCTTAACCCATTGAGCTACCAGGCCGCTAGACCTGGTAGAAAATGCATAGACATAGTAAGGATACATGGTGGAGCACTTTTCTTTCTTTATGATTTGTGAATCGGGCAAGATCTCACTATCTTTTGGGTAATCAGTTTGTGTTGTTTTATGGTATTAAGAAACAAGAGGTAGTCTCTGATTGTCAACTGTGATTCTCTTTCCTTTAATGAGTGAATTTAGCTATGAACAAGTTCTTCCTGTCCTTGTAGAAATAGTTTAAGGGACAAATAATCATTGTAGCTTACATCACATCACATGATAGATCATATTGGTGTGAAATTACCCTTTTTTAATTTTCTTCTGACTTAGTTATTACTGGTTTGCTACTCCAAATAATATAACAAAAAACATTAGTCAAGAAACCAATTGATTCTTAATACTGATTCCTTAGTCTTTAATGCTAAAATGCTGCTTCTTATCAGGTCAGTTTGTGGCCAAGACAGATTAATTTCCTCACAGTAATTAATTGGGCAGTGATCCCTCTTTTGCTTAGGCTAACTTATTTTTCTTCGTCTCTTTTATCCAGATTTTGCTCTGGGGAGTTTCAAGGCAGGAATATCTAGGATCCCTAATCCCATGACCTTAGCATGGTGATTGGATGCTGCATACATGAGGGTCACCTTGTAGCGTAGGAAAACCAACACATTTACACAATGGGCTTCTCTAGTGGTTGGCCACTGTATTTCTCAACTTGATTTGACCTGTTTCTCTGTAATGCATTGGCGTCCTGAGTTTGTAACAATACCAACGTTGTCTCTGCTTTGGCTGTATCATGTGAAGAAAAGGGAGTAGCCAAATGATACAATCAGTTTATTCTCATGTTATGAGTTACTGTTTTATGACTAATCAACAATATCAGTAACCTACAGTTACATTTTTTTGCTAAACATCTGTATGTAAAGTAAAGTAGCAAAAGCTCCTTCAATTTACTTCCCAGAAAGGGCTGATTGCAATATCTCTCATCTTCATTAATTACCCGTCTTGCTTGATACTCAGTGTTTGTATGTTGTATGTTGCTGATTAGGTGTCTAACTAGCACTGTGCTAACATAACTGTACCACCTTGATTTAGCTTCTCTTTTCTAATTAAAGAGACTCAGGTGTGTGTAGGAGCTAGATTAGCATACAACTAGAGAGTGACAAGAGATCAGATAATTCTGATGCGACCTGTGTTCAGTGCATAAGGAGAGGGACGGTGTATGCTTCTCTGTGCATGCAGAACCCTAAAACCCTGTTCTATATCATTGTTTACACCACTCTTTTTTTTCTATAGAGCCTGCAGATTGGTACACAGATGACATGCAACGCTATGCAAGTCCCAGTTTAAATCTAGCCGTGGTTACGTGGCACATGCCATTATCATTCAGCTACCAAAGTACTTGATTATAAATGTTTTGTCAGATTTAGCAGTTTTAGAGTGGTGCGTGAAATATAATGCAACACTCAGAGTAAAGGCTAAGAAAATTGATCATTAATGAACTCAGAAGAGCCAAGTTGTAATCCGTTCTCATTAGTCAGTGCATGTCCATGAAGGGTAAAGACTCTGGTTAAGAGTTTTGCAGTGCTCATTTTGAAAGTGGTGGTAGGGAGATCAGGTGATGGGTTCAGGGCAGCACTAGGTTTCAATTAAGAGCATTACAGTGATTATTTCTAATATGGTGGAACAGCAGGTGTAGAAGTAGAATGGTGTGTGTGCATGTGTGTCTTTGCCAGTGATGCATATAATATGAGGAGATATTACTAAGGTGGTTCACTGAGATCATTATATGTTGCACGATGTTTCTTTCACATTCATGTACAACATTTAGCCTCTGTCCTCCTAATTTGCTAGATCAGCAAAGTGATCTGTCGGAAATCCGTAAGGTTTATTTTTAGAATCATCATTGTCAATGGGATACTATACCACAAAAACAGCAATTGCAAGCAAGATTTGATAATTTGCTCATACAAAAATGTAAATATTGTAACAAAATCGGACGGCTTAGGACCAGAGCTCAATCTTAGACCATCAAATTTGATGGTTCTGAAGACACTTTTCTATATGTGTCTTTGTTGTTTGTCTCTTTCTGTGTCTGTCATGATGACTTGTTCTGAGGTCTTTCCAACATCTTTTCTCCTGTCTCTCTTTCCTCTTTTTCTTCTATATTCATCTTCTTCTACTCTGTGTGATAGTTGAAGAGTTGATAAAAAAGTATGCGAGTCAAGGGATGGCAGCATGAGCTGGCTTCAAACCCTCAACATCATAAGGATATGTTATGTGCCACTGCCTACTAAGCCACCAGAAAACCGCCCCTATGTTCTCTGTAGCAGAAAAATAAAAGCTGTCTGTGTCTGCTATTTGCATACCATTTGCATGTGAACCCCAACAGGCAGATTTTGGAATGCCAAGAGGCTAAATTCAGTATTTATTACCCGGGACCATAACTAGTTTTCTCTTTTCTGTGGCATTTGCATCTGATTTGCATTTCCCTCAGCTTGGATCTGGGAATAAGGGGCCAAATGACCTAAATTGTTTCAATTCCACCAAGAAAAAAAATGCAGAGGAAGGTCTAATTATTACTATTAATCGAATTAGGCTTTACATTTGCAGTGTAAATATGCAAAAAGGTTATTAACTGCAGGAGCAAGCGGCTCTTAATGCCGAGTTTCATCATAGAAGCCAATCAGCAAACACTTTATTAGACCTTGACTTGATTGACACACTACATACCAATCACCTGTACATTACAGTAATTCAATTATCTGATGTCTTGTCACTTATCTGAGAAACTTGTGAATTAAGTACATCTTCTACTGGTCTTCTTTTCCTTAATTGACATGAACACTGATATTTATAAGAAAAGTTTAATTAATATATGCTGCTGACAGTGTTATTCAAACCACTTCAGATATTTAGACACTTTTAAAAACCGTTGTTCAAGAGAGGTTTATATCTGTACATTGTGCATAGCGACTAAAATCTATAAACCATATGAACATTTAATTCAATAATTGATTCTTATTTGTATGGCAGTGTTAAATACAGGTATCCCATGGACCCAGATAATTGGTGCACAGCACTGTCTGTGTCTCGTCATCTCAAGTTTAAAGTCGGTTTATCTCAACTCTAAGCTGTGGGATGTATATGACAATTAGCAGACCAGAAAGGAATTGGTGAAAATGATGATTCACATCTAGTTACATATGAGAAACATGAGAACCTAGTTCAGTGAACAGCATTGCCAGAAAACAACAAACAATAGCGCAGCCTTTGTATTGTCTCATTCTTTCCTCCTCAGCTCCTCCTCTCCACCACTTCTATTAAAGTTCAAGCTCCATCTGCCACAGTTCACATTCATTTGTGTTGTTTTTTTCTAGGACAGGTGAGGTTTTACATACAGGTGGCTCCTGCTTTCTTCTTCTTTACTTTTCTCTCTTTCTTTGTCTTCTTCCAGGTGGCAGGCGAGAGATACAGAATTAAAACACACACGTTTCTTGAACTCTGTCTGCTAACACATTCTTTTGTGTACACAGCAAATTGACGTGTGTTCTTCCCATAGCCTATTTTTAACTTAAAATTCAACATGCGCGCACACACACACACACACACACACACACACACACACACACACACACACACACACACACACACACACACAC
>JAUMTR010000008.1:12777165-12816923 GCA_032270685.1 Microctenopoma stevenorrisi
ACACACACACACACACACACACACACACACACACACACACACACACACACACACACACACACACACACACATTAAAAACACACACATTTGCATAAATACAGAGAAATTAAGCTTAGAACTGCTTTGCATTTTGATTAATTTTGCTGCATTACAGGGCGTGCACACACCTGGCGGATGGCTACTTTTGTGTTTGAAAGGCAGAACAAGAGAACGAGTCACCTAGTGACTCTGTGTAAAATCAAGCTTCAAGCTTTACTTCAATTATTATATTAAATGTTAACATTTTCATTATTAATAGATACAGTTTTAAACTTTACAGCCAGTGAGAGGTGAAAGGAAATGTCTTTTGGTGTCATGTTAAATCTAGAATATTCACTTGAGCCTGTCTCTGGGGACTATTAGAAGAACAGCATGTTAATGCACTTATGCACAGTCTGTTGCTGCAATTTGAATCAAACATGAATAAATAACATAAATGGCGTACATAGTGAATATAATCACATTTAATTGTAATTGCTGTAATACCTGGTTGCACCACGAGTTGCCTGTTACTGTTTAATGCTGTGGAGTTGCATGTGTTTGGTGGCCACCTACAAGGGCTGTGCAAATTAGATAATGAATGAGCTTCATGGCCATTAGTAATAGTCAGCATGACCTTCTGTGTGCTTTGTGGAAGTTGTGCTGATGAACACTACTGCAAAAGGTTGCCGTCTCTTGATTGTCCAGTTTGGAACTCGATTGGATAGATGGATAGTTTTTTTATAAAAGGGGTTAAGTCATAAGTTACATGGGTTTGATAAAGTGCATTATGCCATGATAGTGCAGTACAGTATTGTAACAGGAATGTACACAAATTAATGTGAACAGTACTGTTGGGTGGTATACTGGTGCTCCGTGATGCCGATCACATGTTCCTCGCTGACGTCACTGTCCTCAGTTGTCGGGCTGTACTGGCGCTAGCCTCCAGGCTAAAACAGCGGTGGAACTCGTTCAGAGTCTGTGTTGATCGTTGCGTGTCCTTGGCTTTGTAGTCCACGATTGTGGACTTATTTTCTGCAGCCAAACTTTGTAATTTAGTGAATACGTTTTCTCGGATGTGTATCCGTGTTTAGTTACATAGTGGTGTTTCTTACCACTTTTTAACCACTGAGAGCAGATGAGATTTGTCTTAAATAACCACTTGTGTTAGTAGAGTAAAGGGTGTTGTAAAAGTTTTTTTTAACTCTGATCGACTGTATGTTAAAAGCCTTATTGTAATCTCTTTTTTCTGCCTCATTTGTTTTGGGTTGTGCATGTTAGTGTGTAGAATAAATTGTCTCTAATGGCTGTAGCTTTTGGGGGACAGCAGTGGTCACTGGCGGTACCAATGAGTGTCTTAGTAAATGAGTTGAGGGGCTTTAAATGGAAGCTTGGGGACCTTCAGCAGTCTCCTGTCATGGCTTTGAGAGACTCATTTAAAAGACTGTTTATTACTTCTGGAGATTTGGGGCTGAGTTGGCATCAGTGCCATATGTGTGGGACTAGGAGGTGTGTGTGTGTGTGTGTGTGTGTGTGTGTGTGTCATGTTTCTATGTGGGCAACTTTTTTTTTTTTAAACTAATACTGTGGGGATATTTCTTCTGTCCCCTACGATACAGCGTGTGGGTTACCATTTAGGGTTAAAGGTATGTGTGGTGTAACTTATTAATAGAAATGAAATAACCTATCAACACCAACGTATGTAGAGTAATATGAGTTATTCTTTGACAAAATGCTTACATGTGGAAGGTAATGCCTATTTTCCTGCTTGTTTGTTGAAAGACTAGCCAACTGTATTAAATACTCCTGCAGCTGAAAACGACGAGGTTACCTATGAGTTTGTGTATTTACGTGTTCTGCTTGAATGTGTGCAGATTCTCTTGAGGCGACACCCAGAATTAAGAAAACAAAAACAGCATATTAATTTTTAAGGATAAATGTATAATAGTCTATACGTTTGTGTTTTGCTCAAGGCAAATTCCAAATTAGGATTGTGTTGGTGTAATCTGTAATTATAAAATGATATTGATTTGTTTACAGAATAATTCCTGCAGTCTGCAGTGCTTCTCCAAATTGTTGCCCTCAGCCATTTGAATCAAAGCCGCCTTATATCATTTTGTTCAGCATGTAGGAGTAAATTTGATGTCTGGGAGATGTTTCCTTTTTTTTCCAGACTGATGGTATACTCTACTGCGCTGTTCACTGACGGCAGGTCTTTTCCATCACAAACTCTCTGTAGGCTGAACTTATAAGTGTATTTTTGGTATGGATATTTTTTATGCGTGTGCAAAGCCAAAATCTATAGCATATGTCGGTGAACTCACAGTGCATTACAAAACAGTTGCTCGGCAGCATGTAATTATCCTGCTTTGTGTTTGTGGATCTGTATACGTGTGTGTGTGTGTTAGTTTTATTCACATGGCTGTCTCTAGTAATTTTTATGACAGACAGCAACTTCTGTTTTTCCTCTATATATTTACATTCATTTCAAAACGTTTTAAATATTCATGCACCACCATAAAAATGAAAAAATCATTATTGCTAATTGAAAAGGGACAGAATAGAGTCCAGAATAAAGTGTAGGTGGTGTACTCATACAGGTAGCACCCTAAGCAGGTAGGCCCAGATCTCCTTCTCCCCAGCTACCTCTTCCAGCTCCTCTGGGGGGATTCAAAAGCATTCCCATGTCAGCCAGGAGATATATTCCCTCCAAGATGTCCTGGGTCTGCCTCAGGGCCTTCTCCCAGCGCGACATGCCCAGAAAATCTCCCCAAGGAGGAATCTGCACCAATTGGTCTGTTGGGCCCAAGTCCAAACACTGAACACCACTTGGCTTCAGACCAGGGAGGCCTTTCCTCCCAATCACGCCTCTCTGGATTTCACTGTCGTTACTGACGTGAGTGTTGAAGTCTCTCATCAGGACAATGTAGTCCCCAGGGGGAGCACTTTGCAGCACGTCCTCCAGGGACCCAAATAGTCTGAACTGCTGTTCGACATGTATAAACAAACGGAGTCCTCCCTCCTACCCAAACCCGCTAGAAAGCAACCAGGAAAACTCCAATGTAAAGGACCTGAGCCGGGGGGCCATAGGCAAGGCCACCTCTGCAGACCCCTTTCACCGCCAGCAACGTCGGAGAGAGACACAAGTCCAGCCTCTTTTAAGAGGAATGGTTTCAGAGCCCAGACTGTGCATAACCCCTGAGCCCAGCTGGATTGTTTGGTGAGATGTCCAGCCACAAGGCAAACCCCTCCCCCTGGGGGACTGAGGCCCTGGACACCCTTTCTTGGGCAGGGAAACGTCACTCCTGGTTTGTCTTTCATATGGGTCAGTTAGTCTGGATCTAAGGGAACACAGCTGCCTGGTGCCATGTGAAAAGTTTTTCTCTCCATGCTAAATCATGGATCAACTGTGGATCAAAACAGAATAATTTATTACTAGCAGTAGCACCACAATATGTTCAGCATAATCAACACAATGAATTTCCTGTGTTTTCCCCATTGTCATTTCAGCAGTAGTGATGCGGTGCACATAAGCACCAGCATGCAATAGTGCAAAGCTCTGATCTGTTTTAGGAGGCCCATGAATGTATTCACTGTTGAAGAGCGACATTATCAGTACGAAGCAGGAGTTTGATGCAGAGCACCTGTCTAGTGCCAGTTGCATCCGGACTTCATGCATTCATAAAATGCTCTTTTTCTAAAATCTGTCTCTGCGATGTTGAAGTATGCTTATTCAGACAAATGTTTCAAATTCGTCTAGTCTCCGTCTAGGTTTGACATTTCTTTGTGGTCAAGTTAAGCGTCTTTAATGGTGCTTATAATCCATGAAACTGTTGATTTAGGGTTTGTTTTTAGAAGTTGTTTTAAATAAACGGATATACAGAAAGTGATTGACGTTAATGCTAAAAATGTATTTTTTTTTCCACAGGATATGACAGCGAGGTATAAACAGTTTGCAGTGACCTTTAGAGTTGTTTACCGAGGGCAGTTGTTTTACGTCTGTGTTCAGCCTGTCCAGCAGACACACAGGCATGGATTTATAGCTGACTGGGCGCATACACACATACAGCACACAAGACGCAGACACACATGCGGAGCTTGTTGCCTGGGGCTGGTTTTGTTGCCATCCAGAGATTGGCATTTAATCTGTCAGTTCTGCAGGGCATTAGCCTACATATTGGGGGTTCACACAGACACAAAAATAGGCAGGGCGCGGAAAAGACAGACTGACAGACACGGAGGGGGAAAAAGACCTGGCTAAGTTCAGGCTTCCTGATGTGTGGCCTCAGTAAGCCCAGGGCCACACCGAGGCCAGGGCTGGCCCATGCATGACGTTCCTTTTGACATGTCTTCATCTGCTGCTGAAGATGGTGTTTTGTCTAGTACTGTGGGACGGCATAGTCCAGATATATTTTGTTTTTAAATAGCTTATATTATCTGTTTTCTTAACTGCATCGTTGAGGATACTCACTGACTTCACCTTTGCGTGAATTATACAGCATGCACAGAGTTAAAATAAGACTTTGTGAAGTATATTAGTGGTTGTTCAGTTTTGTTGTCTTTTGTTGCAGTGAAATGCCCTAATGTCACATATGATTCAGTATGAAGTGAGTGGTCATAACAAGCATGCTTTTCCTATTGTTGTCATGAAATGTGATTTATTCATTGTAAAGGCCATAAGGCTTGAGGCTTGGTTCTGGGCTTATTACAGACTGATCATAAACTGATGCTATTATAAGTGTCTATTTTTGAATGTACTATATACAAATGCGTGGTGTTTTTGTAATCATTCAATCATTTTAGTTTTTTCGCATTTTGTGATGTTTGCTCCATTAGCTGCACAAGATGCAGACAGATGCTTGAGAGAAATATTTACTCAAACAACTGCTTTTCCACAGCACTGTGTTAGATGCTGTTTATCCTGGGAAGCACTAGTTGTGATGTTACTCACATTAACATGTACCAGTTAACAGCACTCTAGCATGTACATTTCCAGACAAACTGAAATATTTTTCATTTAAAATATTTTGCTGTCAGGTAAAATTTTGGTGCTCTTGTCCCTGCTAAGTCTGTAAAGACATTCAGCCTTTAAAGGTATAAAAGTTATGCTATTATCTGGTCAACAGTGATACAGAAAATAGATATGAGGATATAACTGCAGTTATATATATGGGAAAACACCTACTGTGGAAATCTTCTTAAATGTATAGCCCAAATGTTGAGGAACTTTTTTATCTGAAGTGTTGTATGTTGTACATTTGAAACGGATTACGTTGCATTGTAAAGCATCTTAAACTTCCCAAACTGAGTTAGGCTTAAGTCTGCGAGAACACGTATTTATGTTATGTTGGTATAGGGTTATGTACATGTACATGTATGCACACTGGTCTAAATAACTGGCTGCAAAATCACAGTATGTCACATCGTTGCTGCCCTTATAAGGTCTTCCTCAACAGCAATCACAAACAACTCTTGCCTTTCATCCGTTCAGACGGCTGGGTTCTTAAGGCACCCCACTGGGCCCAGCCTTTTCTCTGATCCCCGACTGGGGATTTAAGCCATAAGAGGCCAAGTTAATATAGGACTGAAGATAAATGGTGGACGTTTCACCCTGGTGTGCTGCAAGTAACTGGGTTTCTGTAGTTCAATTCTAAGAAAAGATTTTCATTTTATAAAGGAATTGAGTTTTAAGTTTGAATTTGGTAGAGGGGTTGGACATTTTAACTTGTGTCGGAGAAACAAAATCAGATGTTATTTCCTCCTTGACTGAACACTGGTAAAATGCACCATAAAAACCAACACAATGTGTCAGTATGGGTGGTGGTGTCACTAAATAGTCATTATTTTACATTTTATTGGACTGTGTTCAAAGACTGACAGGAAAAGCAGAGAAAGACGATCATGGTACAGTGTGTGCATTAGACTGCTATGATATGACGGGATTACCAGTGGTTCATGTTAACTGATTTTCTTTTTTCTAACGAATCCCCAGTCTCCATGTTGTTTGAGCTTTAAAGGAATGGAGTGGTGATAAATCCCTCAGTGGGGGGTTCGATGGGCTTGTCACACAATTTCTCATGAAACACTGTTGTCTTATTAAGACTAAGCTACTGACACCTGAATTGAACAGCTGGTAGAGGATAAGACGCATGCATTTCTAAAGACGATTCATGTAGGTTACGTGAAGAACATTTTCAGACTTACAATTAATGCAAACAAAACATATCCACTGTATTAATGCGCACGTTAAAATGGAGGCATCTCACATTAACGGTCACAACGCTGTGCTCTGCCTTTTTTAACAACAACTTACCAAGTTGGGTTAGCTATAAGGCTATAACAACCAGTGAAAAATGAAGTAGCAGGGGAGGACGAGTGGAAGATTGAGAGACAATGTCGGCTGTAATAAGACGATAGAATATGGTGAGAAGGGAGCTGACATGGAAGCAGTGGTTTTCTTTGGCCTGTATATTATTCTTTCCCCCTGAGAGAACTGAACATTGAGTGATTGTAGTCGGACTGCTCATTATCTTGTTTGATAAATCTGCACTGACGCTGGAAAGCGTGTGGTGGAAGAGGTCAGAGGTCACTCAAAAGGTTTTTGATGAATCAGCTGTCCTCGTGTTTTAGGTTGTTTAAATAGACATAATCAATACCTGCTGTATTTGCTGTTGGTGGTTTGGTAATTTTGTAAAGCATGGTTCACTCAAAACTACGTCATTGCTTTACTACCTTTTTTTTCTTTCTGTTTTTTATGTTCAGATCATCATTTAACTATTAACATTTTATCTTTTCTCATATGTGTGGGCAGAAAGCCCAGGGTGACAAATTAGGCTGGTGCTTATCCTGGCTACATTCTGCTCTTACTTATCGAAAAGAAGACAAGTTGTGGTAGAAATGTTGGTTACGTTATCCAGTTATGGACTTTTAGTAACATCTTTGGTTGTTTTTTGGGCACATTGTAATGTCCAGGACCTATATTCTGCTGTGTATCCATTTTACATATTTTTTTTGATGCTAAATTCCACTTAGGAGACGGTACTGACAGTTCCAAGCAGTGTCAGTACTGTGGCCCGTTGACAAAGAAGTTCATTTCCTGCCGCGAACTGGACATCACCAATGCCACCTAATTAGTGGTATAGAGAAATATAAAAGATTTACAGTAGTGGTACTGGGGGCATAAATAGGATACCAGTGCACAGGGGTGGAAAAAGTAAAACAGGATGTCAAAGGTATCAGCTGAAACACTAGTAGCCTAGCTAGACAGTTTAATAACTGTTGCTTATAAACTATAATGCAATATTAGAGTTTTAAACTTATTATTTGTATAAAATCGTATGTCTTTTAAAAAGAATTGTACTTGGACTGCAATCGTCTTACCACAGAATTACACCTTGTACTAGCTAAAGGAAACATTGCACCGGCACACACTTCTGCAACAATCTTGTCATATTTAACAGTTTATTTGATTAACCTTTAGCACGAAAACAAAAGTAAACCGCTGACCTCGTTGCCTTGGCACCAGTGTTCTCAAATGTTGCACATTACAAGGGGCATTAAATTCAATTTACAGCTGGAGAGAAAATGTGAGATAGAAGAAGTTTCCGAGTACAAAGCGATAAGAGATTTTTAGGAGTAAACAAGAGTGAGGTTATTTTGCTCACAATTAATAAATGCAGCAGGACCCACGAGTCATTTTTATTCCACTTTAATTCAGTTTAGGTATTTCCAGCTTGTTACATATTCCTCTTTTGGGAGCCGTTGAAGAGGCAGTGAAGAGACTAGAGGCTAGAGAGATGTGGATGTTGATGCGTTTTCAGGTGCTCTGGCGATCTCCTGCAGGTAATCTTTCTCCCAGCAGGATTTTACAAGGTCACACCATTACTTCTTTCCGTCTCTCTCTCTCTCTCTCTCTCTCTCTCTCACTCACTCTCTCTCTCTTTCTCTCTCACTCACTCACTGCACACTTCCCATCTCTCGCCTTAATATTCCACCTTTTGCAGTGGCATTTCTCTCTCACCTTTTTGGCTATGGTTTCACAATTTCTGTCCCTGGGCCAATGAGAAATTGTTGCATGCTGTTGAATGTATGACAGTGTCAACTTGTGTCGTATGAAAAGCTGTATGTGCAAAACTCGGAATCAGCGCTGTCGATGTGCTACTGTGCCTGTTTGAAAAAGAAAAAGGCTGTTATGTTGGTACATAGGCCGTGTGCGTGATTTTAAAGCAACAATTTAGAGGATTTATACGTAATTCACAGTAATGTGATTCAGAAGAGGGCTCTGCATCTCATTAGCACCTCATTGTGAAATTGCAACAGAGATGAAGAGAATGTTGTAGAAGGCAAAAAAGATGTGAATGAAGTGGGTGAGAGGTGAGGTGGAGGTGAGAGTTGAATATGAGGGATTTGGGGTGAGTTCAGTTTCAGGTTTTTTTTACAAGGCATCCCAGTAATAACACACATTTCACCACAGCAGGAAAAAAGGCAAAAATGTGTCTGTTGTACTGGATATTAGGAGAAACAAAGGAGATTGATTGACAATGGTCTACATCCAATCAGGGCGCTAAACACAATTCGCTGTAAAAAAAAAAAAAGTGCACAAACTGAGGACTCGAAGGGTGAACCGCGTTATAGCGAGCCACCACTGTACTTCATTAGCAGATATTACATTTTTGGTTTGCTATTGTATAAGAAAAAATTTGTTTTTAAGGCATCAGTCAATTACTGGAAAAAAATAATTGTTGTTTATAAATGTAATCTCACTCATCAATTAATATCAAAGTTAAGTATTTATAAGCCTTGTATTCATTTATGTATTTTGTATGCGTATTGAAAGTGCCTTTGGTTACATCTTGTTGGTTTGAAATTGTTACTGAATGTGGGGAAATGTCGGTGTGAGATGTAGCTGATCTGACAGATGGCATATGAACAGTACAGCACTCGCCCTCTGTTCACCTGTGATGACAGAAACACACCCAACACCTGCTGCTCCACCCTTCTCTCCCTCCGTTTTCTCTGTTTCAGTGAAACTGCCTCAGTGACATGAAAGACACGAACAGAAATTTAGTTGATCTTTTTCGCTGACTATAGCTCAGTTTTATTAGGTAGTCATATTTGTCTTTGGTGTTTGAACGAGTTGACGAGTTCTAGTTGACTTTTCCCGTCATATAAGGGAGGTCTTAATGTTTGCAAAGTCATTGTTTGTTTTTGTACCTGTGAGGGTGAGAAAGCCTGAGAGACTGACTGACTCAGGTGGCAGGTGTTGGTGTGCATGTGTGCACGACAGTCAGCATACCAGCTGTCATGTTCCTATCAAGTATCTTTAGTTACACAGAGAGGGATTTAACGCTAAACAAAATCCTGTGACACTGAAACATGATCATTCTGGATCTATTCACCTCCAGACGAGTACAATGTGGACACTGGTACATTAACAAATTACATAAATGCATATTCACCGTGTACTTGTACACGCGTAGATCATCCCAAAAAGTGTGGAAGCCTTTAACTTTCTGTTTCAGCATTCTGTTTTACACGAGTAATTATTTATTGATAGTGCTTTACTGTGAGAGAGGAAAAGCAAGTGCCGGAAAAGACGTGCATGCATTCTCCTGAGGGGCACCTGTAGCCTTTAGGCCTTTTCCCTTTTGAGCCGTCACCTTTTTTGTGAGATGATGATCCCAGAGGCAGCTGGTGTTAACTAAACAAGTTGCGACCTGGAAATCGCTAAGCTACTGCGATATTGTAAGCTATATAAATGTAAAACAAAATGACATTCAGTGTGTCTGAATGAGTCCTCATCCTCAATGCACTTTTAGGTCTTCGCTCTGTGGATGTCACTTTCATATTCTGTATGTATCAGTATAGAGGCATCTGTGTTAACCAGCATCTTTAGAGAATATTCATCTCCCCGTGCGGTACGTGTTGAATATTTGAAATGGATAACATTGCAGGTTCTGCCATCAATCAACACTCCGTAACCCCCCATGACAAAGAAAAAAATATTTCTTGCTACAGTTACCTTTATGATGAAGGGTGCTGGATACAAGTCAAAAAACTATTTCATCAAACTGTATTTGGAGTGACACATGCCCAAGGCTTACAACTTGGCTATATATGTTGTATATATTATATGTGTGCAAAAACGATGGATGCACAGAAACACAGCAAGATGCCAAGCTCTATAAGGCATGAGGTTAGTGGGCCAATGCCTTAGTATACCTGGGGCAGTCCCTAACCTCGGAGGTACCGTGAACAAACGGACACATCAGTGAATATGAAAGGAAGGTACACTGCTGTGGGGAATCAGGTCACATGTGGCATATAGGCCACTGTACATTCCTTGGCCGCCTGAAAATTACTGTGATATATCAGTGACAGTGACGGTTATTAGATAGTTTTGCGTTTTTTTATGTCTTGCTCTGTGTAAAATAGTACTAGTAGTTGCTGTGCTGTGCTGTGTTGTACTTAATTTATAAAGTTACTTTGAAGCTATAGAACGTCCTATCCTTAGTATGGGATAAATAATGTACTATTTAATGTTCTCTTACTAAATCTGTGTCTTCTTAAAACTTATTTGAAGTTTCATTCTCTGTGATAAACCTTTATGATATCCAGATCATTTGACCTATGACAGCTGGGAACGGAATGATCTGGCATGTCTCATTAATGTGACTTTAGCACTCAGATGTGATAAAATGTCTGTCTGCCCAAATAACCTCATTTTTTGCTAATTGAATGGAATGAATAAGAGTGAGGGAAAGATGTAGTAAATGTGGTTCAACAAAAGAGGCCGAGGCAGCTCTAATTATCCCTAGATATTCACTATCTCTCCAACAAGTCAAATGTATTTTAAAAAAATCATCCCTTTCTGTGAGGCCTTTCTTCTTCCAGCCCTCTACCCCACCCCTTCCCCAACCTCTCTTTTCTAATGTAATGAACCTAGCCTTGAACCTTTCTTTTAATTGGTGTTGACTCAGAAGAGAATGCCATGTGTGGAGGGAGAAAAAAAAATCATTTTTAAAATATTCCATAAATTAATTTTTTAAAGTAAGGGGTTCCTACGTATCAATTTAATCAGTTAGTTGGCTTTGTGCTCACTGCATCTGTGGATTTTAAATGAATGTTATTTAGAGTAAATAAGGCACTGTGGTTAAATGAGGAGGTCTTTTAGAAGGATGAGGCACCATAGAGCCACTTTAGTCTGCTTTGGAGACGAGACGTCGGCTAGGAAAATTAACAGGCTGAATGAATGTTTAGAATTTGTAGCCTCATAATGAGACTACCACATTCAGCATAGACCCCCAACATATGTACTCACTCATGCACAATGCAATAACTGTAAAGTTAGTATTGAATCCCAGCTATATTTTGTGTTGTCTGTAAAAATTTTACCCTTTTGAGTTTTTTTTTTTTTAAGTTTTTAAAAAAGAAACACAAATCTTGGGGTGAAGCGAATGGTGTCTTCACACCAGGTTATGCAGAAGTTATAGAACTCTTTGTAATAACTCACATATGTTCCAATTGTTTTGTCATCAGGCCACTGAACATATTATCTCGGCCAGTGTTAACCATGAAAAGTCTAAGTAAGCTAAGTGTACTGCTCTGAAGCCAAACAGTCAACAGCACTATATCAGATGCTAGTGCATCTGATAAAGTGCTGTTTCCTGTTGTGAGTGCACGGAACCAGTGTTACCATGCTGCACTACACCACAGGTAATGAATAGATCAATAAAAGATTGTATAAGTTGTGTACACAGTTGTGTACACGTACATATAACCATTCATACTGTATTGTGCGGACTCTATGTTGGGTTCATCAATAGTCTATAGAAACTGTTGCATTTTGCTCCAACACACTGTAAGCAAATAGTCATGGCTGAAATCGTCGGCACTCCTGGCTATTTTCCACAAATGCACAATTTCTCCCAGAGATTTGTTGCAGTTCCAAATGTTTTGGTATAAACATGTTTATCCTCTTTATATGCACTAAATCAACGGATAAGAAAAAAAAACTAATTTAATGTAATTTCGCACAGAACTCCAGAAATTGACTAAATTATTGGCACCTCTTCAAAATTATGGGTAAATCTTTTTATTTCAAGCACACAGCAAGAAACAGGTGCTGACAATATAGCAATCACACCGAAAGCCAATTAAAAAGGAGAACAGTTGACTCAACCTTCATGTTGTGTCTGTGTGTGCCACACAAAGCTTGAAGAACCAAAGGAAAAGCATTGAGAACTCAAGGCTACAAGTTAATCTACAGAGAAAGATGTTCCTTTGTCCACTGTCCACAACATTATCAAAATGTTTACAACACATGGCACTGTAGCTAATCTCCTTGGACTTGGAAGAACTTTGAAAAAAAAAGAGACTAAAATACAGGATTGTCCAAATGGTGGACAAACAACCCCAATCAACTTCCAAACAAATTCAAGGTGTTCTGCAAATTCGAGGTGCAACAGTGTCAGCTAACGCTATGCGTTGTTGTCTGAACAAACGCTATGCTGAAACGCTGAAACGCTATGGCAGCAAATCCGGCTGACACAGTAACATAAAAAGCCAAACTGGAGTTTGCCAAAATGTACTTGAGAAAGCCAAAATTTCAGGTAGAGCCTATTTTTATAGAGCTTGTATTATTTACAGAGGACAGAATTAAAATTTATTATAGCAATCTTCCGGGAGAAATTATGCGTTTTACTGGAAAAATTCCACTGGTGCCAATAATTTCATCCATGACTATAAGATGCAATTTTGTAAACTACAGTATTTATCTGCAGACTTAATTAGAATCGTTTAGCTGTATAGAACTGTACATATCCCCCCCAAGGCTTATCGGGTCATTCTTTAACCCTGTTCATTTTTAAAAAGTACTAATTTCAATGTTTCAACTCAATATGACAGAAAAGTTTTCAATAACCTACTGTGTGAACAATTTTACTTGATTTGACTCACTATCTGCGAACTCATAATGTACGCAATCAATGTTAATTCTATGAATTGCTACATTTTATTCGCAAGTCATGTGGTTAAAATTTTGATTTAGCTTTGACAAGTTTTCAGGACAGTTCTTATGTGTTAATGGATAATATTGTATTCGTGTTGACTCAAAAAAAGAAAGATTTGCACAGATAGTTGAGGCATTTCAGGTCATTGAGCATGTGCCTTTCCACTCTTGAAAACCCCTTGGTTGAAACAATTTATGACCTTGAAACCCATCATGATTGTTTATGCTTGGACTAATTTTGTGTGAAATCATTCAACCAGTAATGTCCTTTCACCCCTGCCATCCTAGCAGGGATTTCAATATGTCTTATCTTTGTGTCATGGGTTAAAAAAAGTGCACAGTATGCCAAGCTGTGTGCCTGCACATATACTCAAATATTGTCAAATTGATTCACACAAAAGGAAGTGACTATGGCTCCAAATGACGATTGCCTGGTAAAGCCCTCTGACCTGTTTAGTCTGACACTAAGCTGCCACACTGTCAGACAATTGCCAGTACTGCACATGCAGCAGTTGTATGTGTTTTATTTATTTTCATTAGGTGAGAAAACTATCCATTTAAGTGTTTGTTTTGTGCTACAGATCTTCTATTCTAACCCTAACCCTAACTACATTTGTCAACACAAGACTGATCTACTTTGAAATGCTGGATGTGTATAGCACATTAGTAGTGCATTGAGGTACATTACAGATTGTAACTTGTCAGTGTTTTGTAGTGTTGTAGTCAAGACCGCCCAAACAGAGAACAAGATATTGCCGAGACCAGAGGGTATCAAAACCAAGACACTGCCAAGATTTTAGGGTACCAAGACTAAGGCCAACACACACTAAGGCGAGACAAAGACCAAAGCTGCTCTCAGATCTCAGATGCCCTTCCATTTGAAGAAAGTCTATATCGTGTTCTTTTACTAAACTAAACAGCCTCATGTTACTTATCTTATGTCATTTCTGTCTTTTTACAATCACTGTAAATATTCTCTGTAACACACTCAGATATGTGTTGCGAGCGTTCCGCTGTGAGTGACACGTGCGTTGATTAGTAAGCTGCATCAAAAACCTCCTTGAAATAGTTCAGTTGTTCTATTGACAGTCAATGATTCCTTTAAGTTCCTCTGCCGGGAGCATGAATACTGCTCGAAAAGTTAGAAACTGTCCCACTTTCTTTGAGTGTCAAAAGCAGCCGGTGTTTCAGCAGGTAAACTGTTTGAGACAACGTGGGACGTTAGCATCACAGATATTGCCTAACTAAAATTAATGATTCTAATCCCATATTAAATAAAGTTACACGGAAATGAAATGACGATTAATACCTTTTAATACTTTTTAATGGCCTTACTTTTTGCTTATGTGATTTACTACCTTTTAATACTCAGACACCCTGTTTGAGCTGAGCAAACACTCTTGGTTTTACTGTGCTAGCCAGTGTCTGTTAGATAGCACCAGCTCTCAAATGTTCCCTGACACTTTCCCTAAAATTTTCTCAAATACACAATATTTTGTCAGATTTAGGAGTTTTCCTCATAGTTGGATGACCAGAAATGCAGAGCTTCCTCCCCCCCCCCCATTTCATCAATGGGGGTCTCATGTCTTGGTCTCATGTCCGAGACCAAGACAAGACAGAGACCAAATAGAGTCGAGACCAAGATTGATCTCAAGAACTACAGCGCAACTGTTTTTAACGAGCTAAGGACCCAATATGCTGCTGTTTCACTGCTAACACTGATATGTGGGTGTATGTCTTTTCCCTACCTAAAGTTATGACTGTCTAAAATCTTTCCACAACAAACTAAGGGCCTTCTCTTATTTCGATGTCCCATTACTGCCTCTCCTCTTGAAAGTGGAATTTTGAGATTTTTATAAGATGGGAGTCATCGGACTCTTAAGAGGTTCTGTTTTGGTGCTTGTTACGACCCTGGCTCGTTAGGCGTAACATAAAATACAACCGAGATGGAAGGTTGTGATACAGCTGTCAGCTGGTTTTAAAGAATTGTCAGGGGAAAATATATTAATAATTCTGACAAAATTATGACAACAATATGCTCACACCAGTAATAGGAACAAAAGGAGGGGATGCAACACTCTTACAATATAAAAAGAAAACCAAACCAAAAACATCCCTTAAACACCAAAACTTAAGAAACAAGGCCAACAAAAGTAATTTAAGGATAGCAGAACTACTTAACAAAACTAGTGGCATAGATCCACAGAACACTAAAAATACAACGAATCGAGTCAAAAGACACAGAACCACAAAGCCACAACATAAGCTAACGGGTTCAAAAAACTAGCTGGTGCAGAGGCAGTCAGTTCACGAGAGAGAACAGCTGCCCTGTGTGTTGGTGAGCAGCTGCTTTTAATACGGAGCCAACGAGCTCATCCTGGTCAGCCATTGGTGGGTTGACTGTCTTCAAGCAGGGCAGGAGAAAAGGGGGTGGAGCCAGCCAGGGCGTGGACCCAAACCAGAGGCTGACACGAACCACCAACCAGGAGCAGGCACTGGCACAGCTGAATTTACATGCGGCCAGCTGTCTGGAATACACTTAAACACTCTCAAATCACAATAAGGCCTGAGGCCGTAACAGTGGTCACCTCTTTGTTGTTCAGTCAAGTGCTCATCTCTAATGCAGTTCCCTGCAGATATGTCTGAATGTTTGTGTGGGTCGTAGTTTCTGCTTTTTATTAGCATCTTCTCTATTATGAACCATTCAAGCAGCGAATACAACTCATTTACTGTAATGCAATATTTATCACACATTCAACTCATTTTTACAAGACAGATGTCATCCACTTCACAGCACCAGGCAGGTGTGTGGCTCTTTTTTTCTTTTTAAAGGCCATAATCTGAAGGCCTTGCATTTCCTCACTCTAGAGTTTACTAGGCCCACGTTGACAATTGGGCTGCATCTCTGATATACCCGAAGGTCATGTGAGTTGGTCATAAACCGGGATGTTATAGATGTATTGATTGGTCAACAGATTGCCTGAATCCTGTAAAATGCAGCTCTAACACGAATGCCTTTATTAACCACAATTGCAAGAAGTGTGGAAAACTGAAAACGAGTCAAGCTTTTTTTTTTTTTTTTTACTGTATGGTTGTATTTGGACATGAATATGGTCGAGGTTCCTTCAGATCAATCTCGTTCTTCTGCTATCAAGGTATTTAAATGGAGACCGGAAACAATGTTCTGAGAGACTCAATCCAACCTTTGCAACATGTCTTAGGTGCTTAGGTTGCCCAAATTTATACGGTCTTTACCATCACTTACCACAACTCACTTTTATAGACCTGCTTTCATGTAATTATCTTGTATTGATTAAATTAGACATCCCTTTTCTTGCCCTTGTTTTTTATTACTATGCTTTTATTTCCCTTTCTTTCCGCTGTCTTTATTTCAGTTTGTTCTTGTTCAATGTCTCTTTATGAGGATCATCTCATCCTATCCTATGCAATTCAACAGCCGTTGATGAGTCTGTATTTCTGGTTGTACATGCGAGTTAAAGACAAATCCCACAGGATTCTGCAGCTTTACCTCTTGAACCACTCTCTCATCCCTCAATCTCAATCCTCCCTCACAACCTTTAAGCTTACGTTCTCCCTTTTTTTTTAATTTTGAGTCTTGTTGTCATCCTTTATCTTCTTCTTCCTGTCCCTTTCTTGTGAGGAAGATGTGTTTTTAACAGTTCGGATATTCGTCTTTAGTGCTCATTACCAGTTTCTCCCTTGTTTCTGCTTCTTATACTTTCCCTAAACTTGAAGTCAATGCATGCTTCACATTTTTTCCTAAGCCATCCTTGTTTACATTTTCTTTGTTAATAAATAAAATAATTTATAAGCGGCATACTGTTTTTAATGTTTATCTTTGTGTAATAATAAAATTAGTTCTAATCTAAGTATGCCAGCTATAAACAAAAGGCAAGAATAGGCCAAACACTTTTTTTATAACACTGCATTTCTTGTTTTACATGTACTACTTGTTTGCTTCCTCCTCTCTTTCCTATTTACCTGATTATATAGGTAACTATATACTATAAAGATGTTCTTTTGACAGTTTCCTGTCAATCACTCATGTACATTTCTTTATCTCAACCCTATCTTTTTCTCACTGCTACATCTTCGAGAGGCACTCGTCTAGTACATGAACAGCTTTCATTTAGTTTATTTCATTGGCAGTTAGATCCCTTCGGCTCAGAGTTGGTTGCTGTTTTATTTATACTGTTTGTATTTCACAGTTTTCTTTTTTTTGTAAACTTTGGTGGTACACTTACTCACAGAGGAAAGGCTGTATTCTTCAGTAGAATTAACTGTGTTATTTACACATTTACTCAGTCTGGGTTGTCAGTCAGCGATGCAGATAAATCTCAATGCACTGCAAAATATAAATAAAACATCAAACAACCAAACCATATTCTATGGTCTCCTAACTAGACACAAGTAAGTCAAAAATATGATATTGGAACGGTGACTAAACACAGGAAGGCATTGTAGTGTAAGAATAACTTAGAGGGAATTGGAAAACATGTGAAGTGAAAGATTAAATACATTTGGTCTAACCCCCCCCCCCACACACACACACACACACCCCCCCACACTAACTCACATCTTAATTATTGAGGCTTGATGGGTACTTAACCTTGCCCATTGCTGCTTATGCTAATGCAGAGAGGTCAGGAGTGTGCTTATTGGCTGGCTTGCTGTCAACTCAGCCAGAAACAACTGTCGGGAGTGTGGATGAGAGGAGGAGGGACGACAGGAGACTGACGAGCAAGGACACAGGAAAGGGAAAAGAGAGGGCAGGGGAAGTTGAAATGTAATAAAAAATACATTTTTTACTTGTTTTACTATTTCAAATGTTAGAATAGCTTCATTAATCAAACACTGTTGGTGGCATACTTGGGACAGTTATAACAGCTTACACACATTGATAAACGATGTGTTTCTGATGAAATAAAACAAATGAATCATAATCAGATTGCAAATTAATTAAGCCTCAATCTTCCTGTTGTGCGTGTGGAAGAATAATTTGTCCGCATTCTCTGGCAAAAGGGATCTAATCTTGTTCGGTGTATTAGCCTTTTGAAAGAAATTCGCTTAAACAGGGTTGAAGTTGCAAAGGTTATGTTTGGCTGCACATTTCATTTGAGGGTAGCCTCACTGTTGCGTAGTGTCCCAGTTACAGCATGCACGTGTGCCAGAGTTGACTTCGGTTGACATTGAGGTAGGCCAGTTTCAAATGCCATATTTGGCACTCGGCCTTTGCCTTCTACACTTGTGAAGTGTTCCTACACAGCTTAAATGTTTGGCCTCCCTTTAATGTCCACAGAAAGATGTGATGAAGGAGGGACGTCGGGCGCCCTAGTTTTATTTTCATATTTTATTAGTGCAGTTAAATCTAAGTTATTACCAATATCTTAAATTTAGTTAAAAATAAACGGAATATATAACTTGAAAAATCAATACCTATCAACAAAATATTTTCAAAGTATTGATTAATAAAAAAACAATCCTACCTGTGTATTTATGTACATTCCAGTTACAAAACCTTTACTCACTATTAACTTACTGTACCATTATGACCTCATCATTTAAGCAACGTGTTTGTTGAGGAGCATATGGCTAGCTCCATGTGTGTGAGCTCATCCTCTTCCCCCATGTAGCTGTCTATATAGGACTTAGGGCTTTCAACAGCAGGGAGAGTCATCGAGAGGACATTCATACACATAAGTCACAGCTGCTACCTTGTTTGAATGTTTCCCTACCGAAAAAACTGCTTCATTGCATTCCAGGTATTTGTCTCAGATTTTTGTCTTGTTTTCAATAAATATAACCTGACTTTGTATATTTGATGAAGACTACATACATCCGAAATAGAAATAAATGATTGCAACATTAGAAAGGAGGATCATGAGAAGCTGAAGAAATACCAAGAGCTGAGAGAGGAGCTGGAAAGGATGTGGAAAGTGAAGGTAATGTTCCCTGTGGCAATCAGAACACTCGGGGCAGTGACTCTCAAACTGGAAGAGTGGCTCCAGCACATTCCCATAATGACTGTGTTCGGAAGAGCACAGTATGAACAGCAGTATGAAGGAAGGCCCTCTGTTTCACCTCATGTTTCCCAGAGAGAAAGTTGGAAATGCCTCGTATATAGGTCATTCACCGTGGTCCGTCTTAATACCCAGAGTTACTTTAATATCCTTTTTGCAGCAAGAGACCTCTCCAAGTCTCCCTGATCAATTTAGTTGGACGTTTAGTCTGGTCTAATTTAACTGATTCCCTGTGTCCACTCAACTGTAAAAAATGGGATGTACAGCACAACCCTCCCCACCATACATTTATGCATGTCTATTGTACACTGTTGCCATCACCATTTTGGATCCTTGGCATCTGTACTAATTTCTTGTATGAAAGAAAGACAAAACAATGTGATAAAACAATAAAATGACAGATGGGCTACTGAATGCAACATCACTATTTTTACGCACATTTTGATTAAATGCGTTTGGAAAATCCAGAAAACTAAAGTGAGTTTTCTCCACTGCTTAAAATATCTCTTATTCAAAATTTGCTTTAGAAGCTCCACCTGTTCCGCTACTATTAATGAGATGCATTTTCCACACTCATTCAGCATGAGACAAAAAGAGTGTTTGGGTGTTGTATTGTTTCCTTTGTCTTTTGGGGATGTCTTGATTAGTTTGTCTTTATAAAAAATTAAAGAAAAACAGGATGGGACTAAAATCTCACTGACTGGTGTCAGTTTAACACAGATTGGTGTGTTAATTTGTCTGTACTGGGCCTGTAGGTGTTTTGACCCTGTGTGTGGGTGTGAGTGTGTGGTCTTGAGGCTATAGAGAGCACAGAGCTGACAGGGGGCCGTAGAGATTTAGGGCAAGGTGCCAGGGAAGCCAAGGAAATGTGCGAGTGCACACACATGCACAGACCTTGTCCTCTGATCTCAGGGGACATCTGCTCTGGTCCGGGTCACTGGCAGCGAGCGCTCAGTCGGGCTCAAAAGTATCACCACGGCAACTGCATCGCATAATCCCCATTCCATCTCATCCCATCTAGGAACTGTATGCGACGTGATTGGCCTGTTCCCTCTGGGGCTCTGAAGCGACAGCTCAGGCGCTGTCTGCTTCCTCGCTGTGTCAGCAATGGCTTGGAGTCTGTGGGCGGGGAGCAAGTTGCACATTAAAGGAACGTTTGGTGCATTTTGGCAGGAGGCGGTGTGAATTATGCAGATGTACGTGTGTTTGTGTGTGTGCAGAGATGCGAGGATGAGTCCTTAATAAGAAACTGTACGGAGAGACCAAGCTCCTCTGAGTAAATCTATTCCTTTTTCCCCTCTGTCTCACTTCAGAGTTTATGCTCGTTTCCAGATTGAAGTATTTCCTAGAATTGTACATCATAACACTGTTATGACTGTCTGTTTACACCAGAACTGAGAGTTGTACTCCTTATTCGTTTCTTTCTATAGTAAGCTCACAATGCGTGCGTGTGTGTGTGTGTGTATATATATATGACAACATGTGCTTATTGGAGTCCAATGTTAAAACATGACCCTGTCAACACAGCACTGTATTAAGAAGCAAAGATAATAAGACTAAACTTGCCCTGTAAAAAAACAAATATTTTCCTTTCAGTCATCTCTGACGGAGTTCAGCTTTAATATACCCCCCCCCATTCCTCATTCTTGTGACATTGTGAGCTTTAAATTGAGTTTTCTACCCTCACCTTTTTCTTTCCATGCTCATGCCACTCTCTCACTTACGCTGTCTGCTTCCATCACTATTTGTCTTTGTTTTGCTGACGAAGACAAACACTGTCTGAATTAAAGCACAACTGACAGTTTCCTTCCAACTCGTTCGCTCCTCCTCTGTCCTCCTCCCACGATTCTTCCCTCACTTACATGCCTCCTACCTTTCGTTCCTCCCTCCCTCACTCTAACTGTCAGGAGGCTTCATCATTAAAGATTCATGGCCGAGTCTGGGCAGCTTCTCCAAAAGCTTTTGTCAGACAGAGCAAGTGTCTCAAATATCACTGCCACTAACTGAAGGTGACATGCTGTATTGTATATTCCCATACACACATTCAAACACCCCTCGAGGATGGGTATTCAATTTGCAATCGGCACAGCCCCTTTTAATTCAAATGATCATGAAAATGGGATTCTTAGTCCTTCTCTCAAGTGATAATTTGCAACTGTTGGCTCTTATTTCAGTGACTACTTCATGCTGCACTTAACATTTATGAATTTATAAATATTATAACATGTGATAAATATCTAAATATTTCATAATATTTGCTGATTTTGTCTTTGATGTCCTTGGTTATAGTGACCTGTTTTCTTACAAACAATGTTAGGAATTTCATCATATGTGTTTATTCTTTCTTTTAGTAAAGTGTCTACTGCCTTCCCTCACTTTTTCTCTCATCTACGTACATGCACATGAAGTCTTAAAGTATGATTAAACGGTTTGTTCTAACGGCCATTTTACAATATCCTTAGTCTTTTCTGAAATCTGTTGTGACGTGTTTGCGTTCTTTTTTGGCATCTAGGGCTCTAATAGACCCAGTAGGGTGTCATATAGTTTAATACTGGGCTGGTGTGGGAGTCCGAACAGATCAAGCTGTGCTGATTGTCAACATTCTCATTCACGTTGGCTCAATGACGTAGGATTAATCCTTTGTGTTTAATATGACAAAATTATGAGTAGACAACTTTAAAGGGACAATTTCATATATATATATATATATGTATATATGTATATATATGTATATATGTATATATGTATATATATATATATATATATATGTATATATGTATATATATATATATATATGTATATGTATATATATATATATATATATGTATATATGTATATATATATATATAATAACCATTGCACCTTCTAAACGCACATTGTTATAACTACAAAACATTTTACACGTCATGCTGCCCTATTTGAAGTCCGACATTTAAAGCTGCTCTCATTTAGACCCCTCCTATTCTAACCCTCTTAATAAATCACTTTATTTTTAACTATATGTCAGCTTAAGTTTCTGATCCCTGTTATATAAATGTGTTACTCTGCCATTATTCTTGCTACTATTTTTATTCTGATCCATGTATGTTTTTTTTGCTTTGTTGGTACAGAAAAGCCCAGGAACAGCAAAAAAAGGTGGTAGTAGCAGGATGTGTTCCCCAGGCCCAGCCACGGATGGACTACCTCAAAGGACTCAGCATCATTGGGGTATGTGTACTTGTGTACTTTAACTTTTATGAAGAGATAACCAGTGTGTAATGTAGGGATGTGCTATTACAGAGTGTATTGCAGGCATAGTTTTCGGACTTTAGCTTATGCACAGCTCTTTCAATTGGGTTGAGGTCTGAACTTTCACTGGGCGAACACAGAACCTGTGTATGAGGTGTTTCTGCTGCAGTGTTCTGTTTAGTTTTTGCGAAACATGGCACTGGGCCTTAAGGCAAAACAACTCCACTTTGGTGTAATTTGTCCCTAGGGTATTGTTCCAGAGGTCTTGTGGTTTATTCGGATGCATTTCTGTGAACGTTATGCTTTCAAGTTCTTTCTGCTGACAGGCCACACTTCTTCAGTTTTCTTCTAATTGTTGTGTCATAGTCTTTGACATTTAACATGCTCAGTGAGGCCTTTGGGGTCAGAAATGTAGCTCTTGGGGCTTTTTGTGTTTCTCTGTGTGTTGCATGATGTGACCTTGAGCTTGTGCTGGGATGTACACACCTGGGAAGACTGACAACTGTGTTGAAGGCTACACGTTGGGAATAATTCTCACTGTCGACTGATGAACTTCAAATAGTTTTGAATTTATGGTCGGTTTTATAATCCTTTACAGACAGATGTACAGCAACAGTTGCCTCTCTAAGAATGTTGGCTTTTTCTTTCCCTCTTGACATCATTTTAAGGTATACCTGAATGCTCCAGACCACTAAACTGGCAAAATGTCTGCCTTTACAGAGGTTTTCCAATCAGCTGATGATCAGTTAAGCAAGGCATGATGATTAGCAATAGCTAGCTGCAGCCGTCCCTCTTAAATCTTCTATGGAAGCAGTAAGGGGCACTTAGTTATATCCACATTTTCTTTTGTCTTTCTTAAATAAATAAATGAACGGTGAAAACACGTGTTGTATTTGAGATATATTTGTCTGCTGAATATTATGTTTTATCACGTATAAAGCTTGCAACATGACTGTATGAAGGAATTGTTTCTTTCACGCGGAATCAACCTTCACCACAAAAAAACCCTTTAATTTCATGTTGCTGATTTTATTCGTTTTAAATGCTTGGTTGGAAATGTGGGACAAATCAAACAATCCAGTAATGATGAATGTGACCGTTTTTAAAAATGAAAGGTTAGGGAAGACACAAAAGTTATCTTACATATTGTTTACCATACATAATGTAATTTCATTGAAGTAAACACACCGTAGTGGTATATAATTACATGCAAATCAGATGACATGTATGTATAATAAAATAGGAATTTGATAGACAAGGAATGTATTTGTAATAGACTTCAAGGTGAGGCAGAACCAATGGGACGTTTTTTGATTGTCATGAGTAGATTGGATTATTCATCGACGCACACGCACACACACGCACACTCTGTGTTTGTTGCCATATGTGCATGTTCATTTGTGTGTGTGTACACCATCACTATCCCTGTGAGGACCAGCTGATGAGAATGCCTATTTTCTCTTGCTGATTCGGCCCTTAGTTCAGAAAAACAGAATCCCACCCTCCACCCCAAAACAAAATTTGATATTTTATAAAACTGCCTGTCTTGATTGTAAATCAGAAAATGCTTGTTTGGCATTGTAGTACATACAGGGAACAGAGCTTGGAATTATTGCTGCTATATTTGTGACTACACAGATTATGGCAGCAGTGTTCCTCCAGATAAATTACTCTGATTTGCTTTTTTACTACCACTGTCTGATGAAACCATAATTCAAAAACCTTTGCAGAAAATCTTCAGCATGCTTCTAGAATGCATGGAGTGGAAATACTAAACTGTTTCTTCTTGGCCTGTTTTCTGAGGCTGCCTTGCTTGCCTTGCCTGTCCTCTATGTATTCCCACTGGGAGGAGAATTACTCGTTATTGCATTTTAATGTGGACACAGGTAATTGCAGAAATGAGCTGGAACATCTGGTGTAGATGCCTGTTGTTTTGGCACAAAATCAGCGTTTTAGCTTTCAACCAGTCTAATCTAGACATATTCTTAGACCTTGGAAAGAAAAGGACATTGTGGCTGGTCCTCACTTTCGGACACACCCACAGATGGTTTGCTTTTAGCTTGGATTAGGTTTAGGTTAGAGTCGAGTAAGGGTTGGTTGCGGACATTTCGTTGGGATGGCTGGGTTCAGGGTAAGAGGCCAGAGAGTGCATTATGTCAATGACGGTCCTCAGAAAGATGGATGTACAAGCATGTGTAAGTGTGCACACTCTCCCCTTGTGTATTCTTGGGTAGTTACAATCAAGCACACAATGACGGTGACAGTTGGTGGGTTATGCAAATTAGATGCAAATATGCAGTCGTGAATTTGTATATAGTGATTGCGCTAACGGCTAGATGAGGGGTGTAGTTCTTCCTGTTGAATTCATTCCACTCAGATGACTAGTGTGTCAGCTTTTATATGTATTTCTGTTGTTTCTTCCTGGCTGAAGTGGAATGACATCTGTGTATTGTGTGTAAGGGCAACATTCATGCAAGCTCATAGTGTTTCACAACTGAACGAGACGTGTCACATCCTGTATCTGAGACGGATCACACAGATCCTTTTCAAAGTACACGGTGCTGGCCAGGTAATCAGGATTACAGTGGGGAGGCAATGTTATAAACAGGAGATACATGCTCAGCATTAGTCATACCATAGTGTCCGGTATTTCTTAAGTCAATATTATGTGTATTAGGGTAGAGTTGGCTTTTGTACACATGTTTGCATAGGTTTAAAGCTCCTGCTTTTCTGCTGACATTATGGATGAATTTTCTAAGATCCAATACTGAAAATGTAAATGATACTTGACCCTTAGTTATGAGTAAGGACACACTCTGCTGCTCTAAATTGACATTTAGACCTGAGCAGAAGAAGAGACTTAATTTCAGTGTGTACCATGCACACGGCTGCCTGCCTGCAAAGCACAGTATATCCTTGTGTGTTTGACATAAAGCTTACTTTAGGTAATGGGCCTTGAGGCTGGTTTCAAGGGCTAAAGCACAGACTTTAAGTATAGAGAAAAAGAAAGATGAAATGAAAGAAGAAACAATTACAAGATGCTGCATATTTCTTCTTCCACTTATTACCAACATCCATCTGTCTCTTTCACTTTCCTTTCCTTCCTCTTTAGATTAGTTCTTTTAAAATGGCAAATTTGCTGTTCTCAATAGAATATGCAGGCTCATTTAGTACCCAGCTTAATCTCTGAATAGTCTGGCAGTAATTAAACTGTGGCCAACAGGGTCTTGTCTGTTTTCTCTACATGGATTGGTGGTGTTTCAGAGTTTCCCTTGGCTGAGTTGCAGGATTTTCTACAAGGCAACAAGAGGAAATACCTCTGGGTTAAAAATGCTGTTTCACTGTTTCTTTTATTCTAAAGACGTACTGTTACTGGTATGATTCTCTGTTTTCCACCCTCACCATGTCTTTCTGTTCCTCCTGCCAATACATAATGTGTTAATGCATCTAGACATACAGATGCTTTATGGAAATCTTCATCGTCTGCTTCTACTCCACTGTCATCGTGTCCACTGAGCTCCTCCATCACAGTCTGGTTTGCAGCAGCCACTGCACAGGACAAACACAGACAATCAGAACTGCAGAGAAGAAGAATTGTTGGTGCGCCTCTGCCCTTTGTTCAGCACCTGTGCACCCCAAGAGACAGAATGCAGGGAGAGAAATTCAGCACAGACCCATTGCACCCTGGACACAACCTCTACCAGCTTCTTCCCTTCTGATAGACTCTACAAAACTTTTCTGCTAGAACTACCAGACACAAGAACAACTTCCTTCTTCAGGCCATAACACAGATCAACAACTGACTGTTGCTGCTATATGAACACAAACTGCACACAATCCAACATACTGCACTTGGTTACTTTTAATACTCTGTATGGTAACACACACAGGCAGAATGATTAGTATAATATATATATTAGAAATTTTCCAATTATTTGTAAGTAATTAAAAAGACAGGTTACCAGTAAGTATTTCAAAAAATATCAACATCAATTTTTTTTCCATCTGTGTATGTTTGTATTTTAGGTTCAGCAGATTGATCGGGTGGTAGAAGTAGTGGACGAAGCTATCAAAGGTATTTGAACACACACTTACGCACTGATTGTATGTGTGAATGAGTGGTAATGAATCGATCAGCTGAATGAATGAAAATCCTTCTCACTTACCGACGAGAGGAACACAAGCTTGTGGTGGAAAGTGCACCTTCAAACCTCTATAACATCATTGTACTGTAGGTGATACGTGAGCCTGGTATGTGCCTCTCATCATCAACTCCTTGTTAGTGCCCATTGGTTGAAGGGAATCCAGCCCCAATCATCATCATCATCATCATCATCATCATCATCATCCTATCATGAACTAAAATGCACACACAATTTGTTTTTGACCAAGTCGCTCAGCACCATTTTGTGTTTTTAGAAGCACGGCCATCTGTGTTTGTTTCTGGATCTTATCTGAGTAGCTTTAAGTGGTCTTCTCTGTCAGAGAGGCTCGTCTGACAGCGAGACAGACTCACATGGCAGTGATTAGGTCATTCATTTAAACTGTTAGTGAACCACTGCACCTAACTATTTAATGAAGGTCAGAAAGAGTTTACGGTGTGAGAGTGTCCAGTCAAGCTGTCATACACCTCCAGCTGTTCTCTAATACAGAACAGATTGACTTTATACTGTGTGTTCGTGTGTGTGTGTGTGTGTCTCTGTGTGTATGCATGAGCGTATGAGTGAATAGTTTGCACTGCAGGCCGCACTCTAACGAAGGACAGCTGAACTGAGGCTTAATTTTACAATGTGTCATCAACCTTAAATCGTCTTGCTACACACACACACACACACACACTTCTTTTTAATTTGCTCACTCTTTCCTTTTTCATGCCTTTTCTTCCTCTACTCGTTCATCATCTTTTGATCTCCTCTCTTCCCTTCCTGCTTTCTCTGCCTTCCCACTGCCTGTTTCCATCCCTCCTCCCTCCCCTTTTCCTCCCTCATCCACTCCTTCCATGGAAACTAATTTCCACAGTATCATTACAGTTCTTTATGACATCGTATAAACTGAGAGCTGTTATTTCAGCTCGGAGGCCTGGGCATAAACCTTTAAGCTAGGGGATTTGCCTTTCGTAATGGCTACTAAAATACTTACTTCAATGAACTGCTAATAGACGCAGCTCAGTGCTGCACCAAAATTGCTTGCAGGTCTGTTTTCCACATGACAAGAGTACTGGTATTCTTTTATGAGCTTTGTTCTTGAGGAATGAGACTATTCAGTTGTTTGCTCAAAATGCTAAAACAGAACAATAACAGCTGCCACTCCATAAGGAGAGCTCTCTACTGTAACAGCTTTTAACCATACTGTATCCATCTAACCTAAAGCTCATGTTACTACCTCTTGTAAACACTGAAACACATTTTTACCCCTCAGTGATCTGAGGTGGGGTTGCTGAGTGTGCATACAGTAGTTCAAATGTTTAGTCTCTCAAGTTGTTACAGCTTCTGCCCTGCGTGGTTTGATATTCGAAGCACAGTGGCATGTCTATTAAAAAATCATTGACGTCCATAGGTATTTATGGCTGGATTTTATTTCTCGCGGTGATGCTTTGCAGACAAAACCTTGAGAGAAAAGTGGCATTCAATCTTAGTAAAATACAGAATAAATAAGAAAAATCATTTCAAAATCTCTGGCTTGAAAAAGTGTTATTGTAATTTTGGATGGAAGGAGACCTTTGGTACAGTCTGGTTATTTCACCATCAATAAATACCTGGTGTGTGCTCTTTCTATGTAGAGCTGTTTTGATGTCTTCGCTCCTCCTTTATTGGCATCCAAGTATTGATCTTAATTCCCCGAGATGCTATCCTTGGATGACACAATTTCACCTGATATCCTTTAATCTTTTAGGCCCAGTTAAGATTTAGTGTGTGTTTGTGGGGCAGAAAATGGTTCGACAGGTTAATGTATCCACTTAGGTCCAGAGCAGAGGCTATAAGGTGTATATATAACCTCATGAACCTTATTTCACCAGTACAAACAGCGATCAGTGATATGACTGTCGGTGTGTATACGTGATGATACATAAAGCAGTTTTATAAAAAGGGATAGTAAGGACGTGAGAGGAGGAATTGAAGTGTAACTATAAAGAGACAAGTTGCCCACATATATTTTAAGTGTCCTGAAGGTATTCTGAACATTGTATTTTAACGGTCAGTGACCTCCCATTTGGATGTGGAACAAGTTCTTTGAAGAAGACAATCATTGTGAAGCATCACAGCCCTTTTTCAGATGTTTGCATTAAGACTTATTCTAGAATAGCAACAAAAAGATATTTCAAACAATTGGCATGAAGTGCTTTTTCTAACGGAGTCATACATATTTTACTTGTTGCTCTGAGGTTAGAAATGACCACTTCTGTCCTCTCCATCTGCCTTCCTTTTTTTTTTCCATATGCCACCATCCCCGTCATTCCTGCCTGCTGCTTTACAATCAAACCAGGGTGCACAACAAGACCTACCACTCATGAGACATCACATACAGGTCAACAGGTCATCCTTCTAGCTCCCTGCCTCTCTGATCCAACCATCCATCGGTCCCTCCGTGTGTGTGTGTATATATAGATATGTCTATATCGATATTAAGATATAGATAGATAGATACATTTATTTATTTTTTTTCTCATCATCCAGCCAGCCATCCATCTATCCTTGCCCTCCCTCCCTCCTTTTCTCTAGTATGTTATAATGGGCTCTTATGAGCGGGTAGAAGGATTTATGATGCTCTGTATTTAGGAAGGAGGGAAAAGGACAAAGGGAGATTGGAAGGAAAAACGCATTAGCAGGCCTCCCGGTAACATTTGTGAACATTTGGTATATTGAGAAGTTTGTCTATGCTTGTAGTAGTTTAACTGCATCCTGCCATTTTTAAAAAAAAAATATTGCACACTTTCTGTAAATCATACAAACTTGGTTTCACTTGTCAAATATCTCTGTGTGTCTCCTATTTGATATATTTAATTGGAGTTTTTTTGTCGTAACAACCAACGATTCATACAGGAAAATCATGAACATTGACAAGGTTTCCCAAACTTACGCATCCCACTGTATAGGTGGCAAACAAGGGCATAAACGTAGGTCTATCTCACGTATTAGTATCTACCCCCTACCATTTGTGGTCCTTTTGTCGCTAAAATTGAATTTGACTTTGGGTATACTCCTGTAGTGATTCCATGCTGATAGTGATATTATTTATTGAGTCTTGGGTGGTGCTCACATCGACAGGGGTCCTGTGCAGTTTTAAATTAAAAAAGAACATATGGTGAATGACAATTTCCACATTTTATAAATTGAATAACCTCATAATATGGAAAAACATCTGGAAACCTAGCACAATACTAGTAATTGCTTTCTCTTGGAAAGTCTGTTTTTGCAATTAGGTGTTATTAGGTTTGGGGGAATATAGTTACTTAAACCATCAGAACCAAATGTGCAATGGCAACAGTCTGGGAGAAATGTGGAATAGATATGTTTCCTCTCGATGTGAACCTATGTGATGATGTATTTAGTTCTAAAATTACTATTTAGGATTTTACTTGTATTTGGATACAATAAACCTTTAAAGGTTTTTACGTACTATAACCCAGGGCTGTACACATCATTTAGCCATTGAAGCTGCAGTTGAAGGAATGGGAAAATTGTCCAACTTAGCTGTTAAAGTATTTATTATTGTATAGATTAATTTTATCGATCAGTCTACAGATAGAGAGATGGTCACAGGAAGTATTAGAGAACACATGAATTTTATATCTTTGTTTCATGACCAACTGCGGACACACAGATTGCTACCTACAGGAAAGCATAGCGGAACGTGCTCCAAGTCCCAGCTGTTTTCCACGAGGGAAGTTTCCTCATCTGCTTGCTTGTACTGGGATATTAGGACCAGTCACGCCTCAACGATTGGCTTTTTGTCCTCCTCTGGGGCAGATTGTCATTTTTATCTACCAATTGATAACCACGCTTCCTGCTCTGAGCCCTCCCTCCCAGGAGACTGATGTAAAGCGGATGAGAACAGGAAGACAATTCCATCCCTCACCGCCTCCATCTCCCACACTTCTGGCTGGTAGCCTGTTAGACATTTAGGAGGACAGATCACCGCTTCACATTTACACACCAAGCGCTGGACGTCAATAGTTATTAGACTCGGTCATGGACGGACACTTGCTTTTTCTAACACAACCACTAAGTTTTATTTCTGTTGTTACAGATGTACATGTAATTCTAAAAGGATGCAGATGAATTATTTTTTTACTTAATGGAATTACATTATGCAAATGTGACTACAGTAATGGTGACAAGCAAGTGGATGTCTGCAATGTATTGAATTATCTGGCAATTACTGAATTCCTTCAAAAACAATGCAGTATGTAGTGAAGTTAAATTTACTGTTTTCAGGCCACACAGTTCGTCTCCTGGGTCAGAAGAAAGATGGAGGCCGGAGACTCGGAGGTGCTAGACTGGACCTGCCAAAGATCAGGAAGAACCCACTCATTGAAATTATCTCCATTAATACGGGGTAGGACATTGACACACACAAACATCACAAACATTGTGCTTGTAAGCTCCAGCTTTTTGTATCACGTTCCATTAAACTCACATCGTTAATGCAGCGAAAACAAAGCCAGATCTCATTTCTACGTCACCCTCTTCCACCATGACCATGTTCATTTGTACTGTTGATAGATAAGATCCATAATTACTATGGATGGGTGAATGGTTGGATGGATAGGCACACTTGACCATTTTCCTCTGCTAGATAATAACAGGCACTTATTTCCACACTTTATATGGTGTAATTTCATGTTGTTTATAGATGTTTGTGTCTCCCACTAACATATGTGTTGTATTCTCAGTGGACTAGTTCTTGTGGCTATGCTGGGTCTTGACTTATGATGATTCATCAATCATCTTGAATGTCTTGTCTGTACAGAAATGGCTTGACTCTCAAAGGCAGGAAGTAAACAATTTGCACACACAGCACTACTGTTCTGTAAGATCTAAGCTTCCCTAGTTTAAACAAAGACTCTTTTATTCTTATTTTCTATTGGCTTTTTAACTTGCTCATCTGTGACGTTTGTCAACAGACGAAACAGAGAGATCGTTGTCAGACATAGAGACATCAGTTGCTGTCTCCGCATTACAAGAGAACATCTATTAATCTATTGCAGCCTAGTGGCTCAATGGGTTAGGCGTCAAAATGGGATGTAGAAGGTCAGAGGTTTGAATCCCTGTCTGACTGCTAGTCTATCCCCTACCAGGTGTGTCCCTGAGCCAGACACCCAGCGCCAGCTCCCTGTAAGTCGCTTTGGATAAAAGCGTCTGCCAAGCAAAGTAAAGTATTGATTTGTAGTTTGTGGCTTTAATCTCTCTGTAGTTTGTTTCCATTTTGTCTTTGTATGTCAACATGTGCGTTAGTTTAGGTACTCTTTGTCACCCCCTGACTTTTGTTTGTTATATGTTGTGTTTATATCAAACTGTCGGTCGAGGCCTTTTACACTAGAGCTGTGATCTAAAACAATATTTCAACATCTTATTATACTAACTCAATATTGAGTATTAATATATCGATGTAATATTTACTATAAAATGATACATGGTGTTACTAATGCTCAATTTCATCAAACATGCTGCTGATTTTTGTGAGGCTATAACTAACACGCTAAAAGCAGGAAAGATCAAGTCTAATAAATTCTTAGCTTTTCTGTAACCTGCAGATACCACCTCTTGAATTAATTGGCTCAGCAGCTACTAGGATTTGAATCACAAAACAGACTGAGAATATTCTCAGAGCGTCCTGGTAACTCAATTGTTCGAACCCCGCAGCACTTGTATTGCTGCTGCCTCTGATACAGAGTTAAACAGTAGACACAACGCTTGTTTTAGGGAAGATTATCAATAGAAATTGTACAGTGATGACACACAGTATGGCCCTTTCTGTAAAACACAATCTGTAATTATCCATAACATTCACATTCTTTAAAAAGCAGTTTACTCATTTCACAAACTCTGTACATTAATCTGGGTCTGAAAAGATGAGCTCACTCTTCTTCACTTCCACAGCCTGGCATGGTGTTTCACCTGGGTTTACCATGAAAAATGAATTTTGCATTCAAATTGATTCACAATATTAGTTTCATTAAGTTGCATATTAATTTAATTTGCACCTATTAAATCCAAATCAACTTAATTGACTTTTTTCCACCACTTAATTTGGTATCAATCAGTAAATAATGCAGCATACTCTATCTACTCCTCATTTCTCCTGGGCTATTAGCACAACTATATCCAGTCATCCTCACATGACACATCACACCTCACATGTTGTTAGACTCAAGGCAATAAAAAACAACTTTGTTCCCCAATTCCAGTTCATTTGATTTCAGTATCTATTCTCTATTTTTGGTAGGGACAGTCATTTGTTATTGTTCTGTGTTAAAGTCAGCGCATCTTGTTCTGTGTTCTGATTAACACATTGTGTTCTGCGTCCCGATTGGCTGTAGACCCTTGTCAGTCAATCTCCTCCGTGCCGTGTCTCCTGTACATTACAGAATGCGTTTAGTTTGTCAGATTTTTATAAATCTTTAGTGGCTAGGGGTATTTCTAGATAGACAGACAGATATGTATACTGATGTGATGTTTTCTTTGGTAATGCTGGCATTTCATGAATAATAGTAAATGTGGAATGATTTAATACATAATACCCCCCACATCCTGGTTTTGTTATAGGAGACTGAACATTTCTTACTGGGTTTTGGCACCATGTATTGAGGGAGCATAAAAGAGAACCTTGGAGCCTGTGCTGTTTTTTATCCTCTTTGCTTTGTTCAGCTCCATCCATTCAGATCCCCCTGTTTTCTGTTTTTCACCTTCTGACAGTGAATGTAACTTCTTTATTTACTAAATGGAAAGCTAATTTAATCTGGACATTAAGCCACGTTGAATATTGCACGGTGCTATTGTTGGGATGTTGAATAGATATTTAATAGCTTTTAAACATGAGTATTTTGGATGCTTTAGTCAAGCAACACAGTATTAATCTCTAATCATTTTCTTTTTGTATCCTATTTTTTGTGCTTGTCTAAAACCATAAGGCTTTTGAACAGGCTTGTGGCTTATTTCTCATAGACCTTTATTCCTACCAAATCCTTGATTTCTGTCATCACTAGTAATCACTATAGCAAAATACACACACAGCAATTACGCTATGTAAATGAAGTCAACAAAATCAGTGAAATGTGTCTATGATCTTCATTGTTGGTGTGTGTTATGATTATGTTTCCCTGGTGTATTAACGACTTGTTTCCTGTGATTTGCGTTTGGCTGCCATAAATTCTCTATCCACCTCTAGGCCAACACAGTGTAATAATAAGTCTTATCAGCTGTGCTGCTGGCCTTTATATAGATTTGTCAACCATTGTGAACTAGCTGTCACAGCCATGGCTTTAGCCAAACGATGCACAACTACACTGCAACCCCCTAAAAAGGGGATTGTTCTACACGTGGAAGATGCAGACGAATGTTCTTCTTGACTAATTCTTCTCAGATTTTGTGTTTGGAGACCGTCCTTGTTACTACTGGTAGCGAAAGCTTCAATAAGGTTCCACAGGTAGTTCAGTTACTCCAGGATGACATACCCGAATGTTTTTGTTAAAAAAAGAAAAAATTACTTAAAGTAATCACCTTTTCTGTTCACAAGACACGTTACAGTGTTTGTTGTGTTTTCATTTAATTAATTCTGGTGCAATGATCTCATCTTCTCTGTCGTTTTTATTCCCAAAGAGCAGAAGTGAAAGTGCAGCACGTGCAGCGAAAATGTGCTGATGAGTTACAGAGCAGTGAACAGGGTTTTATGCTCACATACATACGTGTAGGGTTGTATGAATGCATGGATGCACAGGAGATCCATACTCCCTTCCAAACATTTAACGCATACACACAGTATCATAAAAACATTTCTTTTTTTCTTTTTCTATTTTGTTCTCAACACACACACTAATAGGCAGACACATGCACTCACACATGCCCACACTCCTACACACTTTCTTGCTGTGTAGCATGGTGGCCTTTCCTGCTGTTTATCAAACCAATGTATGAGTAGTTTTCAGCTCCACTGGTCTGAACATATTATTCCATTTCCCACTGCTTAACACACAAATACATGCCTAAAACGAGGCATTTTCTGCAACACGCACGCACGCAAGCACGCATGCGCACACACACACACACACACACACACACACACACACACTCTTTCTCTCTCTCTCTCTACCTCCATCCCCACTCACTCACCAGGAGAGACACTGCTCCCCACAGTAAATCCAAAAGATTTATGTGTCTCCTTGAACAAAATGAGATTGTGTGTCATTACAAGGCATTATACTACAGAACCCCTGAGTAACCGAATTAGCCCCGCGTGTCACAGGCAAACACAATTTACACACAGACACACAACTGATAATCTTGCAGACTATTTATACAAACAATTTTCTTTGTTTCCTTTTAAAATGTGAATGTTTGATAGTTGTCGTGCGGAAACCTCATCCTAGAAATCAGGTTTATGGCTTTTCATGAGTTGAACGTAGTGTGTGACATGCAATATCTTCCGTTGCTATGCTTTGCAAGGTCAACTGAAGCCAACTCGTTTGTTCACATGGTTTTTACAGACCTGAGACTTATCTCTGTGTACAATGTTCTTCTAAAGATGTCCTGCTTTAGGTAGTTTGTCATCTACTTGGTCAGTGACTGAGAAGTCAGACAGGCAGTCACTAGTTTGATCACTGGTTTATTTGATTATTTACATTGTTTCTTCAAGTCACTGTGAGCAGGTTGCCAACAAAAAGTGAGTTCCTCAAAGTAAGGAGGGCACACGTCAGGCAGGTGAGGTAATCAGCTGGCCAAGCAGTTAATCAGACTACAGCAGATTGCCTGACTTTGTCAACATGTCTGGGGGTTCAATAATAAACAAGCATCATGCCATTCTTGTCTAGTAACAATGAACTGATTGATGTGGCACAAACACTTTCTCAAGGTCTCTCTTTAGACAAAACAAGAAGTTGGGAAAACCTTCATAGTTCCTATGTAGACATGGGCTTGTGGTTTCACACACATGCACATGTTCTCATACGCATGCATGTGCTGTCTTTCTGCAGTCAAAACATCAAGCAAGGCTGCTCTAGTAGTTACAGAAATTGAAGGTCAGCATGTGACACATTTTCTAAACAACACACACAAAGCACAGTGTAGCACTGGGAACACAAGACTAACAAAATTAAAGAGGGTAGACACAAAGGCTGAATTGAACACTGACAGGAATGGGCCCCAGCTGCACGAGGGCAGAGTCATACGCACAGTGGTCCGCTCACAGTTGAAGGGAAACATGTACACATGCCCAGTCAATACAATATACGACCCGCACAACACACCAAACCCCAAAATATAGTCAGAATGCAAAAGCGCAATTATGTAAGATAACGATGGGAGATCTGTTTGCTTTTGTATTTCACTGACCTACATACAAGTCCATGACAAATCTGTTTTGTGGTTTTTAGAGGTGGACGCGCTGACGTGTTTCTGATCATCGTCCCAACTTAGTGCGCAGAATTTGTGGTTCTGTTAATTAGGGCAAGTCGTCCAGGTTCAGGTGCTGCAAGTTTGAGTTTTTCTATGACCCTCTCAAGTCGTTATTATGATCATGGAGTAATTACATTTTTTTCTTTTGATTCCTCACAGTTGAATTTGAATGTTTAATTTTACTGGCACAGCTATGTTTCTTAAAAGGTGAGCCACGAACATGTAATGAACATAATCTTCATACAACTCACACAAGGTTATTAGTATGCATAGAAAGTTCCCAAGCAACTTGTATGTAGTCAGGTTCTTACTCAGTGACAGTTTATCAAGGATAATTTGGGTTTAGCTGCCAAACCCTCTCTGAATAACTAATTATCTTCTATTCATTGCCACTAATAGGCCTTTACTCCATTGTGCCAGCATTCTTTGTTCCTTGACTCCACATTATTTCACAACCTCCACTTTGACTTTGAGATGACACCAACAGTAAATTTACAGGCCCGAGGCTTTGTTCACTCATATAATAGCAGTTTTAAGATTTTGTTTGCTCATATACCCACTCCACCCCTTTCTCAGTTTTCAACAATAAGTGGAATGAATAATCTTGCTTTACAATTTGCAAAGCAAGCAGGCTTTCCTGCACAGTTCAAGCTTTGTTTTCATAATTGCATCTTCGAGCTGGCACAATACAAACCCCCATGAACACATGCTTGCAGTTTTCTAATTAATGTTTAGACCCTAAATGCTTATCATTGAGAGAACCTTTTCCTTGCTCAACTCTATTCCAGTCTGTCTTCAAAATGCTGCACAAAGGAGGCTTCTCCGAGGGGAACTGTACTGCATCTGTGTGCATGAGCATATGTGTCTAAGTGTCGAGGGAGGTTTACAAATGTATGGAGGAACCTAAGGGGTTTCCTTTCTTTGTTACCTTTTCAAAGCTGCAGCCACACAGCACTCTCTCCCTCTCCTACACTCTCACAGGCCCACACTGGGGAGGTAACCTCTTATTGTATCGTACTGATGAACTACACTGTTGTCAGGTGCATCTACCTCTGTGGTTTAATTAAGAGGGATGAAAGAGAAGAGAAAGAGGACAGAAACAAGGTAGGGAAGTAATGGATGGTTAAGGAGAAATATTTGGTTTTAATTCAATTGTCCTTTACACTGCTGGAATATTGATGTTGCTGTGTTTATCACCTCCAGCTTAGTCATTTTCAGCTACTTTGTGCACGTTCTTGCTTCTGGGCAGGATAAAATAGAATTCGATTGTGATTCTCTTAAAGTAAAATGAAAGAAATCCTCGCCTAGCACAGCTTCATCCAGAGGGACTTGAGAAAGCCCTCTGGAACGGAAGGGCCAAACAAGTCCAGTTGCTTTGGATAAAACCTGTTTGAGATAACTATGACCTGGATGACTGGATGACAACCGTCACAGATATTCATTCACACCGCTCCTTTCTTTTAGGCACCGTTTTCTCTAAGGCTGCTGTGTTGTCGCTGTCTTCTCAGACTGATCGAACCTGCTAATGTGTCATTGTGATACTGTACAAATGTTCAGCAGCACACTTTTACAGGCACATGGACACATACACATAATTGAGGAAAAGATACACACACACACACACACATGCCACTGGCTGTCTCTTGAGATTAATGTTGCTGTGATCCACTCAGCTGGGTCTGATCACATTAAGATAGATGGACCCCCTGGTGGTGTGTGTATGTCTGTGTGTATGTGCGTGCACGCATGCAGGCCCCATCTGTCTGTGTTTTCTCCACAGCTAGGTCCTGTGACCTAGCTGCCATCTTTAGTGTGCTCAGCTAGAATAAACAATACCCCGAGAGGTAAAGATGGATAGACGGATAACTATGTTCTCCGTTTTCGTTCCCATGATGACATTAAAAAAATGCTCCTGGGTTCCAGTTGTGTTCTGAAATGATTATGAAATTACTGAAGATGTGTCATTGTGTTCCTCTGAAGGTCCTACATGTTACATTAGTAAACAAAGAGTTCCCTGAAGCCTAGAGGTTAACTCTCTATCCAGTATTTATCTTACCTCTTCACTGGTGCCTCGTTGAGGTGTTGGTAATGGATCAGCTCAGTGATTAATAAACCGGGCTGTGTTAAAACTTAGCACTGCCGTACTGTAAAGTGAACACTGAACACTGCTACATGGCTTCATTAGGCCATGACAAAGAGCACCACACTGTATCTGTGACATATGTCATAAATCTATCTTTATTTTAGCTTCAGGCCACTTTATTGGTGAACATTAACAATATGTCTCGAATTGAACATCAATCCTGTGTGTGTGAGAGTAGCATAAACCTATGGTGCAGTGTTACGTTCTTTCAAAGCTACCATGTCTTATAACTTCCTCAATGAATGGACTGAGTTTTCATATTGATTGGATGTGGTCATTTTTTCTTCAGCTGGTTACTGGCGTTTCCGTCTCTGCTCTTTCACGTTGCATCATTTTGTATCAACAACGCGAGTTCCCTCCATTAGATCACTTTAGGGCCAGTTGGGGCTCCCTTTTGATTCACACCACAGACGCTGAGACCTGAATTAACGACGGAATGTTCTTGTTCACTGTACACTTGAAAAAGAGTGAAAAATGAAATGCGCTTGTTGGGAAGTGGCTTGGTCTTATTTTGCTTTTCAAACATTTTGATCCGCTCAAACACACACATTTGGCTAATTGCAGTGTTTAACTTGTGTTCACCCAGCAGCGTGGCTGGAGCTGTTGCCAGAAATCCAAGCCAAAAGTGAAATAATGAGTGAAATTAAACCGCTTTAGAAACAACAACATTCATTTTTAACCCCCTATGACCAAATGGGGTCAGAAATAAAATTGAATTTATAAAAACTTGAATGGTGGTGTTCTTTTTCTTCAGTAAGGACTTGAACACAAGTCTTGAAGAAAAGACCCCTTCATCTTACACAAAGACTCCCTCAGAGTTTACACCACGTTATATATCTTTATATGATGCAGCATTTCCTCTTTTGTCTTTGTGTTCTGCTTTTTAGTCTCATCCCCTTCCTGTCATGGTCGATTTGAAATTAAGCATCACGACCTTTCATCAAACAAAATAGTGTATTGTGTCTGGAATTTCCATTGCGTGTCTTAATGCGAGAGACAGTTATTTTTGGAGTCAACTGTGAAACTGTTTAGGGGAGAGCAGACTGTTTTGATTCTCAATATTCATTTTCTGCTCTATTGTGTGCATGAATTGATCTAATGAAACTATTACAAATGCTTCTATTTATTAGCTCAGTCAGCTCATTCTTCTCGGTGTCTCTTTGTTTCCACAGTTCAGTTCTGGATGATATTGGTAATGGATGGATTGGTCTATTTTGAGATGTTATAATGTCTAAGATTATTTGGACAGTGTGATATGTGTGTATATTATAAAACAAACAATCAATAGCAAAAACAAGTTCCAATGGATATATTATTATACAAAATACATGGCAACACTGCAAGCCCTTATATATTTTTTAAACATAAAAAACCTTAAGAAACAGCTAGAAAAATAAGAAAGTAAGTAACTTCACCTCCCGCCTTGCTTAGTTATTGCTATTTGCGGGAGGGTGATAGATACTACCTCCCACACCTACCCCCGCTTGCCACTCCGTGCTTTGCTGTGCGTATAACTAATTAAAGCCTGGCTACGCCCCTTGGCACCGAGGGTCATCTGGGTGCCTCCACGCCTGAACCCCTTCTGCGTCTCCCGCTTCCTCATCAATAAATGTATTAAATTTTTTTTTTGAGACAAACTCTTGCTCTGTTGCCCAGGTTGGAGTGCAGTGGCACAATCTTGGCTCACTACAACCTCCACCTCTCAGGTT
>JAUMTR010000008.1:12817023-12837401 GCA_032270685.1 Microctenopoma stevenorrisi
CATAGTGGACATGTTAAGCCAAGATTTGAATTAAGTTCCTGTGATAAATAGATCATATGCAGAATCACAACATAGTTTACCAGTACTTAAGGAAATGAATTTCACTTTACTGGTATAAACATAACATTAACCAGCATCAAACTGTCATGAAATGGAGTTATTGGCTACCTTGTTTTCTTTGTTAGTCTTAGGCGTGTATTCGGCTCTAAAAGCAAAAGGCAAAAATATTTTTTTTTTGATAAATCTTTATTGTACTACACCAAATACAGTATATAGCAGATTGTCCCACTTGTTTAAGGAATTTATATTGTATTAAAACAGCATCTCATCCTAAATGCAATGATCATACTTCCTTTGTTTTAGCAATAAATAAGTCCAGAAGTCCATCTCATGCCCTCTTGTTTTCTTTTCAGGTGTCTGAATGCATGTACGTACTGTAAGACTAAACATGCCAGGGGGGACCTGGCCAGCTATCCCATAGAGGAGCTAGTGGAGAGAGCCAGGCAGTCTTTCCAGGGTAAGTACGTTATTGCTCTCCCACATGTGCAAATACACAAATCATAACATCACTGTGAATTCAGTTTCAATGTCTGAGTGTTGCTGTTGTGGAGTTGTTACGTACCATATGCATACAGTGTACATGAAATTACTAGACTGTTGGTGTGTGGGCAAATCCTCTAAGAAGATTATTTTGTGCATCAGTGTTGGATCTTAGTGCTGGTATTGATTATGTTTGCAAGTCACTACATTCGTCTCATTCCAAGTGTGGCTTCGGTCTATGGCATTTTTTTTAGTGTGTGTGTGTGAGAGAGAGAGAGTAAGCGGGGGCGGTTTTACTAACACATGTTGATGTTTTTGTTCTTGGGTAAAGGTTTCAGTCAGTTGACTCTAGTTTTATGCCAAATGAACAGCTGTTGTGGCCTGGCATCTGTTCCTTAAGAGCAGACTCCCTCATTCCCCAACTGCACAGCAGGCCTCTTAGAGCCCCAAGCAGGTCAGTCAAGGGCATATCTACGTGTTTATAACACATCTCACTTCTACGTAATTTACTTGTCTGTTTTATGACTCGTATATCAGCATAGCCGTTTGGATTTTTGGTAACTATTTTTTTCTGGTGGTATTTCTAAAATCTTTAGTTTCTGTGTGAGAAAAGTCTTTTTTATGTCCTACTTACATTATCACCTCCTGCTCTTTCCCCTACTCGATTACTGTACAAACCACGCAGCCTAATTCATTAGTCCATGGGGTCATAATGCTCACAATATGACGCCTATTAACGTTTCATTAGTTATGCAACGTAAAAAGAGTTGTTTTAAATTATGATCAAAGCACGATTTGTTTAATTCATATTAATATATTTTATTCCTTAGAGCTACTGGATACATTTCAGTAGCAGATGCTGTAACAACAAATACACAGTATTTGCTTTTGGTATATTGGTATTTTGTTCCAGTGATTTTAGGCAGTGTTATACATTCTAAATAACTTATAAAGTCATAACTTGTAGAACTTGTTAACATGTTAACTGTTTTTGTTGCAGACTTAGGCTTCATTCACACTGACAACCGCACAGTGTCCAAAAAACACAAGGGACCATAGTTATGCAGACACCAGGAGGAGAGTAAAACATCAGTCTGGAGGTCCAGTGTTTAGCTTTCACAAATGCTTTTTACAAAGACAACAGGTAGCAGATTCAGTTATTTGGTGATCTTCTGAGGATCTTACTTCTCACACACATTGCGAGGGCAGTGGCTTTATTAAAAAGAATAAGGCTTAAAAAACTTCAAAGCAATGCCTTCTGTTGGTCTAAATACAGCCTCAATTAGAGGTCTTAACCTTGACAAGGACGTCGCTTCTGAATCATGTCCAGAACTTTGTAAGAGAGCTTTTATGTATAGTGTAAACATTTGCCATGGGTGCTAACTTTTTTTTTTAAAAAACAGGTACAGCCTCAGTGACAAACATACATATTTGGGAAATAATTAACTGATAAATATTTAATGAATTAACCACTTTCAAATCCAATGTGCACTCGAGCCAATTCAGTAAAATGTGCCATGGATGTGACATTGGTTAGTTGTATTATAAAAAGCGGAAACTTGTTTACGGAAGTCAGGCATAAAGGCTTTTTTGACTGTGCATGTAATCTGTTAAAGACAGGAAACGTGAGACTTGGGGACAGTTAGATTGTTGTTTTCAAAGCAGAGAAAGAGGAAGCTGAAGGTTACTACCTGTCATGATGCACAGACCGTTGGAATAAGACAGCAATGGATAATGAGAGATAGATGAGGTTTCACAGTTTTTAATATCCTCAAAATTTGTTTGGCAAACCTTTTTTTTATCTCCATTTATTTATGAAAACACATAATTAACACACATAAAAAACCCCCAGTAAGACGCCGTTTTCTAACATAGATGTTGTTGACATTTATTTAGCAGTCACTTTTTACAGCGATACAAGTGTGATAAGAAGATTTAATCTCAGGATTAATTGGGTGCCCACACCCTTTGGCAAAATCATCAGCCACATTTATAAACCAAAGACATACTTTTTACTACATCAAATATTTCTGGTGAAATGTGCAGCAGCGCCACTTTTTCCTCTCACTCTATTACACACCTTTTTCTTATCTTTACAAACTGAGCCCCACAAATAGGCACTGCAATTTGATTTGCTAGTTGATGTGTTTTGAATAAGAAAGACTAAGTATAAATGCTAATTTTGATTGGCCACTCAGTCTGCAATGAGGTTATTTGATTGGTTTATCTCGGGGAACTTTGAAAGGATTTATGGGATTTATTCAAATGCGATTTGAGGTAAATAGCTCTCTTTCCATCTGGAAAAAGAATGAGTGAGTGAGTGCACAGCTTTTAAAATAATCTGAATTATTCAAATGTATAATTTTTAACATCAGAGAGGTCTGTTAATGTATGCAGGTAATGGAAGCTGTGGATGTCATCGGAAATGACAAGGTGGTGGGTGTGTACGGGTGGGGAGGACGGGGGCTCGTACATGCTGTTTTGTGTGTGACAGACATTTTAAGAAACAGTGATGGAGTGTGGGTTGGTCTGTGTGCTGGTAAAGAAGTGTGCATCTTTACTTGTGTGTGTGCGTGTGTGTAGAAGTAGAAGGAATACTTAATTATATTCCTCTGGGTGAGTAAGTCTGAAGATGGCAGTATTCTACATGAGGGGAGTACAGTGTACCCGCAGCCTGCCAACAAATTGGTGACAGTTCTCCTCCTCCTGTTCGCTTTCCTCTAGTCCGTGTCTGTTGCCTTCATCCTTCTCTTCTGTACTTAACTCCTCCCCTCATTTCTCACTTCTTAATGTTGGTATTCTGTCTTGGGGATCATCAGTAGTGACAATCAGGAGCAGGAGAATTTTTGGAATGACTGTATGTCACAGCGTGACACTTGGATTTTAGGTCTTTGTAATCTCGAAATAATGAAAGACATATTTTCTCATGAAACCTATGAAGCTACTAGAAATATACATGAGCACACTGTTATGAACAGTATGGGTTTTGTTCTTTTATTGCAGGTTGTTTTTTGCTGTTTTATAGTGAGGGTGTCCAGCTTTGTGCTTGCCCCTCGGTCCCCTTGCCCCTTGAAGCACCGACAGAGTTGACTCTGTAATATGAGGCCCGTCTCTCATCAAGACCGTCCCCTCTACAGCACTGGACAAGCTGCTAAGACCTGTAGGGTAACGCAGGGCCTTACATGATTTTTGACCAAAAGGCTCATCACAGGAAAGAGGTCATTTTGAATTGTTTATAATGCTAACATTTTGACAGTGACCCTGTCTAAAACTGTCTGTGATGGTTCAAAGATACCGAAGCTCTGCTGTTACTCGCACTACACATTATATTAGTGTGCAACTTGCATCTTAGCATTCACGACTCAGCTTGAATGTTTGAGCTACAGCTACTGTTGGCATAATGACAACACAAAACTGAAACCTTGTTGCTTTTTTTCTACACCTGACAGCTGGTGTTTTTCTACCTTATGTAAAAGTATTTTATTCCACCGAACCAACAAAATCACTTAAATTACAATGCAATGTCTTTTTGACATATGTTGAACATGGATACCACCAATATTTCCTCTAATTTCTGTATCAGTGGTGGAATCAGTGTTGAACACAGGTTTGAGCAGAAATAACACTAACGCTATATTTCCTAGCTCCACCTGAATCAAATATGATAACAGAAATAGACGAAAGATATGTTGCTTAAGTTGTTGACTGTCTGTCAACATCGGCGACAGGTGTCTGCTCCTCTTTAGCTCTACTCCTGAAGCAACTCACACATGAACTGATTAAGCTGCCAAAGTTTAGCAGAAACATAATACGAGGTTGAATGATCAAGTTTAATTTTAGTGGGTGTTTACGCCTTGGATTTGATCACAGAAACGGTAAATGAATCATGTGCAGGACAATGAGTCATCTCAACAGGAAAGTAGGGAAATACAGGGAACCAGAAGAACTGATGAAGGGTCATCTGAGAGATGTGCAGGATCAGAGCAGTGTGAGAGTGTCTAATCAGTAGCTGGTAATATATGTACGTTGTGTGCAGTTCGGAGAGCGCATAGATACAGAGGTATATTCACGTGTCTATGCAAATGGGATTAAAACAGCTGGTGAGAAGATCCAGAGCAAAACAAACACCAAACATCTCTCTTAGAGGTGGAAACAGAGGCAGACAAACGGGGAGATTGAAATACTGATAGGAGCACATTGATCATAGTTTAGTCATCAACATCAAAGTGCTCTCTATGGGAAAGACCATGTGAAAAACTGCTGAGCATGCAAGTAGAAACACAAATTTCCTGTGTGTGTGGTGGCAGTTAGATTCATTATCCTCTGGGAAACCTCCCATGGAGAAGCAAAAAATTGATTTTCTGAATCTCCTCCAGGCCGATAACTTGCAGATATTTTTCACACAGACATAAGTTCCTCCATGTGTGCTCGTCTGCTCTGAGAAATAGTTCAGGCTCCAATGTGTTTTTATAAACTGCCTATTTATTCATTAAACTCAAAACAGACCACTCACACATACACTCATGCACATAAACTCATACTGACATAGTGAAAACATGAGTTTCACAGTTTGGTGTTTGTCCTGACATTACATGTAAACTGTCTGACTAGGTGTGTGTCTTACCTATCTAAGGTATATCTGGCCAAAGGTGTGGAGAAGGTTCAGTTAATCAAATAATCAAATCTTAGACATTTTATAGAACATTTAAGTAAACAATATGCGTATGACCATAATGTCGACTTATCAGCAAAATTACAATTTAAATTGATATAAAGGTGAATTTAAGCTCAATATTAGCAAAATCTAAATAAATATTTTCAGAGGCCACTAGTAAAGCACTGAGGAGCACACCATCAATTTCCTTTTAAATTTAAATGGAATTGTAACAAATTAAATAAATAATATACATATTATGGACCAAAACTTGTATCTCAATATTTGTAAGCTGAATGATTATGGTGTGAGAAAGGAACAGCTTGTTAACCGAATCACACCATGATCTGTCAAACATGGTGGAGGCAGTGAGCATGTATGGCTCCCAGTGGACCCATGTCACTGGTGTTTATTGATGACTTACCTGCTGATAAAAGAATCGGCACGAATGCCTGGATTCAGCCAAATTCTGAAAAACATAACAGGAAGCCAATGTATACTTTAGATGATAGACCCACAAACACACAGCAGCTGTGGGCATGTGCAGTGAAGGCCTGGCACAGCAAACTAAGCATTTGGTCATGTCCAAAGGTTCCAGACATCAGGTAGTCATGGACTGCAAAGGATTTTCATCTGTCTATCAAAATATGTAATTTTCTAATGAGTAACGCCTCCGTTTCTCAGCCCCCTCACGTGTTGTTGTGTAAAGAGGACAAATTCTAAATAAACTTATCTTCGTTCAGTATTTATGGACATAACTTTACATTCACACACTCATTTAGTGTTTCTTCACTCTTTCTTGGCAAGACTTGAACAACCCAGCTGCAGTCGCACCTCAACCAATGCTCATTATGCTCGGCCATGATGCTGAATGTGTTTGTTTGAGTCAGTTTGCTGTTCGGGCAGGAGCCACCGAGACACTAAAGAAGAGACACAACAGTTTTTTTCATTATCTTTTTTTTCTTATTAACATTTTAAATATTCTTTTTTTTTTGTCTTTGGCGCTTAATGCTCAACCATTGTCCGTAATTTGCTCTCCTGCTTCGGTCCTCTCGTCTTCCCCCTTTTCATTCTCAACATAGGCTAGACAAAAAGACAGCAGAGGGTGGTGTGTGTGCATGCGTGTGTGTTTGTGTGCGTGTACCGTCTTGTCATGTGATTGAGTGCCAAGCTGGCAGCACAGACCAGTGAATAGGGGGCCCCTTTCACACAAAGGGAGCACAGGATATGCACAAACACACACATACACACACACACGCAGAACTCTCAGTCAATGCCAGACTGCAGGCCACCAACTGCACACCTGGCATGCTGCTATTATGTCACCACTGTGTGTGTGTGTGTGTGTGACATTGTGTAAGTCCAGCAGACGCCATCTGCTCTGTCCTCAGTGAACTTGGGTCTGCACCTCTCGTCTCTCCCTACCCCAGTATTTCACTGCGTTTGAAAGCCTACAATCAATTTCATAGTAATACAGTGTATCCCTCAGTGCTGCTTAATACAGCTGTTGTGTTTATACTCTGTTGTACTGCTAGAGGAATCTTACCTGTGTGGCCCTATACATGAATCATTGCCCTTTATTACCACAACAGCAACATCTGGGCTCTTTACCTGTGGAGTATTTTACTTCATTTATCTTTAATGCACTGGTCCTCTTACAGTTGTTTTACATAGTATAGATAGTGTTATAAGTACTTAACTAAATCACTACTTTGTTGAAGCACTTGTATGGCTGGTATTCACCTATGGTGTTGCCCTCGCCCTCCCAAACCGGAAAGTGTAAAGGGTTAGGGAATGAAGACATTTGGTTCCAAGCTGAAAGGTTTGCGCTTACTTCATCCTGCAAATATCTAAAGCTATGTTAGCGTGTTTACAGATTGATGGGTATACTGGGCTTTGCACTCATAGTTACCTATATATGTACACACCACTTTGCAGTTTTTCAGACACGTACAGTGCCATCCATGTTGTATTATCTGTGACAATAATTAAAGAAGTTGTGTCCAATACGCACTGTAAACATGCTGAGACATTACAAACGACAATAAACTGACTTTCCAAAGGAACAGATCAGACTTTTACTTAGACCTCAGTATAAAAGTATAAAATAATGCTGCACACAGTAATATTCAACATGAGTGATAACTACAGGTATCTAATAAACCGTCAGGAAATAATTCTACATGGAAGCAACAAACAACTTCAGTGACTTAATGATGTTTTGGTAATTCCTGCCCGGATTACACGTGAAATGAGGAATAAGTTATTGCTAATATGCTGCTGGCTCAGTTAAATTCATAGTAAAAGTATTATTTTATGAACGTTTCCTCTTGTTATTGATGTGAAAACATACCACAGAGTTTACAAGGTTTAACCTACAGGAAATGTGTAGTTATTTTGGTGAATATGTTTGCTTCTCACAGCCTCACAAACAAATTTGGCCTGTGGTTGATAGACGCTGGTGCTGAAAGACCGTTTAATCTATAGGTTTCTGATATATTTATCTTTTGGGTCTTTGGTGCTCTCTTATTGTCGGTTTGTCAGGGTGTGGCGTGAGAGCAGGTAACACCGGACCTGAGATGTTTGTGGTAAGACCGAGCTGGGGAATGTTTTTAGAGCTAGAAATTGTTTATAGTATTGCATTGATAATGAGGAAAATATACTAAAGGCATAAGAACTGACAGGAGATGTTTTCCTTTATTTAATGTCAGATTCTCAGTCATCTGCAACTTAGACACCTTTTTGAATGTTGTCTTGTAGTTTGACATAGTTGATAAATTTCTCTCCTGTGTGACAATACTAAGATGCCATAAATGTTTGTATTGCTTTTGTAGAATAGAAAATAGTTTTTGTATCTGCATCTATATTAATTCTACTGATCATATTGAATCATATTCTTAAACAGTCCTACATTTTATTAAAAAGTAAACTGTAACCCTGCTGCATCATAGGAGAGCTATGGAAAATCTCCACCTAATAATTACTGTTAGAGCTTCATTGTGTTAATATGTGAAATATAGTAGTAAAGCCACTGCAACATGCATCTTCTTAATGGTGTGGTTTTTCTCATAGGTTGTTTCTTTTCTTTTTTTCAGCACATTAGAATAAATGCAACAAATGCATTATGTAATGAAGATATATGATTAAAGTAATTAAACAGATGGAGGTGCATTAGAGATTCAAAAGTTGTTTTGGGGCAGTCTGGAGTCTTAATTTCAGTTTCTCTCTCCCTTAAACCCTTTCTTTCCTCTTCTCGCTTCTCTTTGCTCCTGTGCTCCATCTGTTTATTTCTTGTTTTGCACAGTTCAATATTCAGTCAATAGGTGGCAGTAAGACATTTGGATTAACACTCATTAAGCTCAGGACCATGTGCCCAGCTCCTTTCATTTGTTATTGTCAGTTCGGCTTTACACACACGCGCGCGCACACACACACACACACACACACACACTCAGACCAGGAGCCGGCTTGTGCCTGTGAAAATGTTTAACTGCTGTAAGTCCTCTGACTCACATTTGGCTTATAATTCTTCCTCCTAAAACGGCACTGTGTTGTGTGTGTGTGTGTGTGTGTGTGTGTGTGTGTGTGTGTGTGTGTGTGTGTTCCCTTTCCCAAGCCGTAGGGCACACTGCTACTTTGTTGTTTACATACCAACTTCCTCCTTGTTAGACCATGCGAGTTGCAGAAGAATAAAAACAAAGCACACCCTCTTTGTTATTATAGACTTCTAAATATTTGTAATGACCCACTGAAAGAAATAGTTTTTGCAATTAAATTGGGGATCTCCCTAATTTGTGATCATTGTTTTTGTCCCAACCTAGCTGTTTGAGAAGAGAACAGTATATATACTTTAAGTATTACATCATCGTCATCCACAAAGAGAGGACAGACATTACTTTACCCTAAATCTGCTGATCTAATGAGCAGCGCTTTTCTCCCTTTTTGCTCTTTTCTATTAGTTGATCTTACGTTTCTTCTCCTGTTTTTTCTTCCGATCTTTCTGCTCTGGATCTTTTATTATCAATACCAAAAAATGATACTTTTCACTACATGGATACTGACAGGTGTTTTAATGAATTGATGTCCTTGTGCTACAATTTTGAGTTTGACTTTGTTATTCCTTGGATAGAAACATCTTTCTTCTTTATTAGCTTCACTGAAATTCAGCTGTACAAACACTAAGACGCTTTCTTTGTTCTTTTCGCATGTATTGTGTTTGTCTCCCACACTTAAGCCTTTGCTTCCTGCTTCACAACCAGTCTCTCTACTGTTGGAGACAGACTACATGACTATAAGGCTTTTTGTGAGCCCAGTGACTCATGATGTGCACACACACAGTCATGAGTGTGTGCAAGTGGCTCAAATCCTTAAGTTTGTGGCTACTTTGAAGTCTAGACTCGGTGCTTGTGAGACTGGAGAAGGAGAGATTAATTGGGCCGTTTAATCTACACAGTCCCTTGTTTGAACCCTTTCTGCTTTTTAGCAGTGCCACAAACCAGAAACCTTTTAGATACCTGCAGGGATTAAAGTTTCTGCCATGTGGCATAATTCAGTCATGTGGATTTCCTGGTGGTAAGACTGCTTTAGATCGGTGAAAGGTAGATGATAAAAGGCAGCTGGGTATTAAGTGGCATTCGCTTGGATAGTATAATGACTTTTTTAGTGTGTTTGTCATGGCAATAAAGATATGCACACAGTTTTCTTACCTCTATGTGTAAATGCACTTTTTGTTTTAGATATCAATGCAAACCTCTCTCTGCTGCTCTTCTATTATAGACAGTAGAACAAGTTGTTAAAATAATACATAATTATTTACTCTTTCCTTACCTCTATTTCTGGTCACTACCAACTCCAGAGAAATGTTTGGCTCCTGGTGTTATAAAGAATAGTCAACATTGAATATTGGGTAGTTACCATCATAGTTAGTTGCCAGATAAAGAAAGAAAACATGCTGGACAAGTTCCCAGTCTATCACAACGCTAACACATCGACTATTTATACTGACAGCATGATTTGTGAGCAATTCAAAGTTGACAATTGACCTAACATGAAGAAAACAGATATGAGACCACAGCTATTGCTATTGTTTTATTATATCAATCTCATTAAGAGTTGATTCTGATTGGGTCAAATGTTCAAGTCTATATACAGTACGTGGCTTTCACCTTATTCTCATAGAATGATCAACTGTCATTATCCACAGAGGCAGTGGGCTCTGTTCGTTTCACAGCCTTAGCAGCAAACTCTTAACTGACCACATTAACACATTTGTAATTGTATGGACATTTGCCTCGTTTGGTTTGACAGTGCAAGCCAACGGCGAACATATTTCCTCTGTTCTCAGTTTCCCAAGGTACTGACCTCATGTTTTTAATACAACACACTTCTCCTGCACACCCACTACACACGCATCACAATTAATTGGTTACTTTACCTGTAATTAACTTGAACCTTACATCAATGTTGTGATCAACACAACTCATTACCAGTTAAAGAGAGGGAACTGAAGGGAGAGGGGCCAATAAAAGCCTGGGAAACGAGAATGAGTTCCAGAAAGACAATAAAAGCAAACAACTGTTGTTTATTGTTAAATATATACTTATTAAGACCCAATATATAACCGTTTACTTTGTTTTTCATGAGCATAACCCTCTGAGAAAAGTTGAGTATGGGCAGAAATGTAAAGTCAAATAATCTATTGAGATTATTTGGTTCTGCCTAATCTGAAACATTATTCCAGTGCCCCAATTTTGCTCTGGTGTTTGTCTGTTTTCCATTCCATCACTTCACTCCCACTTCTCTCACAGTCATGGTTTTATCCTGCTGTCTTCTCTCTCTCTCTCACTTGCTCGCTCTCTCTCTCTCGCTCTCAATCTCTCTCTGTTATTTTCAGTCATTTACATCTCCTCACATTCTCATTTTCTTTTGTTTTAAACATTTTGTAATGAGACATTTTCTTCTCGGTGTCTTTGTACAACTCTTTGCTTTATTAACTTCTGTCATGTCTTCTGTCTTAGTAAGGAGTCCAGTGTAGAGCTAATCTCAACTGATCTACATTGAGAGGGATAAATAACAACGTTGCTTACCATGAAAATAAAGCCCACACATTCCTTCAGCAACTGATATATATTTTTCATTCAGCTGAATGAATAGGGAAACTAAGCAGCGTGTTTATTTATTTTTCCTTATTTGTGAATAAAAATAGTATATTGTAAAATAGTAGATTTTAATAAATCCGTAGGATTGTGAATTAATTATTGTTTCTACTGTGGTGCTGTTATAATGATGCTTATGCCATTATTGTCAGCTTTAGGCACCATAACACACAAACAAACATTTACACATTGATTCATTTATTTCTTTATCCTAATTACTTTGACTGGCCTGTGGGAATAGTAAGACATTAACAAAATAGTTTTAAAAAGCAATGCTGACTTTGAGGCGAGCAAGACTTTTTAATCTTATCTTTAAGGGGAGCTTGATGATAATTGTTCAATCCTGGACTAGTTGAGTTCAGCAAGTTCAGTGGTGATTTGAACCTTTATACAGCGCACATGCACAATATGTCCAGTCAAACTCTGTTCTCCATCCAACCAAGAGCTATGACGGACCTTTAAAAAAGTGCTAGAACATTTTTATATTCTTTAATTTCTCCCACTTTTGTCTTGGGAAGTGTTGTGATAGCAGGTTTGAACTCTTCTCAAATTTAGTTTGTAATTAAGAAATAATTCTCTGGAAACTGGTGAGTGCCTCACATTCTCTTAACTCACTTATGAACAAATGATTTACTATGTTTGTTCCTTCAGGATATCTGCCCTGCTTTTATTCTATAAAACATATTGGGAAGTAAAAACGAGACCGTCTCTATATTAACTTGCAGTTCTGTGCAGGGTTTGTGCGCATGTTCTCGTGTCTATGTGTTTGTCCCCTTGTGGTACAGGAGAATCTCTTCACACCCCCTGCAGGAACCAGTTCTCACATAGTGGACCACCCGTGGCCTTAGTCACAAGCCCCTGGTGCTGGATGACATGAAAAGGCCACAGGGGGACAACTGATGCACAATCTCACACAAACAGACACACGCACACACACACACACACACACACACACACACACACACACACACACACACACACACACACACACACACACACACACACTTGCTTAGGCAAATGTTTTGCAAAAGCTGTAAACTATTGAATATGTCCTCTAGTAAATATTTCTCCTCACTCTTTTGACTCTCTCCGTGCTTCAGGTCACGCATGCCATTGCCCCTCGCCAAACATGCTTTGTTTTGTTAGTCTAAAAATAATACTTTTTCATCACTTCAATAACTGGATAAATCTGAGGTACCTTTTAAAATGCACATGTCCTGACTGAAAATATCAGTGGTGGATAGGTTTTGAAGAGAGAATATTGTAACGGCACTGAAAATACATATTTCCTTTGCTTCTCCTTCGAAATTAGTCCAGGAATGTTCTGTAATTTTCTTCACTAATAACATTACATTTACATTTACATTTTGCTAGAGTGCAAAAGCAAGTAAGAAAAGCATTGTTTGTCAAGTGTTTTTACTGTGGATAATGGTACTAAAGGCAAAAATATGTATTCTGTTTTATAAATGAGTAGTTTAGAAATGTAGTTTATAGTTTTTACATATGTTCGCGCAGCTTTAAATTGCATATGAACATTCAAACATTGTTGGTCTGTTTCCTGTTTTCTCATTCATACACAATATACAGTCCAAACAATGGACCCATGCCTACTCATTGTGTATATTTTGGCTGTACAGTTTTCAGATAGTATGTTTATACACATTATTAAATTTAAGTAAGTAGGCGGAGAGTTGGTATTGTCAACCAAACCTGGCAGGTGCAACGTTTGTTACATAAAGTACTCTACAGCCTCCGCCGCTTCATCACCTGGGTGATGCGTTTTAGTTAACGGAGTAAAAGTTACTAAACATTCAAAGCTCACGTGAAAAATAAACATATTTGCCATGCAAACTGTTTTACTAAACATATTTCTTACAGCAGGGTTTCTGAAGACAAGCTGATAAATAACTGCTTTTCACAGTGCGTTCACATCACAATTATGTTCTGACTTAGTCTTATTACAAATTTAGAAAATCGCTTTACTCTTCCACAGAATGTGAGCAATAATATACAGTATGTGATTTGTAGTGGACAGTTTTGTTCTACTTTGACAGGATGAATACAATTTCACAAATGGTACACAACATAGTAATACTCCAGTCTGAAACATGTAGAGCCTGTAAAGACACACTAATGGCAGAAATGTCCAGTTAGGAACAGTAATAAGGAGAGAAAAGAAGTTATTATGAAAAAAATGTAAATGAAAAGTTACATACCTGCACTCACAAATAGCCTTAATTTCTTAGACTTACTATGTACAGTGTTCCAAATGTTTTTGTCATATAGATTTGATGAGATTGACTGCCGTCTGACACGTGTCTGTACATGTCTGGTACATGTCTGGGCATGTCCTCAGCAGGTATCTTTCTGTCGTCTGCTGCCTCTCTCTATTGGCAATGTGGCATTTACAACCTCTGCTGTCTTGAGCTTTGACTGTATTTTCATATCTTCTAATAATTGGAAAAATATTTAGACATAACAATATAACAGTATTTTTTTTCTTTAGGGAAACATTCTTCCCTGAAGGGATGCAGCTTGATTATGTTTTTAGTTTATACATAAAGATCATTAATTGGACATTGTAACTAACAGAAGAGTTAATGGCTAACGGTGAAATCTGATTTCTTATCTCAGTAGTGAAGTGTATCTTAGCAATTTTCCTGTTTGCATGTGTTTGCTTGTGCGTTTTCTCTAACACATTTCTCTGACCACACTGAATGTCACTCCAGGTCTTCAGCTGAAAAAGCAACTAAGTGTTTCTGCCTGACTGAACAACTCGCCGCCACATCTGTCACTTTCCAGAAATCCCTATGCCTGATTCCTTCTGACCCCCAATGCAGTGTGTATGTGTGTTTTAGGGGCACAGTTCTGCTGTGCTGTAAATCTCCTTGATGGTAGCTACAATTGTGTTTGTGCATTAATTTAACCTTCAGCTTTTACTTCTCTGTAGTCGTAGCCCTTGTTGTCACGAGGAATCTATCTGAAACACACCCCCCTGTGCATACAGCACTTACACAGGCCAGAGAGCATCTTCATTCCTCTGCAAGACAAACTGAGAGAGACAAAATGTTCCATCACTCACTAAAGCTCTTTGTTAAACAGCACATATTTCTGCGCCCTTCGCACCCAACACAGGCAATAATATGTCTGTGAAAGGATGATGGTGTGTCCATGGCATTTAAAAGTTACTGCGCGTGTGTTTATGTTTATAGCTGTGATAAGTTAGCCTGTGTGAGGACCAGCATTTTTTTCCTTCCTTTACATTGAATTAAAAATGACTTATTTCTGTCTTGTGCAGATGATTATAGGTTAATGACCTTAAATAATTTAGCTATGTTATATATACTGTGTGTGCACACACACACACATACACACACAGTCAAGCCTATAATTAATCATACCCCTGGCAAATTTTGACTTAAAGTTACTTTTATTCAACCAGCAAGTTATATTTGGACAGGTTATGACATGGGTGTCTCCCAAAAGATAATACGACAATGTACAAGAGGCATTATTGAGAAAAATAACATTCTCAGCTTTTATTTATACTTGAGCAAAAAGTGGCATGTACAAAATTATTCATACCCTTGTCAAATATCAATAGAAAACCCTTTGTTGGCTATTACAGCAATCAAACTCTTTCTGTAATTGCAGACCAGCTTTTTGCAGATCTCCACGTGTATTTTGTCTATTCATCTTCAGCAATGAGCTCTAAATTTTACAGGTTGGTGGGTCTTCTTGCCATCACCCTGATAAGGACAATAATGACCTCTCCCCTCCACATACCTGTGGTACCTAAAGTGGAATACATGAGAAGGTAGTGAGAGGGAAGGAAGGAAGATTGGGATCAGTAGCCCTGCACATGCACTATTTGTTTTCTAGTGTGTTAACTTGGTAAACAAACCGCTGCCATTAGTCAAAAGCTTTAATATATGAAACATCCCATATGTTTACATTTACGTACTAAGATTTGCATATTAAGAGAATGTTTACACGTCCACTGGCTAAATGAACTGGCGCAGACACACACAATCACATTTGCAAGTTTCCAAATCAGTCGGTAAACACATATTATAGAGTCACTAACTTAATTACCACACACTAATTTAATTACCACAAACTTGTCTTTAAAATTTCATACACACGCACACGCACACACGCTCTGGCTGAAATAATAAAAGCAAACAAGATGTATCCTTGTGCGTGAATATATTGAATATATTAGCATAAGTACTGACCAGACGTGTTGTTATTTATCAAATTAGTGCCTGCACAAGCACACAGTCAAGGACACGCACTTGGCACACATAAACAGCATGTAGAGAAATGAGGTCAGCAGCACTGAATTTACAAGAGTTAAAGTTTATTTTTTGTATTTAATAAACTGAGTTGTGTAGTTCATTTTTGTGTGTAAACCATTCATTCGCTCTGCTATTTTAACTTATGCTTTTAACCTACTGTACAAGTTATTTATGTTAAATTGAACTGAATCAGTCAGGTTGAGGATCCCTGAAACATTTCAATTAGTGCTAAAAATTCATATTGTCAGGTAAAAAGTTTGATAATCGAGCCAACCTGTAAATCATTTGTTAAGTAGCAATGACTTTTGCAGGTGACAGCCTTTTTAAATATGATGAGTTGCTGCTGTTCTCTTTCAGCTCAGGGACAGTTGTCTTTCAATCACATTAACATACAATTTGTCAACAGATGAATTTGACCTATTGTAACAACTGCATCTTTTACTTCACTCTCCTGTTTAATTGCATTCATTGCTTGTTAAGTGACACTAATGAGAGCATTTCTTAATGAATAACGAGGACTGTTGATTGCTAACGAAACTACGAATAACATTAGTGTTGTTTCCCAAAAAATCATTATAATCGCTTCATTTTTGTTTGTCATTATCTGTCCTGTTCTTTTTTTCTCATCTGTTTTGCACTGGTGAAATATGTAAAGGACAACTCAATTGCCTGAGAATAACTGACTCATACTGTTGTAATAGGCCCACACAATTGCCTTTTAGGTTCTAATCTAAATAACCTTTAGGGTTATGCTATACTGTAGTTATTAACCTCCACACATCTGTCTGCCCTTAAGTACGTCTTCACAGCCACCCATTCCCTGGGAATGCTGTATGTAAGAAATGCCTGGATTTTAAAACTGTCAACTTAGATGATGAACTGATTAGATTTTGGTGCTTCAAGTTCATTCATGTCCTAATCTATTCTATTTATTCTATCTAACCCATTCTTAAACAGAAGATGTGAGGAATACTTTGAAAAAATGTCTTTATATTGGTACAGCTGTCCAGCTGGAATCAGTGATTTTGGTGGCTAAAGGTCAAGTTGACGGTCACGAGATGACCGACACTTCCCAACCTGCTGTTCCCAGTGGAACAGCAAAAACATCTATTATCATCTTCATCCTCATCCTTATGTTCACTGTGATTTCCGAGTTCACAGGTAGTACCTTTAACCTACTTGACTATGGGCAGTAAAAGGGCCCACGCATCTTTTTGTATTGTATAGATGGCAATCCATTGTCTTGTAAAGGTTCACAAAACAACAAACATGCCCACTCTCACACACAGAAAAGAGGAGAGAGAGGATGTAATTTCTGGACACATCATGTTTCCCATGGGTAGCACATACATGGCCAACTGAGATATAGCTAGGCATTTCATCCCATTCTATTGCTGGCTCATTCATTTACAGGTTATACATGTAGTTCACAGAGAAAGGACTATAATAGGTGTAAATCATTTAAAACTATTTTATGTCAAATCTATAGTATAGTGACAATGTAGACAATGGTGAATTATGCAGTGTGTTTTAAAAGCCTTTGAGTAACTTATTTCTTTGCCTCCGAGCAAACCTTTTCTTCCCTCAATCCCACCTGACAACATACTTACTTCTCTTTCCCTCCAAATTTAATCATTTCATTTCTCAAGTTACTGTTGTTGACATCTGCCCCAGAATTTTTGTACTGTCTAGTTGTGGGTGAGAAGGTTTACTGTGAGGGCAGCTGGCCAGAAGGGATTGGCTGATGGGGAAGGACAGCGGAGGGATTAATTTGACTGAAGGTCAGACAGGCCTTCCAGTAAGTGACACTGTACAATGTGTTTTTAATGGCTAAAGATAAGAGCTGTGTGTGTGTGTGTATGTTTTTATTCACATCATGTAGCAATGAATTCTTTGTTGAAAATGTTTGTAGATGGTGTGTGCTGAAAAAAACATCTCATACTTATGACTTATTTGTCTACTACGAATTCGCAATTAATTGAAAGCAAACATGCAAACGTTATGCAGGCAGTTAAAACAAGACATACGTGATATCATGTTCTCTAAAATGCTTCTTATGCAATAGTTGAGTAAATGTTGAGCATTGTATGAAAAAATGTAACTGGGCGGCCTGATAACTCAGTAGGTAGAGCAGTCGTCTTCAAACCCAGCAGCTGTCCAAACAACAATATCCCCAAGGGGATCAATAAAGTGTTCATTATTTTTAATAAATAGTTAGTAAGGTAGCCGGATGCATATCTTAACAATATATAGCCTTAGAATAATTTGTCCAGTCAGATAAGTCATATTAGAATGTAAAACAATACAGAAATTCATTCTTGCTGGCAAAACAAGAGCTTTTCTTGGTTTTGGTAATACTACTCAACACAAAATATTAAAAAGGGAAAATGTGAATAGTACAAATGTAGGGAGAGCAGGTAAATGACGAGCATGGAGGTGGTCCTCCATGAATGTTTCATTGTACGGTAGTGTAACTACGGTCCTGGTCTATGAAACGTTACAATATAAAAGACTTAAAACTTCACTCAACATGCAGCTCCCAAAACACATTAGATTTGACTCAGGGACCAACATGGAGGTCGTTTTATAGTTTAGTGCTAGTGATGACAAATAATTTGGTTTAGAGTGTGTGATGAAAACAGGAACAAAAGATTGATATGGTTGGATTAAAACCTCCGAACAAGGATCTCACCAAGAAATTCAGTTGGATTCTAATCAACAGTGTGGTGGGAGAAGTAGCAAGTTATGTCAATGTTAGTGTAGTAATAATAATCTATAACATTTGTAGCGTAAACACTTTGACTGTTTACTCTACAATAATTGTATATGCAGACTATAATTTCTATTTGTTGTTGTTCTCTCATTTTCTGCTATTGACAGGACCCTGTGTTATAGTTATTGATATACTGGCATAATAGCATCGCTGGTATGATGAATAATAGTTTGTTGGAGCGTGTAATAAAGGAGTGTTAACAGACAGCGGCAGAACAGTAGTGTAAAATGCTACAGAATGAATCCGAGCCAGCCTGAACCAGCTAAAAGAAACAAGTTTCACATGAAATGTGTAGTCATGTTTTGTTGCTTGTGTGTCTAATTGATGATTTAAGGCCTATTTACAGTTTCAACATTGGCTTTTACTAAAGCCTTCAATCACCTGAATCAGTTGGTTCTGTCACGCTTCTTCAAAGCAACCACTTCAAGGCCTTCTTCACATTTTCCCTCCTACTCTTCCTATTCTTTTATCCAGGGGCGGAGTGTGGTCACAGGCCTATATTATGCAAACAGAATAACAGAAATATAATGATGAACAAAGTCTGCTACAGTAAGAAGGTAGTGCGATGTAGAACTACTGCTACTGACTTTTGAGCACTACCAACAGATCTACCGCACTTACAGCTCTGTCAACAGGCCCTCTCAACAAACTGTCCAGCAAAAAGAAAGCCACTATTAATTGTGAATGTTTTCACTTGTACATTTCCAACTTTCTCTTTGCAAAATACTGTTCTTTCTTTTTTTGTAACTTTGTAAAATGTGATACATAGACACATTTCAGACCTGAAACTCCCTCTTCCCATTGTACTCATACCAAAACCAGAGGAAGCAGCTGTGCAGTTTGTGTTCGAGCAGAGCAGAGCAGCTAACATTTCCTAATGAAACGGCAACCATTTCCCTGTGTGGCCAACAAAAACATACCAATACCAAAGGGACCCACAAGCAGGCCAAGAGGTCATATGTGTGACTGTGGCATGGAGTAAACACCTGAGGCTTTTCCAAAGCATTGCCCTGTTCAAAATATAATTAACATGAGGGTCAGAAGAGCTTTTTTAGGAGCAGACAATATACTCGCTTTCTAGCTTGGCACCATTATGTGAGTGGAATTACTGGAATGTTGCTTTGGCAGGAATTAATTTAGCTCACAGGCCAATTTAATGCAATGGCCTTGTATTAAGAAATTACTTGCCCAATATTATGGCAGGTCAGAGCTGTGACGTAGAAAGTGATGCTGCTTGTCTAGTGGATGGTGGAATAAAATCCACTCCTGGGATGCAGATGATGCAGGCAAGAGTTAGCCCCTGACAGAGGGAGTGGTGTAATTGAGGCCAAACAAGCTGGCATTAGTCACCCCGGGAAATTGCTGTCACCACCTTCTTCAGACTAAAAACAGAAAAATGTGGCACAGATTATGGGGGAAAAGTGCTGCATCAATTTTACCATGGTATTAAAGAGTGGCTCATTTATCCACACTCAGGATAGTTTACAACATTTCTCTGCACAGAATTCAGGGCCCTTTAGTAAGGGTCTCCAGTGACCAACAGAAGACAGAGAACTGCTTGTCCTTGAGCATTAATGCTTCTGATTTACTGCTTACTAAAACAAATGAGCATATCTAGATGCATGTTTGTGTAGCACATGTTAACCTTTAAATCTGATGTATGGTTGGTGGATCGTTGTGATGCTGTTCATTGAATCATCAATGCATTGTAATGTTGATCAATGAGCTTTGGAGGACTTTTCAGCCTGAATACTTATATTGTCATCGTTGGTAATCCATCCGGCCCGTGCACACTCGGAAACTCACAGGTTTACCCTCTCTCTTCTACACGAACACATTTGTAATTCTATTCTTGTGAGGACGCTCGATGAGACAATGCAGGGGTGGCCAAGTTCGGGCCTCGAGAGCCACAGCCCTGCTTGTTTTCCAACCATCCCTGCACTTACAGCTTCTGA
>JAUMTR010000008.1:12845232-12892886 GCA_032270685.1 Microctenopoma stevenorrisi
CCCCCCCCCCCCCAAGTCCAAGGAATTAAGAAAGACACTTTTTCAGTGTACAGGTAAATGATTTGGGATGTCAGATAATTTGTTTTGGTAGCAAACATTTGATAGCCCTTTTTATTAATTCTGACATGGTTTCTCCAACTATTCTGTTAAAAATAATCTCTCTCTTTTCTTTTTTGAATTCACTGTATTTTACCTATAACACATAATTACACTCAGTTGGGCCATCAGTAGGTCATGGACCTAACACACACAATCTTAAGAACTCAGGAAGAATCATAAAGAGCCTAAAAGGAGCTGAAAGCAAAATACCTTCAGACAGAATAATGCAAAGGTATTAACATCACTTATCTCACAGTAAGAAGACTTGTCGTTTTGCTATTGCAAAGAACGGGGGGGCGGTGTGAAAGATTCTCATCCCTTATTGAGGCAACTTGAAGCCAGTCTTTTATCTGCTCGTTCTCTATTTTTCTGCAAATGAAAAAGAAATGTGCTTTTCAGCCCAGTCTGACCCGAGGTCACTTCTATCAGATCCTTTAGGCTAAGCCAGTTAGGATGGATCTTTTGTGGTTTACATGTCTATCGGAGCTGATCAAGCATGGGGGAAAGGACTGTGTCTGTTTTTGTCAATGACAGACATAGCCCTGGCGCTTGTGGTTATAGTTGGAGAATCTGTGAAAAGAAGCAACAGGACATTGCTTTAAAAGACACAGTATTAATGCAAAATAAGTAATTGCACCACCAAACCAATTCTTTAGTGGTTCAAGCCCACAAAATGTTCTCAACATAATTATTGCCACTGGGCACAGCTGTTTAAACTGTTCTTAAACAGAGATACTGTATGCACAGACACTCTGTGGGCTAGGAATTGGTCATTGAGACGTTATTATCAATGAATCTACTGAGATTGTTGGAACACTACACTACACTATTAAAGTCATACAGCTGTATGATTTGAATGTGACACCGTATTACCAAGTCTTTTTAGCGTGGGAGGCAGGATGCAGGATGAATATTAACCGTTACTAACGTGTATAACGGTTGTGTATTGTGTGTTCCTTGCACAGTACACTTGCATTGTAATAACAAACGTGTTGGCTGAACAAAGAAAATCAACACAATAGTTTCGTCAAGCTTTCTAAGATATTTTGGCATCTGGTGAAAGTGATTTTGTTTTATATAGCACTGCTGGTTTAAAAGACATAAATGGAAATTAAGTAATACACACATTTAAATTAAAACTATTTGTTGCATGAGCCTGTTCCAGGAGCAGCCATAACTAGACGATGATTCTACCTCTACCATGATGCAAATCACAGGCAGGTTCCTTCCTCATCCATACAGATCTCCACCTTCTGCGAATGAGGGGTCTGAATCTTGTGATGTGGCCTCCGTTTCTGGTCATGAAATCTTATTTTATCGTGATAGCTTCACTCTTGCTCCTTGGTGGTTCAGACAAACAATATGGTCTTGAATGTAGTTGACTGTTAGAAGCAAAAACCGAAACACTTCCTCAATCCAGCTCAAATAAAGATCTAAAGAGTTGCCGTCCGTCTCCACCTTAGAGATTTCATGAATTGCTCTTTATCATTCTTCAAACATTGCTCATGGATCCTGCAACTTGATACCTTTCATGATACCCCGAGGACTGAGATGACTTTCAGCTCATGCAAGGTAAAATTTTAGAAGAGACTTGAGAAGCAGCTTAAGTGCTTGAGGTAAAAAGGTTGCACTTCAAACATGTATTGAAATGATGTGTAACCATAGTGGCTTCACACAGTATTCAGCCCCCTTCACTTTTTGGACTGTGTATTGAAGATTAAAAATCGAATGTATACAATAATAAAAATTATATAATATGTATTTTTATTCATCAATCAGTTTACAATAGACATAAACGACAAGTCGCGAAAACCTTCATACTTAAGATTTAACGTTTGTATGGTTGAACTGTGGCACTCGCAGCAGAGTGCTTCTGTATATTAAAAATGACCTGAAGTAACATAAACCTGATCAAAACTCTCCTCCCATGAGATGCCCTGTACTGTAAAAAATACCGCATGATAGATATGTAGACTCCAGGACCACGTGTTGAATGCTTGTAGAGTTTGAGACTTCAGCTTTGTGTGTCCTCCTATTACAGCGGCATGTTTACATTAGTTCATTCACATCGGCATGTTTTGAATGATGCAACAGACCGCTGGGCAATGGCAGAGACTTACACCCTTTTTTAAATAAACTGTGGTCGCTCAGATTGAGCATTCCTTGAATTAATGTCAGCCGTTCTCCACTTTTCAGTCTCAATAGTGATCCATAAATAGAGAATTGAAAAAACATTTGGGTTTGGGAAATGCATAAATTCACAAAACCATAGAACAGAACTTTCCTGTAGGTTGAACTTCACCTCCCTACTTTATTCTTTTATCTTTATCTTTTAAATACCAAATGTCCTTTTATGCCACGAATGTCCAGTTTATTACAATAAGAACAATATGTCTGCAGAATGAGATTCACTAATAAATACCTTTTTCCAAAACATTCACTCAAGTTTTGTTTGCTGCTTCCAGCAGTTTAATAAATACCTGTAGCCATCATTCAGTGAAAGGATTCACGTGGACAGAGAGCTTCTGTGTTCATTTATGCAGGTGCCACAATAGTGGTAACTTCAATAATTATTCATGATTATTAATTGTCCCTGGCACATTGTCAGGATCTTTCGCAATGTAATAGCCAATTATATTGTGTACTATTCTACACGCTGACACACAATAAGACACATCCAGAGTGTCTGATAAACATAGTGTAATAAAAAACAAAAGCGTGGCTAGAAAGAGATCTGAAAGAAGTAAATAAACAGATGTCTGTTTATTTTTGCTACTAGTGTGGGCTTGCGTAGAAAATGCTTGCAACAGACGTTCAAAGTATACACAATGAAGACTCTTTCTTCAGAATAGTAGAGCACAATCATCACACATGTAAAAATCACAATCTAAAAATTCACCATTAAAACTTAAAACCTTTAAAAACATTATAAAGCACACATAAATGCATGTTTTTCTTTTACTCTCTTTCTCTCTCGCACATACAAATGTAGTGGTCTGATTTCTGTCACCAATCAAGCTCCATTTTCCAACCAAATTAATTCTCTCCAATTTGGAGCTTCCAATGGTCAACCCCCTGTAGCGCTGCAAGTGAGAGGTGCGCGTGTGCTTGCATGCACGCATGCATATGCTTTTGTGTCTGAGAATGAAGTAGGGAACATTCTACAATAGATCTTAATTGAGAAGATGGACTGCAATCAGCACATTCTTGTAGGAAATCATTAAATCATTTCTTCCTCCCCTCTCTTTTTCTCCTTTTTCTTAGTGGTGATTAGTATGGTAATGATAGCATCCTGATTAAATCTGTCAGGAAAATCTGACATCTGTGCTCTCTCCAATTCTTTTACTGAAGGAAATTAAAGTAAGAATAAAAGAAATAAAACTGTACACTCTCATAATTAATGTGCTGTATTTAAAAAAATCCAAACGTCACCGTGTTAAAATAGCAAGAGCCGAGACAGAAAGAGCTTGGGTAAGAAATTCCACGTTTACCGCTGCTTTCAGTCATGCTGGAAGCAGAAACATTTACTAAGGGGAATAAATAAAACCATGTTACCCTTACTTATAACTTTACTCACAATATATGCTGTTTAAAACATAACAGTAAAATTTTTCCGTGTGCTTTTGGAAGCATTTTCTTGATTTGTGTGATAAGTGTCAGAATCATGAGTGTTTGTTCTTTTACTTCATCTCAGAACACACCTCTTGAAATCACTGAATAACACAGCCTTGATGAGTAACAAATGGTGTCTCTTCCCTTGACGTCTTTGAGTAAAGACGGATTTTTTTTAAACAGAGGACAATACTTAAACCCTACTTTCTCTATTCAGTATTATCGAGGCTGCAGGCATTATGGATGGTGTGTACTGTATCCAAAACCCTAGTCTTTTAGTGAAAGCGGAAAAGCACCCAGTGGTCACGTCCTTACTGAGTTAATTGTAGACTTCATGTACTTTTCTTTTTTCTCGTCACGATTTTGATCTGAGATCCAGACCTGCACGCTTCAGTAAAAGCTCTTGACTTTTGAGAAATAAAGAACCCCTACTGGAGCAACCTTGACTCTTTGGACTTTGGATACAGTGAACACAGGATGAATTCTCTTCTTTTACACTATTTTCCAATATAAAAATGAAGTGGAAAAAAATGAAAAAAGTAGTCTATTGTAGGTCTGGAGAGAAAAGAGTAAAAAGGGTCAGGAATGTTAATGGAACCTTCACGTTATTCAAAGCTAGCCAGCTATCATTCACCAGACACATCTTTTAGAATTTACCTCTCCTTTTAATATGTTTACTTTAATTAACCTTATAGTCGTATGACAATAATTACACAATTGGCCATTCTAGCCCCAGGTACATGACACACACAGCTAATGGACTTGGCTTGTTAACATTGTGTAACACACTTTTTGTCCTAGGTTTGTCCACGATAACAGGTGGACAGAATAAATACTTTAATCAGTGCCACTACCTATATTATGTAAAGTAAATGATATTATAATTTATCAGACATGGTTTTAACATTTTTTTTACATGTATCTGGTCTCCTCATCTTTCTCCCCATCTTCTCTTTGCCTCTTTAGGAGATGGCTAAGATATTGAATCATCCACGAGTTTATGCCTTCCTTCACGTTCCTGTACAGTCGGCCTCCGACAGTGTCCTGATGGACATGAAGCGAGAGTATTGCATAGATGACTTTAAAAGAGTGGTTGACTTCCTCAAGCAGAGGTAAGACACGAATGCATGATTTTACATTTTTGTGTCTGTTGCATTTATTGTCGCCATGACAACAACTGTTACACGTTGCATGCTGTTACATCTGTAACAGTGCTTAGATACACTCTGATAAATGAACAAGGTCATTACACGCCTGCGTGTGTTAGTGACTGTTTGGGAAGCCGGCTCACAGGTATGACTCTCCCTGTCTTGCTTTGGATCAGGTTTTTACAAATTGTGTTGTGTAAATATACTGCACTTATGTCATGTAAGTGCAGTGTGAGTTACCTCTGTTACATATCTCATTACAGGATTAGTGAGGTTGTGTTTTGACTCTTATTAATATAATGATGGACTTGGGTGTAACTAATTCATTATAGTGATAGTTCCATAAATGCTAGGCCCCATGCCCCTAAGCATGTATATTAATATTTCTTTTTTTAAAGTCATTGTATTGGCATTCGTTTTAATTGGATAAGATCCTTGTCCTGCAACAATCAATCAATTTCTTGTAACTGCTTCATGTAGGTCAACAGTCAAGCCATGGGCTTAAAAATTACTTACTTCAGTCATGATGTCTCTTTGAATCACTCTGACACAGAGTGATCCAACAGAGTAGGCCTTGCTTTCTGTCACACCACCCCCGTCTCCACACGGTTCTTCCACCCATTCTTCACCCACCTCCCTTTTATTTTTTCCTCTGGCATTGAGTCGAAACTCAACCAATCTGACACAAGCCGTTAGTTTGAAATCTAGCTTTGTTCTGTCTCTGACTTAATGCTTGTCATTTGTTGTGTCGCTTGTTGTTCCGTCATTTGTCATATGATAAACAACACAATTTTTTTTTTTAGAACAGCCTTTTCTGGTTTTGCACAGTTGAAGCAACACCTAATGGCACAAAGTACACAGGAGAGAGGGCCACCATGTTTGGTTATAAACCAGTTTGTTTATAGAAGATGACCTGAAACTAACGTTGAAGTTATAAATAACGATTCAAATCTTGCATGCAACATACTCACGAGAGAGTTATAATTCAATTTTCCCGTTGGACTCTGTGTTTCCTGCAATCACGTCTGCATTTGTTTCTTCATCTGTTTGTTATCTTGTCGGTTTTCATTCTCAGGATTAGCTTTTTCTATGTACAGGTTTGCTAGTGCTGACGTAACTCATCTGTCTGGATACCTCTCTGCACTGAAATATGTCTTTTAACATCAAATGTGGTTGATTCTTACACTACGCTTGGAGGGGTTTCCATTCCCTGAAATCTTTCTCTTTAACTTCTCTCTGAATGGGCATTGAGTGGAGGAGTGAGTCACCATTTCTTTTTCATTAACATTGGCCCAGATGATTATCAGATTAGTATCGTGTGTGTTTTTGTTTCTGGACCGCATTGCTTTTTTTTTTTAGGTTATTGGCTCGCTTAGAGCAGAGGAGTCTATCCACATCTCTAGTGTGAGTGTTTTTTAAGTGTTCAGTAGAAATCCAAACACAGTGATACTAATCGAGCTGAACTTTGCGGCAAATGGTCTTGAGAGACACAAACAAATTCTCCCAGATGCTCACAAGCTCGCCACACGCAGGGTATCATATCATAAGATCTTGTTTACATAAACTGTTTGTCTTCTCTTTTGTGTGAGTTTCTGTGTGTGATTACTCAATTCCTGTCCTAAACACACACGTATCCAGACACATGTGGGCAGTGTCAGTTGTGTGATGTCAATACCAGTACACATCCAGTTGCCTGACCCATTTGGCTGCGTCATTTATATGTAGCTGGGGTGTAGTTTGGGGTCTGGGAGAGAAGCCAGGGCTTGTGGCAAGCCAAAAAAACACACTCACTGTTTATTGAGTGTGCCTGCATGTGAGGGCGAAAGAGTGTTTGTTGTCCTGCTGTTTTTTAAAAAGATCCTGACTAGAGTTAGAGAGAGATAAACGTTTTTGACGGAGTCCTGCACGAATCTAGTTTTCTACACTTGTGAAACGTACAATGCACAGTGACAATCTGACTGTGAAAACTAAATCATTATATGCAATTATTTCTGAGATTTGTGTGTAAACCTAAGCCAATCCAAGCATGTTGGTACTTGCAAAGTGACAGAGCATGTATAAAGCCTCATAATGGTGTAGGCCACTTGTGGCACCACAATAATCCCATCCTTGTATCAAACAGACACGAGAATACATTCAACTTTTGTGTATTTGCACATAGTCGTATTATACCCGTAAAGAAACACTTTTTCATATTGTGCAGCTGCATAAGGAAATGTTTTCTGAGAAAACAGAAAGGTTCCTTATATCAGGTTGACCTAAGATAGGTTTATCTGTCAGCATGTAGATCACAATTACCCTTGTCCATGGCCATGAATTATTAGTTTTTGTCATAATTAAATGATTTACAACAGTTACAGTTGTACTGTACTTTTTGCTGGTGACTTTTTCCATTGGATGCTGTCAGACACCAAGTTGTTGTCAAGCATTTTGTCTCCTTTGCTGAATCTGTATTTTTTAACTTCTGCTTTTACAGATGTGGCTGCCCACAAAATTGACATTACATTACATTGTTTTTTACTCCTTAAAACACTTTAAATAGAAAAGTCTGCCTCACACCAGGGGAACCCCGTGTGTGTGTGTGTGTACATATTCAGCCTCACAGGCGACTATTAATGTAGGCTCCTCTCTTGAGCCACGTAAAGTTCACTTCAAAGATTGAGACAGACAGGAAACCTGTGAATGTGAGTGGGGTTTATCTTGCAGACACACTAAAGCACGAGACAAGTGTATTTCTCTTTACAATCAACTTATTCTACCAGCACTACAGAGTTCATAAAATGTCAACCGCTTCTCAAAGAATCTGATACATACATAGTCATCAGACTTCATCTGGTCACAAATCTTAACCCTGTAATTTGTCTTTAAACCAGAGATAATAAAAACTCCTAAATGAAAATCTGAAAACTGAAACTGAAATAGAATAGTGTCAGCAATTGTCAGATGTAGATGATCTGATACCATCCCAAATGTTAAACCTATTTTATTTACAATGCAAAGACATCCCCATGATGTTCTGTACAGCAGAGCCACATGTTTCCAGCTGTGGAAAATAAAGCAAAAGTTAGCATATATGAACCCTCCTGAAGCTAGAAAGCCCAAGCCGCTGTCATGGAAGCTTATTAACACTTTAATCAAACTTAATATATAATAATTTTATCATATTATGATGATGGATCTTTATTGAAACATTTTTTTACCTGAGGTTATAGAATGAAAGTTATGAATCACACATTGTTCATAGTGTGTGTGTGCTGGAGAACAACGAAAACATTACCTGAATGCTGGCAATGACTAAAGTTCAACCCAGGACATAGACATGTTTATTTAGGTATAGATATTATTTATTCAGCATTTCTTCTTTTCTAATTATTGACATCATTTAAACACTAGTTATTATTTCATTGTTCCTTACCATTTTGTTTAATTTACACACATATTCTGCCCTTTGAATTACATAATTACTAATTTCTTCAACAGTTGTCAGCCATGCATAATTTTAACAACCAGTAGAATAATTATTCCATTAAAATGGTTAATGTATCTTTGTCTCCTAACACAAGCCTTATTTTTATTCTCATTTCTATGCTTTTATCAATTAAAATCACATAATGAAGTATAGTGTTTATGTAACGATGTATGGAGCAAATCCTGTTACAGTGGAATAAGACTGTTAGAGAGACAGCGAACATGGTCAGAGGATTTTCCACAGCTGTTTCTTACTTTACCATAATATCTGGGCTGTTTTTCCCAGAACTACTCTTGAGGATTAACTGTATTCAGACCACAGGGACCAAAGATGAAAGACCTGGAAAAGAAGAGATGGTGGCTTAGGGATTGGTTGTGTATGTGTGCAGAGGAGCAGATTGGCAATATTAAAGATAAATGTTGGGGTTAGTTAGGTTGAGCAGAAAGGAGGGGGTATGAGCCATCATGTTTCCATAATAGGATAGATGGTAGCGGGGGGCTAGGCACAGAGTGGTTCCCATAATTTCCTTAGGGTGGATGGTTGGATAGGTTGGCTTTCCTTGAGTTGGTATGGTACGGACGTCTAAAAAACCTCAGTCCAACCAAGCACATACTCACTCATGCCTGACAGCTGCACATGTTCTCTTTACTTTCCATGATTCTGTAAAAAGAACAAAGCACCGTCCTAATATTATTAGTACATACACTCAGAAGACAACAGACACATCTTTGGATGCTCTGTTAGGCCACCAGAGACATGATCTATTACTGATTGTTTAGCAATGCAGCTGGTAAAAACACCCCAGTGATACATAAAGCTGATATACATACCTTATAACCACAAATCACTGCTTCTAATCTTGCTGATTGGATGATAGGTGGTTTCTCTCTACTTTAACATGTGGATAAAAACCCTTGGTCTTCACAGGATGGGACTAGTGCAAAGCAGGTTCTAACCATGTTTTGCACCTAAAGACTCGAACCAAACTTTGTGTTTGAATTTAAAGATTGTGAAGCTCAGACAAACCCTTCATTTTGTAGCCTGCTGTCCTTTCTGGCTACTGTTAAGAGTTTAAATAATTTGTGCATGGACTTGGTTTTGATAAACGAATAATGAACACTTCACTCATTGTCACAAATAGAACACTCACTAATTGATTGTATGGACTCCCTAGTATTAATGGCACGTTTAGGTGATAGCAGTGTGTGTCAGTGCCCAAAGTGCTGGCTGAGTATTGCTATGAGTGTTGACTCACTTGTACACTTGAGTGTAGTATCTCCAAACAAACGGCTCCAAGATTGCGTTTATGTGGTGCCTGTCTGCCTGTGTGTTTGTGTGTGCATGTTCGTCATCTCTATTAGTCACAAGGAGTGACAAGGTTATGTCAAACCTCCTAGGGTTACGCTAGGACACATGGATCAGTAGCGTGACTACACATGATGGATAGAGTCTCTTGCTCTATTTGTTGTGGAAGACATTCCTTCATTAGTTTACACGTACGCACTAGGACATGCTCAAAGGTTTAAGGTAGCAGCCAGAGCTAATGTTTCACTGGAATATGTAGGTGGGAAGGGCGGTACCCTAAAGGCATAGTGGGGAAAAAATACAAAAACCAGAAGGAAAAAGTACAAAACACACATGGGAGAAACAGAGAGGTGAAGAATAAAGGCGAGAAAAGAGGCGGGAAGAGAGTAGCGAGTAAGACAGGTTTACCGCGGTAACTTGCCTCTGTGGCGGGACATTAACATTTCACTCCGCCTTTGTCTTCCCCTTCCCCCCTGTTGATGATTCAGCAAGCAAAGCAAGTCAAGCAGCGTGAGGGTTTCTGTGTGTGTGTGTTTTGACTGCGTCTTTGATTTGATACCCTTATTTAACCGCTGAGTAAGAACATGTACAACAAACAAATGCCTGGTTCAGTCATCACAGGGACAGGGAACTAAACTCACCAGTGAGCAGCTCCATTGGAGGTTTTCAAATGCATGCTCATTGTTTTGTTGTTTTCTATGTTAACTGTCATGTAGGAAATAATGTGAACAAAAACAGGAGGAGAGAGCTGCTAAATGCTGCTAGCAAATTATCCTCTAGTTAGCTAGTGATGGATAAAAATAGTTTTTATGTAGTTTCTTCACAGCTCATACAATATTTTTGGCAGAACTTAAATTAAAACTGGCACATTTTTATCAGTTCATTTAAAAACCATTCTGGTTGCAAAATAATGAAAACGGTCACTGTCAAAATACGCTTATTAACTATGAACATATTTAATCCAGTAAGAAGTAAGAGGAAGGAAGCCTTCTTCTTGAGATGACTGGCTGTGTGTAAGTAATCTAGTGCTGTGAACTGGCTCGGTTTAAACAGCAGGAAACGAGCAGAGAACAAGTCATTAACTTGACAAAAAGTTTTAACTGAGGTGTGTGTGTGCGTCTCTTAAGATAGAAAAGGCTTGTGAATAATGACTCTTGGCAGTTCCCAACACATCCTTGTCTTATTGATACTTCCTCTGGATTATACCTTATTTCCTCCCCCCTACGCACACATGGGATTCATATAGCCTCACTATAATTACAGGAGTAAAGTTTTCTTTCATTACGTAGTGTTAATTTATCATTAGGCCTCTCAAACCACATTACCTATCTTACCTGTTTTTAGACAGCGTAGCATGCATACAAACACAGACATGTAAGTGGTGTCTTTGAAGCGTGTCAGAGCAACTGTAAAACTTAGTGGTCAAACAGAGCATGTGTCAGCACTGTCTAACTCATATGCAGTGCACAGCATTCCTAAAAAAAGTGCGTATTTTTACATGATACGTGATATTTATGTTTAATCAAAGCACTGATAACATTGGCTGGTTCATGCTGGCCTTTACGAAGTCATCGTCATTTTTTACTTTACTTAGTTGGCAGACGCTTTAATCCAAAGCAACTTACAGGGAGCTAGTGCTCAGTGTCTAGCTCAAGGACACACCTGGTAGGAGATGGACTAGTGGTCAGCTGGGGCTTCGAACCTGCGACCTTCTGCATTCCAGTCTGACAATTAACCCAATGATCTACCAGGCTCTAACCACTTTAATGTGGGGTTGACTCATAACTCCAGGTTATCTGTGTTGTGTTTGAGTTACTCCAGGTTCCCACGGCTCCATTTCTTCATCAAACAAATCTTATTTTTACACTTTACAATTCATACTGCATAAAATTCGTCAAATACAGACTAAAACTGGTTTACATACACAAACCATGTTCAGTTTTGTGGTTGCGATTGTTCAACCAATGATTTCAAGTTACCCTTACTCAGTCAAGTTTTGTTACTCTTTTTTGTGGGCCATGTATTAAACTGGCCTCATAAAGCACACAAAGACTACATCCTGTTGCATATAAAACCAACAAGAGTTCAGGCTCGGTTTGATTAGATCAGTAATGTGTTTAGGTATTGACTTTACAATGCAATAAGTTTAGACCTGCATTTTCCCAGGTACGCATGACTAAGAGTAAGGCAGCATGTCTGCACAACTGTGAGCACATAAACAGCCTCCTTCAAACATAATGGAAAGTCAACTAACAAGGCAGCAAAGCTGTAACTTTCCTTGTGCTTGCACTCCCCCAGGGTCTGTAGGCTTACACACACACACACACACACACACGCGAATAACTTGGTAACTAAGATCTTAGATCATCTGACTCTCCTTTTGGTTGCTCGCTCTCTACCTGTCGTATCACATTTCTCTAGCTCAGGGTTGGACTCGTTCTTACTTTGAGTTTATTTTCACCCACACAGTTTCACTCACAGTTCATGGACTGTACTCTGTTTTATAATGTTTGTGTGCGCGTTTGAGTGACACTTTTCCCGGCCTCAAGTCAAATGTCACATGTGAGGCTGAGTGTAGCAGCAATCTCTGCTGTTTTAAGGCCTCGGTGTGTTTTTCTAAATTCCTGTGCACTATTGTCTACAGGGAGGGAAATTTGCCGCCACAATAGTAAGCTTGAAGGTTAAGTAATGTTTAGCAGTGCTGAGCTATTAAACCCTGAGGAATGCACGGTTACCCCATACTATTTCAGTTCATCTATTGTGCATGTCCCTCAGGTTTTATAGAAGATATGTCAGCTGTGTGACCCAAGGCGGTTTTACTGTGAGAGGATTAAGTACTACTTTCGCTGGTTTCCACATACTCTTTTAACCAATATTAGTCACAGTTAAAGGCCTTCAACGAGAACGGCTAGATAATGCACAATAACAATGAATGGATAATTATTCTTTAACTCTGTATTTCAGTGTTTGCTTACTTACCTTTTTGTAATGATTAGAAAGCTAAGCAGAAATTCATTATTATTATAAAGTGCAAAAAAGTGAAACACATTTTCTCTGTTGGCCATCTAGTGTACTTTATGTTAGATGAACGATTGTACTATAATTTATATCAAAACCCTTCTGATGATTCTCATTTTAATGACAAAATCACACATTAAAGGGACACTAATTGATTTTCCCTGCCAGATTTTACCTCACTCTCAAATGATAACCAAATTATGCTGTTCTTGGGCTCCTGTATCTATCAGCTTAATGATTCATAAATGATTGGTGAAAAATAATTATTCAGTTAATTACCTGTCTAACAGAAAACTACTTACTGCAGAATTAGTCTAAAGTCTTTACAACACAGAGTCACCCTTGTGTTTTTTTTTATCTTGCTGCTTTGTAAGTAACGTGTGTGATTTAGTTTTCTAACTTTTATTGTCTGTAAACTGCTCAGTAGTGAACAAACTCTATCTGGTCTTAACAATTTTGGCAGTGGGACACGTTTTAACTTCTCTTTTATTGTGAGGCAGCTCTTCTGCTCCTGTTCAAAAAGAGATAATGGATGTATTTGATTACTTGTTTTAGCAAATTTTAGCAAAGGACCAAAAAGATTACATTTAAAGTTTGCCCAACACTTATTATAGTCATACAAAAGCTTTTTGCTCAAAAACATATAATTGCGGGGCTACAAATGTGTCCATACCTGTTTAGGTCAGGCAGCACAGCACGATTGAGTGAGGAATCACATATATGCCAATATGTCAATGACTGTTAGAATAAACTGAAACGAAGTGCAAAGAGATGTCTATTTCATGCATGACTAGACATTTACGAGCGTCATGCCTTTGCCCTGCAACCCTCCATAGGCAGATACACTCACTGGTCACTTCACTGGGCACACCTGTACAGTCTAATGTGATCTGATACACCAGCTGAATTCTATTTATGCACGTTTAGCATTTCTCAGCTTTTTCTTGAAACGGTCAGAAAGGTGATAAACTGCAGTGCATTACATTAGGAGGTGTATCTAATGTTTTGGTCACCTAATGTATGTTGCAGAAACATTAGATTGTACAGATGTAAAATATAAAGTAGGCAGTATGTGCGTGTGCTTATAGATATACTGTATGAAATTACTGTGCATCTGTGGACTGAAGGGATTTGTAGTGTCTGTGTTCTCTTATTACTCCTCCCTCAGACTAATGAAATGTGTATGTCTACGTTCTCATTACCCTTCTTCAAGGCTAATGAGGTGTGTGTGTGTGTGTGTCTGTTGGTCTGCATGTGTAAGTGTGTGTTAAATTGAACTTCATTTCTGCTGTGCTGTGTTCAGGCTGTTTCATTAAATGATAAAGTTTACTGATGACTCCGGTGAGATCATTATTTACTCGGCTCTCCATTTATTCCACCGCAGTCACCTCGATCTTTACAAATGACCTGCTACGTAGAAAGACAGAGGTTGTTTTGCACTCCAGGTTTAGAGACAAACGACTTGGTATTCACTTAGTAAAGCAATGGCATTGCCCATTTACACTTGAATGCAGTATCAGTTGTTTACCTGATGGAAAGTTAATCATTACCCACGGCTTAAACATGAACAACAAATATTCCAAAACTGATATCTATTCATCAGCATTAAAAAGAAATAATGTCTGATGAAAAACAACGATTAAGAACATGACATGACTAAGTTTCTATAGTCCACCATTCTTTGCTGAAACATGTCTCAGTGCACCTTTATGTTTGTGAGTGTGGTTATTTCATAATCTAGTCTCTATAACCCTGGAGATTACGACTGATGCAGGTAGCGATGGTCTTTTAGTTCGACAGCTCCTTTCAATCAGCCTGAAGCTACCACCTGTCTGATTCTGTTTTTTAACCAATCATTTCTATCACCTCAACACTCTCGAGCAAACTACAGTTGGCTTTTACATCTTTATGAGCGTGAGCAATGAACAATGTATTTTTCATTACAAAACAGGGCCACAAACAAAAACTGAACTACCAAATATGAGTTGGACTCTGTAGTTCTGGTTGATCTCAGGGGTTGAAATGTGTAGCATTTCTAAGACAGGACACAAACCAAACAGATTAAATTTGGTCACAACACTGCCTCCATTTGACTGTTTTTTTGGAGATAGTGCTACTTGTCATTTAGGTATCCACAGTTGCTTTATAGTCATTGAAGTTTGCTTTAGACTTACAGTTTGGCCACTCGGCTTTAATCTTTCCTGTCACCTGGCACCTCTTAACTAGTTCTTCGTTCTTGATGGTGGAAGTGTGTGAAGAGCGTGAGTGATAACTAACCAGGCCTTTTTTTCTTTCTCTCTCTCGTTCTGTCCCTGTAAATTGAGCTGCTACATGACAGTGCCATTACCTCCAGCTGCCACAGCTAAATCAAACACTTATGTGACTGAGTGATTACTGAGTGACACTCATCGCAAGTGTCCTTATTTTTTCCCCCTCGTCTTCCTTATGTCTTCTCTTTTAGAAAGAAATCATCTTCTGTTAGATACTTGATATAGAATATAAGATTACATAAAAAGTACATTCATACACATAAATACCAAAAATTCAATGTAGAAAACCACACATGAAAAAGCTGAAGACAAAGACAAACAACACTGACATTAATTTAGCTACTTATGACCTTTAAAACAACGCTGTTGTGTATACTGCATGTTCAAGTGGATCATTTTTGTTGTTGGTCATGAGGATGATTTCCTGATTCCCATTTTTTTTAACTATATTTTTAAGGGTGACCTATTAACAGTGACATTTGCAGCATTTACGTAGAACACTACATACATAACTTTGTGCTGCTGTAATTCACTCATGGAATTGATTTGATCTTTTAAAAAATGTGCTTTTATTCTGACAATGTGACAGCTAATGAAGTGGTAAGTAGTTCTCAGTTTGAGTTTTGTCTAAGAATTTATAGAGATACCTGGTAAAATTTTCAAATCATACTGTTATAATATTTAAGTATTGAAGTAGACACACGGCCTTTGTTAGAACCTAACATTTATAGAAAAACCTCATAAATAAATGTTGTGGTTTTGTAATTTCCAAACTGCAGTCCATGTGTATTTCTCTGTTCCCATCTGTGGATCTCTTTCCTCCACTCTGACACATCACAGAGTAGTAAAGTCATCATTATATGTTAATTTGATCTTATTTTAGGACTCGAGTGTCCTCAAGGTAGCAGTTTTTTACACTTGACACCAAATCTCCCTACAGCACTTAGCTCCTCCTCGTCATGTGAGTCTCTCTTCACTGTCAGACTCCTACACAACAGTGGCCCCAGTGTGCCGCACATTATCATTTCAGAGAACACGCACGCACACACACATTACACGCTGTACAGCACAGATGAGCAGTCTCTTTCCAGCCGATAAATGGGTAATTATTTACCTTCACATATTGCCTTTCTATTCCTTCCCCTCGTCTACCCATTGTCTTTCTCTCTGTAGTTCTAAGTCACACTTTCTTTATTTAGGCTTTGTGAAAACAGTATACATACATGTCTGAGGGCCCCCGAAATTAGTTTATGTTAACTGCGGAGATATTATTGTAGCCTATTAAACCTAATTTGGGTTATTTAGGAAGGTGGTGGCAGACTGGGCTTATCATGACTTGTATCGAGATTTACCTTTGAACCCATTTGACCATTGCAAATGCTAATGCAGAATCATAGCACATTACTGGTAGTGAGGACTTCTTAAGATGTGTGGTCCCTTGGCTTCCTTGGGGTAGAAGGAGAACTGAACAAAGCACACAAACACCTATTTTCCTGCATTATTATATCTTTTGATTTAGGAGCATAAAGGGCTGTAAAGTCATGAGGTTAGCATTGGATTAGCAGCCATTGATAATAATTGATTCATCCACCATTCTTTCGTTGTATAGATGAGCACATAATATACTGTATTTACTTGTATTATAGTAATATAATTACTATATATATATGCCAGCATTTAAAAATGGATATATGGATGGACATTTAGATAGACAATACAGATAAGCATAATATTTATTCTTTGTATTTTTAAGACTTTAACTCTTACATTTGAACTGAAATTAACATTAGATGAAAATCCTTAAATTAATAGTTGAAATCTAGGGAAAAAAAACAAATCACATCCACTGTTAAGGTTATGTCCAGTATTTTGTGACAAAAAGCTGACTCCAGGTTAAGTAAACATGTTTTCAGTTTCGAAGTTTTAAAAATAGCCCTCTTGTTTTGGTTTTAAGAGCAAGTTGAAACATAATCTGTCTGTCTTGAGTTTCTTATTTTCTGTCTTTTTAAGTTTTACTTTTTCTTGCACACTGTGATTTTGAAAGCTGCACAATAACAACATATATTTCTCTCATTTTAACAAGGATCGTATCATTGTGGTTTTTGTTCATTAGTTTCACACATCACACCTCCATCACCCTTAGATCTGAGAGAGGCAGAGGTGTCAAAATGACAGTGTGCACATCTCTCCTTTCAGCCTCCACCTTAGTAAATTTACAGAACCAATTCACACCAGTCTCTCCCCATGCTCTTTCCTTCAGTATTCCAACCCTGTCACCAACATTCTAGAAAATTCAACGGCAAACCAACATTTAATTTAGAGAATGCAGTTGGATTAAGTTTTCTGTGAACATAATGAGGATATGTGGACAATTAATTTTAATGGCAAGTTGCAAATATGTTGATACGACATACGTCCATCTATGACCAAGTACATGCATTTTATTTCTGGCAGAATATCAAATCTGATGGTAGAACATCCACTTCATCTGAGTAACATGTTATTAAAATCAGTTGTGGTTCTGTTTAGGCACTTAAAGGTAATTAAAATATGGTGGTCCTGCTTAATAGAGCTAGTTAGTTAGGCATCATACAACATGTTTTATACTTTCCAAACACGGATTCATGTTTAATTTGTGAAGTTTTACTTTTCCATTGGGTAGTTGTCAGGCAGGTTTGAGAGGTCAAGGATGCTTGTGCCTTCAGGCCATTGGTTAATATTAATGACCATCAGCCAATTGGAACCCATCAATAGGTCAGAGGTTATCATTGGGTTACAGATGCAGGGAGTTAATGTAATTAAAGATGCATCATGTTGTTGACTGCAGAGAAAATGTCTTTACCACTGTTTTCGTGATGTCTTTGTAAAGCTGTCCATCTCTTTATTGGTCTGTTAACTATGTTTGTGTTTTTCCTTATTTTAATGGCTTACAGTTCTGTAATTTCAAACGTGATAGATACGCTGTATTTGTGTTGAGTAAGCTCTTCTACATCTGTGTGCTTAGTATAAAACCAGGGACCTATACAATGAATCAATTACAACATCATATATGAGATATAGGTTTAAAGAAAATAAGGTGGCAGCAATATTGAAAGTAAATGTATGACTGAAGAAAAAGAAGCAAGCTCAATTGGTGAGGACTGTGGTCTTTCCCTTCAGTTTCATCCAAGGTTTTATTTTCTGATACAGCACTCTGACTGCCTTTTTTTTCATTAAATACCATTTCCTGTCCGTTCACGCTTGGGATCAAGCCTCCTTATTGAAACTTTGTCGGTATGTGAAAACACCACACATTTCAGAAGGACTGTCCGGTTTATACTCTGGTGATACATGGTTTTCTCACAGACAGCGATGACCTGACCTTGGAGTGTTTAAACAAGCTGTCTAACGTCTATCAATACAAACAAAATGCATAGATCAGATCAATGCATCTTTTCCCATACCCTACTGGCTACAATTATTTCTAAGGCCAGCAGGTCAATAATCAATAGGTAACGATTTGCAGTAGAGTTTGCTAATCAGGTTTTGATTGGCTCTCTTTGTCTCTCTCTTAGGGTCCCAGGTCTAACCATCGCTACAGATATAATCTGTGGTTTTCCTGGGGAGACAGAGGAAGACTTCCAAGCCACGGTCGACTTGGTAAAATGTTACAGATTCCCCAGTCTCTTTATCAACCAGTTCTACCCCAGATCAGGTACACCTGCAGCCAAGATGGAGCAAGTACCAGCACATGTGGTAAGTGTTGACAGGAAAACAGAGACCCCTTTATTACCAGTCGTTTGATGTATCTTAATGGGCTTTTAACATGCAATAAATTCAGTACCTGCTGCCTTCTGTCTTGACATATTATGGTATTTGCTTAAGCATAAAACATAACCTGAACAACAGCAGTGGTATGCAGACACGGTGCAAGGCCTTGAGAAGCTATTAAAGGTGTTAAGGAGTTTTTGCACTCTTTATCATATTCGAGATTTAATTTGAAACTGATAAAGCTGTAATTGCTGCCCATCAATCATGAATCAAAAACCCTAATGAAAAATATGTTATTTAGAATTTCATGGCAGATTAAAAATCTAAAGTCTATCTATCTAAAGTAATTAAAAGAAAACCCAAAACATTCAGGTCCTTTGCTCTGGCACTCTTAAGCATAGTCAGATGCATACTGCTTTCATTTTTGTTGTATCTAAAAGTATCAGGTTTTCTTTTCCTTTGGTTTGACCTACTGTATTCTGTATGTTCTGTTGCTTCTTGCATTTGCGTTCTGAGTCTTTACCATCAAAGTGACACATCTCTTTCAAGTGAAGCGTCTTCATAAGTTATTCTCTTTTTCCAACCTCCCTTTTTTCCTTGCATCGTTCTTTAAACAGAAGCTGAGGATGTCTTGGAGGAATCAATCCCCAGACAACCACATCACCGCTTCTCTTTTTCTGATCTCTTCTCCTGTTTTCTTAATTTCTTCGCCATCTGTCTGATCACTCTCACTCTGTCAGCATTTCGGTGTCAACATGTGTAACTGTGACCTCATTCCACAATAAGCTCCTAGATTGTCAGATTTTGAAACCTTTTATTGCCAAATTGTCCATTTTTGAATCTGAAATTATTTTGGTGTGTAAAGTAACAAAAAATAACAAACATTAATTATTTATTAAAATTAAGTTTAGACAAAAAAGGCATATATGATATGATTATGGTAAAACAAAAAAAAACAATGCACTGCTGATTAATTGGTGGCCTGGTAGCTCAATGAGCTACGCATCACACTTGGATGCAGAAGGTTGATGAGGTATGCAGCACGCAGTTTAACACACTCTTCTACTTCATCTCACGTTGCTGTTTTGAAAATTTTAAGCTTTCATGGAACTTGTTTTCTGTAGTCTCTACAAAACACATTATTCTGCTGGTGCTTGGAATATGAACTACCTCAAGATGATTGAGCCACTGCTCGCACTTATGCCAACCTGCTCTTCTCCTCCACACCACCCCTTCTACTTTCTACTTTCTCTGCTTCTTTCTTGAAGCAGACTAAAGGGGCTGTGTGTTGTATTCTGAGGGGGAGCACGGCGGGCCGGGGCTATCTTTGAGTTGTCGGACAACAGAACAGGAAAGCAAAGAGAAAAAGCTCTTTAAAATTATTTAGCTAATTTCTAAATATCAATATATCACACAGCCCTTCTGGTCAAGTTCATCATGAGTTTACTTGTTTGTGGTAGAATGTGAAAGGTGAGAGAGAGTCATAGTGGTATATTGGGGTGAGCATTATGTCTGCTTTGGTGGCAAAAGTTGTACTAATCAGTCAGCATGCACCGGTTCCCATACAGATACAAACAGCGAATGGTGGCAGTTAGGCAACGTCTAGCCTGTGTAGGGTCATTCATAAAGAATACAATTCAATTCAATTTCACTTCAACTTTATTCATATAGCGCCAATTCACAACATAAGTCATCTCAAAACACTTTACAGTGTAAGGTTTAAGAGGTGAAAGGTGTAAGACCTTACACATTATATGAATACATAAATAGAAAAATGTAGAATACCCAACAGTCCCACTTGAGCAAGCACTGAGGCGACAGTGGAGAGGAAAAACTCCCTTGAATGGAAGAAACTTCCAGCAGAACCAGGCTCAGGGTGGGCGGCCATCTGCCTCGACCGGTTGGGGTTAGTGGACAGAGGTGAGAGAAAAGAACAGCAGGTAACAGAGATAACAACAACAACAACAACAAGAAGCAGCAGACGAAGCACAACTAGGGGAGAGAGAAGACACAATGTTAACATGTATGGATGTCGTGGTAAGAGAGAGAGAAAAAGTGGGAGATAGAGAAAAGGAGGAGAGGTAAAGACCTAAACCTAAAGCAGTTTAACTAAGAGATGGTTCAGAGTCACCTGATCCATCTCTAACTAATAAGCTTTATCAAAAAGGTAAGTTTTAAGTCTAATCTTGAATGTAGAGAGGGTGTCTGCCTCCCGAACTTTAACTGGGAGCCGGTTCAGGAAAGGAGTGCTCCGCTGGGATAATAAGGTTCTATCAGGTCTCTAAGATATGTTGGGGCCTGATCATTTAGTGTACAGCTGTGCTGAATAGCCATGGGAGGGATGGATAGAAAGCGAGATGGAGTAGGATGCAGAGACAGTAAGAGGCCTGAGAGAGAGTGTATGTAAGGAAAGAGGGAGGATGATGTAAGTAAACACAGAAACAATTGACTATTGTATTACTATGTATTACTCTTAATTTTTTCCTTAGCTGTATAAAGACATTTGCGTTGATCAATGGGATCAATTTAGAACGACTTCTCTACAAGGGAATTGGTTTTATGTTGGTAACTCAGTCCTGGCTAAAGGAAGGTGAGAACTATGTTTTCTCTGAACTTCTCCCTCGTGACTGCTCTTTCTTTAGCTCTCCATGTTCTTCAGGCAAAGGAGGAGGCCTGGAGCCTATTTTTAAAAACTTTTTTTGTTTCAATGTCTGTTAACAGAAGCAGTTGAACACATGAGACATCTTAACTGCTCTCTTGAATTAATTCCCAAAAGACTACTTAAGGATGCTTTTGAGACAGTTGCACCTAGTATTCTGACCCGTAGTGCAGGTTAGTGCAGGTACAGTGGGTCAAAAAACTATTTTGCAGCCACAGATTGTGTTGTACCGAGTAAAAAGATGAGGTCTGTAATATTCATCGTAGGTACACCCCTTAACTGTCAGAGACAGAATGTAAAATGTAGGAAATCCCATTGAATGTTTCTTAAAGAATTTATTTGTACAATGGTGCAGAAAATATTGGGTCTACATTTGGTCTATAGCAAAAGTTCTCCTCAATACTTTATAATGTATCCTTGGTTGGCAATGACGGATGTCAAACGTTTCCTGTAGGTCTTCACCAGGTTTTCACCCACTTTGGCTGGTATTTTAGCCCATTCTTCCATGCAGATCTTCTCCAGAGCTGTTATGTTTTTGGGCTGGCAACGCAGACTTCTGATACATGGCCCCATTCATCCAGATCAGTTGTTCTGTTCTCTTTGCAGAAAAGCAGCCCCAAAGCATAATGTTTCCACCCCCTGCGCTGCAGGATTTTAATCCAGCATTTATTCCATTTTCTAATAATTGCTTCAACAGTTGATCTCTTCTCACCAAGCTTCCCCTGTTGTAGATTGGCTCATCCCAGTTTTGTGCAGGTGTACAATCTTGTCCCTGGTTTCCTTAGACAGGTCTCTGTTCTTGGCCATGGTGGAGGTTGAAGTCTGACTGTTTGAAGTTGTATACAGATGTCTTTTAGACAGCTTCTTAAAGAAGAAGTAGAAGAAGAACACTAGAGTTTGATTCTTACTTGCCTCCATGTTTTACTGATCTCTTTTCATTTATTTTATTTTATTTTCTTCTTGTGATTAAATCTAATTCAAATTTTACCTGTCTTACTCTTGATTGCCCAATTTTCTTTTCTTTCTTTCTTTTATTAGGTCTATGGGAAGTATTTTGGACAACATATTGTTGTTTTTAAAGTGCTATATAAATTTGATTTGATTTATTTTTCATCATGGTACATTAGGAAATGTAGTTTGAGGTTCAGCTGTTTGATTTTCAGCCATTCCAAAAACATATATTTGATTAGAAAGACACAAAGACAGATTTTTCTCACTAAGTCAGTGAGGTGAGAGATGGTGAGCGTCCAGCTGCGATGGGATCCAGGTGTTCTGTGATATATGTGGGTCTAACATATTACCTATTGTAATACATGATATATGAGGGAATGCAGGACGGAATGGAGAGGCATATGGAAAGAATAGGGGACCACAGGGATGGAGGGCTGGAGAGAGGGAAGAGAGCATGTTGAGAATAAAAAACGTGAATGCTGTTAGCTTGGATCTCCATAATCATCCCCAGGTGACTAGAACTTAGCCTTGATAAATGGAGTTGCTGAGTGGTGGGTGTGCTTCTGTGTGTGTGTGTGTTGGGATGTCTATTGCTTTCTAAGTTTCTGAATTGAGAATAAGCAGCTGCAGAACAGAAAGATAGGAAAAAATGTGATAGAGGTGGAGATTAGCTGTTCTAGTGGGACAGTGTTTTTAATTTCCCCAGGTTCTAATTGGTTAAGAACTCCGTTACCCATGAGGCACCGGTGCAGCAGCTGTCAGAGTGAAACATCTGGCCAGCCACTAGTAGTTCCATCTTCTCACTGCACTATCATTTATCTGCGCTTGGACACACACACAAACATGGATATACACAGTTACACACACACATGCGTGACCCCTCCATCTCAAATACACACACTCTCACTCACCTATCAGGGGAGATAATAACACTCCACTAAAGGCAGTCGAACAGGTATTAAGGCTGAGTTAATGGTTAAGTTGCTGTCTGGGACGAGGTAGGTCTGCACTTGATTAATGAGGGCCCAGTCCACTAATGGAAGGGAAAACACATTGTATTTTAATGACCACAGTTGTTGCTTGACATATTCACGTGCATTTTCTAGCAGAATAGGCATCAGTTAGCTGCTAGAGTTTTAACAAGCTCAAGGATGTCACGGTGACTATATTCTGCAAGGGTCTAAAAAATATATACTAGGTGTGGGTGGTTTACAGGGTAAATAAAGCATAAATATTTATTATGTTTTAAAACTTCTAGTCACGTAGACCATTCAATCTGAGTCTATGTACCTGCAAACTTAAATTTGCAAAAGTACAAAAGTTAAACATTTTCATATTAGTTATGAGGCATATTTAAATTAATTTAATTTTAGTATTTAAGTTCTCTTACAGTCCCTCTAGTAATATATAATATATATAGTTATATCTAGTTTTTCTGTAATAAACTAGATAAACAATTATAATGTCCTGGCAAATAAGTAAAGTTTTCTATTTGATTTGATTACATTACTATAATTTTTAATAGACAAGTAGTAATTCATAGTAATTAACTTAAATACAAGAAATAAGGAAATTCTGCATTCATTATTTGTGTTTGCACTAAATATTACAGAAATTTTGTTCATAGTATAAAAGTAAAACAAATCTAACTTTTGATTTATTACATTTTGCCCGTAACATGTGTCTATCTGACTGAGTTGCACATGCAGCATTGCCCCTATACGTAGCCAGTGTTGATTGTGTATGTTGTGAGAAATTAACAATACACATAAATAAATCGTAGCCCCCTTGTAGGGGCAGCATGACACAAACTCAGCTTCGCCAGCTTAGAGTGAGTTAGTAGAAAACATATTGAACCCACATTTATATACCTATAGTATATATATATATATATATATATATATAGTATTGCTGCTATTTCGTCAGCCATTATCTATTGGTCAGGTGTGATTGGGCTTTTGTCTGCCCCCTCATGACTAACCTTATACTCCAGGCACTACACAAAATACACTGTCAACAATGACGTTTCGCTATATATACATGTGTCGGCAAACAGCAAGTATCTCTGTAGTGAACTTTAGGGTTATGAGTACTCTGTACTAGTGTCAATTCATATTTGTATTCACAATCACACCACATTAAGTATCTCTTTATCTGCATTAATAGTTCACAATAGATGCCTTGTGAGACTATATTCCCAGCGTTATGTAGATAATACTTTTTTCTGTAGAACTGTAGTGTTTTCGCTTTTTTGTAGACTGTGTGTTGCTCTCTACCAGAGTCCTGCATGTGTTTGCAGTTTATATTAGTACAAGTGTATACATCCATGTGATGTCGCTTCCTGTTAAACACGGCATCTGTCTCTGCTGGCAACAACAGATGGACGTCATTGTAGCAACCACCATGCATCATCACCCCACTGACAGGTCCACAGACACACATACATACACTGTACTTGCCTGCACTGGTCTTGCATTGCTCATTAATACAACCTCTGCAGCATGCTAGTTTAAGTGATCTGGTAGCCGCCTGTAGACAGATACGTTATATATAACATGCTCATCCCAGTTGTGTGAATTTCTTCAAAGCAACGAACAATGTGTCTGTGTGTTATTGGCCTGTTCCTGTCTATAAGCACAACTTCTGAGCATGTTTTAGATGACCTATAAGGTCGGGCATTGTTTGCTTTAGCAGGATGCCAAGGCGTACTCCTCCATTGTCGAGTTTAAAAGTCGCTCTGAGAGTTATATCCTGGTATCTCACAGCAGTCAGGATATTGTTGGCTATGACATGGTAACCTGTGCAACCAGACCATCACTGACCCACCATCAAACAGGTCATGCTCAATGGAGTTACATACAGGTAGCATAATGTTCACCACGCCATCTCTAGACTCTTTCACGCCTGTCACATCTGCTCAGTGTGAGCCTTCTCTTATCTGTGAAGAGAATGGGGCACCAATGGCAAACCTCCCAATTCTTTAGTTTTCTGGCTAATGCCGGTGGAGCTCTGTGGGACTGGCTGTGAGCACATGTCATACTAAAGGACATCAGGCCCTAATGCCACCCTCATGAAGTCTGTCTGACAATTCAGAAACATGCACACCAGTAGCACGATCGGACTTCACGCACTGCCTCATGCCACCAGTTGTGACCAGGGATACTATCATAACTACAAACAATCAGTTAGGAAGAATAAGGAGAAAGTATTTGTCTGTGGCTACCATATACAAAACTGTTTTTTGGGGGGCTGTAGCCAGTTTGTCTTCCCATTGCATGAGTCACTTTTATTTGCACCAACACTGTTAAAACAGATTTACATTAGTGCTAAATTGATATATTTATGTGCCTGAGGTTTACCAACTTGGTTTTACACCATGGAGCATAGGTTGCAGCTCTGCGTTAGAAATACTTTTACAACATACCATTTTTTGTGTGTTAAGAATGTGGTACTTGTTGTTCATCTGAAATATGAAATGGGCTGGAGAGGAATGGATTTGTCACGTTAGTGTCATTTCTGTAATCTGTTTAGTTGTCTCCGTCTTTTTCATCACTCTCTTTAAATGATGGCTTTTCCTTCTGTAGCTTGTCCTTTGACATATCTTTATTATGCTGTGTTTTCACACTTTTCTTCTTTTTGATTGTAAAACATGTATTGGTGTGAGTCGGTGTGTTCTGTGTGTGCCTGTGGTGTGCTTCTATGTGTATTACTGAGCTGGATACATTCTTCTGGGAGCTCATTGGGGTTTCTTTACCTGCGGTTACATCTGTCTTACAGTTCTGTACACAGACACAAACATGCACATGCACACAGGCAGCTCACTGTAGAGGGTGTGATCTGAGTGATGAAGGGATGGCAGGAGACCTAATGATGTTGAAGAGCAGCGATGAGAGGATTTCTCTCACCTAAGGTGCTCCAGGCAGAAAGAGAGATGGTGGAGGGACAGACTTGTAAAGGGGGAGGATGGGCGAGAGGGTGGAGACAGAATGATTAGTCTGAGTTTTCCCTGACTGGAGAAAAACACAGGGAGCCAGGGAGAAGGGGTGCATTGAGGGATGTGTGGAAAAACACAGAAGACAAGAGAAAAGAGGTTTTGGAGATTCTGGAGAGCCCTTTGGCAGCGAGAGTGAGAGGGAATGTGAAAACAAGAATGAGAGGATGGTAGACAGACAGGGTTGATGATTACAGGACTGTAAGCTTACAAGAGCCCTGGGTGAATAGAATGAATAAGAGATGGGTAGAAATAGTTAGTGGCCAAGCAAAAGAAATAAAGAAATAAACAGATGGAGCCAACACACATAGAGCACAGAGCAACAAGCGATACAATGATGAAAATTAGGAACTTAAACAGATGTTTAATGTAGAACAGAGCAAATAAAGTGGCAGTTGGTTGGGGGCAACTGCCACCTCCCTTTAACCCTAATATTTTTATTCCCATATTGTTTCCTTTTGTTTGCTGTTTTCGTGCCACGTTGTTTGTTCTACATTGTGCTTACGCTTTAAATGCTGCTCCATCTTTTCCAGCTTGACAACATCTAATGCATACATTAATAAATGTTTACCTCTTTTAGTGCATTCATCCTTTTTTCTGTATGTTTGTCTCACAATAATTGTGCCTGTTACTGACAGCAGAATTACTTGTGGGTTGTCTGCCCTGTATGTACAAATCTGGCCGATGGTCATGAATCCAGACCTTTGCTTATTAACACTAAAATGAAAAAGAGGGGGAGAAGTGACAGCATGGCAATGAATGCCTACCCCCTTTAGCTACAGTAGCATATACATATATCCTTTCCCCTTAGCCAGACATGGCCTAATCAGTCAGCTAATTAGCGCCCTTTGTAACTGCATCTGCCTTGTGTAACTGATTGCATTAACAACCTCAGCACATCAAACAGCCATGTCTCATGCTTGTGTATCTCATTACGCATTAGGAACATGCAAGGTTGAGACCAGAATAAAATAAGGAATATTTCATAGATTTATTAAATCTGTGTGGGCATTGTTTTCAATCAGGTGTTTAATGTTAGGTAACCAAATGTTACCGTGAACTGTATGTACGCATGATACCATGTACGCATGATTTATTTTTTACATTTTTTATCAGTGCTACAAGTAAAAGAGAATATGGAAACATTAGTATTGACGGAGAAATGCTCCAATGCTAAGGTGGCCCCTAGAGATGAAGCCTGTACAGTCTTCTATAACCCCTACTTCTCATATGTTCTCATATGTACAATTAGTCACGTGTGCACAATCTGCTATTAGTCATGTCAACATGCGGACACAATAAAAACATTAAAACATGCAGTAAAAATTACACAAAGTACTATAAGCACATGGAATAAAACATAATATACAATATCCCATCACCCCATTCATAAGATACATATTTAAAGAACTCCCCTTAATGATAAAATGAATATGGTAAATATACACAGAATTCCTCTCCTGTGACACATGCAAAAACAATAATATATGCTGTATATTCATTCTGCTTGCACAGTAAAGGGAAATGCTGAATTGTTAAACACAGACTATTATATATATATATATAAAAATATAAATGTGTATGTATGATTTTTATACATATTCTGTGATTATTTTTAAACCCTATTAAATAATTGAAATTGATCTTTTCTATATGTTTTCCCCACTGTACAGAAGAAGCAGAGGACTAAAGAGCTGTCACAACTTTTCCACTCATACAATCCCTACGACCATAAGGTAAGACGTCTTTCTGTTGGTCTGTATTCTTCTTTGCAACACAGTGAATTACAGTTTTTTTGTATATCATGAAGAACAAGGCACATACTGTGGAAGGAAACGGGGACTTGCTACTGCCGAGTGAATTTGAACAGCTGTTAGACTGAAGCCACCCTTGCAGGTATCATGCTGTGCGATTGAGCAAGCCTTTAACTTAAACAGTTTTTTCAAAGAAAAGTTTATGAAGCTAGAGGAGTTTGTACAGTTGTTATAGGTTACACACTAATTAAAAGGATATGAGAGAGATCACGTTTTCACTGTGGCAGGCTGTGCCTCCCACACGCTGAAGCGCGCACACACACACACACACACACACACAAGGTATGTTAATAAGCACACACCAAACACAAACTGGAAATCCGAATTGAGTAAAGTTAACAGAGAATATCTCCATCATACATTAACACATTTGCATCTAAATTAGACGCTTAGTATTTGTAACTCCATTTCTCCTCAAGCATGACTCCCAGAGGAACCGAAGAACCCATTGTGTGACGGCGTGCCATAGTGAACCTGCTACGCTGAGTGGCTCTGTCTCACAGATATTACTAAACACTGTTCTTTTATCTTTTGTGATCATGCTGATTTATTAAAGTTCAGTTTGTTTCGTTTGCTACCGTTATGCTGCTGCCGAAGTGTCTCTCAAATCTCTCACAAATCCCAAGAAATAGCACAGATGTTTAGGTAAAACCAAACAAATAGTTGTCTGAATATGTTGCCCATTACTGTACAGACCACTTCCAAAACCATTAAAATACTTAAAACAGGAATTTCACAAGTTTTAATCACACACAGCAATATCACTTTCTCAAACTACTTCTGCAGCTAAATTTATTTATCTGTATTTTCTGTTAGCATTATATTTTGTATATTTTTTTCTAATATTGCAGAGCATACAGAGGATGTTTTTGTCATTGTTGTGAAATAACATTTTAAAGACATTTTATTCAATCACTAGTTATTAGAGATCTCAATACACGCGCAACCAAAGTTGGAAAATCTGTCTCATTACAAACCTACTGGGATTACGTTTTAAAATGATGACTACATTAATCTGTACTGGTGTTTTTTCATCTGCATTTATCACATTACACAATATTATTTAATGCAGCGAATCACTGCTGTTACGCAATTTAGCTGGTATATTTATTAGTTACATACAATAATTAGAAAGACAAAATTCAAAGTTAAACAGACTTTGCTCTGACACAACATGTGTTACTGCTACATCACATGCTTTTAAACATCAGGTAACATACACATAACTATAACACTATAATCTCTGCCTAATATAGTATTCTTTCATATGAAAAAATATATTTTTAACACGCAACGTTTCATCTTTTAGTCATGTTCCTGTTGGCTGTATTTCTTTGTCTTAGACAAATGCCCTTGGATTACAAACCTGGAGACCCCCAAGATAGAATTTAATAAAAGTCAATCCAATGTAAAGCATGTTTCTTTCATGCGTCCTTGCTCATGTACAATATGTACATTGTTTAAACATTGAGGCAAATTAGCTTGTGTTAAGCCCTTGAAGCTGTTGGAAAGCAGTAAATGAATTCATGATAATATCCTTCATTTTTACCTTAAATTCCCTTGAGTGCATGACCTTTGAGCTTAAGGATATTATGCGTTTACTGACACATCTGTGTGTGTCTGTGAGGTAGAGGATGAGACAGAATGGAAAGAGCGAGAGAGAGAGAGAGAGAGAGGGAGAGAGAGAGCGAGCAGATATAGAGGAAAGGGAAGAATTTGTGTCTTAAAAGCCAATATTGTTTATACACATCCCACGAAAAAGGTCATTAATAAAGACTGAGTTGAGGTAGGGGGTGGTTGGTAAGTGAGTTTTTATTGTTTAACAGCTCCGGGGTACCAACCTAATGAAACAATGTTTTTAAATGAACTAATTGTTGTTTTTATACTGAGCTGGTTTCTTTATCTTTTTTGTGTTTGTTTTTCTTCCTGTCTTTACTTTGTCTCCGTTTTCCTCTCTTTGCCTCTCCATATGTTTCAGGTACATTTTTGTTTATTTTTCGTGTGGACAGTTCTTTAGTTGTGTGTATGTCTCAGAGACGGGAGTGTGCGTGTGTACGCGCGTGTGTTTGTAATGATTAATGTGACGTATCCCGTAGCCAGATGGTGCTGAACAAGGTCCATACATCAGCAATGAAAAGACCAGTGGGCAGAAAGCTGGCAGCGCACTTTGTCTAGGGCCAATGCCCCCCCACCGGACGCACTCAATCAGACACACTACACATACACACACAATCTCTAAGGTCTTGACTGTGTAACCCACAGAGCCATGTTGGAGTCTTGTGTTTTGTTTTAAAGAACAGGTTCTTGCTTGTTTTATTGCTCGCTCCCATGAGTGGTTGTACTTCACATCTATGATATACTCATAACAAGTGCAGGTCTGTAACCTATTTTAGTTCCAGGAATTATGGGTCAAATAGTTGTATTGTTTACTGTTCTGGTTTCTGATTTGTGTTCATATGAGTATCTGAGAACACACAGTGTAGGTGACAAATATGAAAATTAGACCTAGATTAGAACACAATTACTTTACTTTACTTTACTTTACTTGGCAGACGCTTTTATCCAAAGCGACTTACAAGGAGCTAGCGATGGGTGTCTGGCTCAGGGACACACCTGGTAGGGGATAGATTAGGAGTCGGACGGGATTCGAACCTGCGACCTCCTACTTCCCAGTCTGACGCTTAACCCATTGAGCTACCAGGCCGAGAATAAGCAACTTTATGGACATACCTGAAGTTTTACCAGCCTTTCTTCACTTGCACTTATATGCACAATATATTTAGAAAATGCTTCATCCAGGACAACCAGTACTTTCAAGCTTTGGTCACAACAGAGTTTGAAGTTGTTACTGGAGATTTGTTCACTGTTTAATTGGGTGATTTCAGTCTAAATTCTTTTTTCACACCAAAAGGTCTTGTTCCTGTCTCGCATGCTCAGTCCACAAGTAATTACCCTGTTTAATTCATCAATGAGATACACTTGAGGTACACTTTTCTAATCGCATGCTGGCCTCTCTTTGGGTTCACTGGCATGGCCCTGTTTTGTTCCCCTGTGCCAATGTGTGCAAGCGTGTAGTTACAAAGAAATGTGTGGACACATCACACACCTACAGACTCTTCAGCAGCATCACAGTGTCATCCGGTTTAAGGTTTTGCTCCCTGAAGGGTCTGTCCTTCCAGGTTTAGGCTGTGAAACTCCCATCATGCCTAAGTCATTCTCACCAAACTCAGTAAGTGTGAGTGTGTGTGTGAGAGTTTGCGCGTTCAGCTGTTTCTGGCAGAGCCAACAAAGCTCCTCTTCCCCCACACTGTCATAGTCTCCTGAGAACGCACACATGCATTCTCCACGCTGTGTTCATAGGCCTGAATGACAGGGGTGACAGTTCTCCCTGCGGCAAGAGAGAAGGGACAAGCTGTCAACATGGCCCGTTGCACCTGCCCAACCACACAAAACACAGAGAGGGAGAGCGAAAGAGAGGACGACTGGAAAAATGGATGATGGAAATGGAACGGGAGACAGAGGTGGCTAAATGAGGGCTGATAACGAAAGGGTAACAAGCGAAAGAAGGCATTTGCAGAAAATAATTAATTACACTCAATAAATTTTCCCCCATATTCTGAACTCCCAGTTTGCCTCATGGACATAATTATTTATCATTTGAAGAAAATAAAAAAATGCTTAATTAGTCTAACAATTTTTCTCCCCAACAGATCACTTTTTTCACATTTATCCACGTTTGGTAAACTGAACAATTAGTAGACGTTTTTCTTTCCCTTTTGGCATTTTTAATTACTTTTGTTTTGTAGAATTAGTTTTTTAAGCTGCTGTTTTGCTTTTTTTTTTGTTTTGCCAACCTCAGTCTTTGTCGAACTTGACATTTGCTTCCCACAATGTTTCTTTCTTTTTCTGTTAATTAGCTAAGTATTCAGGGCAAGAGGAGGGGGGAGTGGAAGGAAGGGGGAAAAAAATGTCACGCTCTCTTAACTTGTCTCTCTACCCATCTGCTTTTGTCTGTCTGTTCTGTGACAGACAACAGGATCGTACGGGGCTCTTCAGAAAGTGTCTAATTTAATAATTATGATGAATTGAGCAATAAATAAAAATATTGTCATTGTATTTGTTCATTCAAGATCTATTCAGACACTAATAGACTTTTTAAAGTATGTGGAGACATGCTTTTTAAGTTGAGCTAAAATAACATTGCATTTAACTAGAACTTAACTATAGACTGGCACCTGTGTGGATGACGTAGACCTTTTAACACAGGGCAGGAATTTAAAGATTTAGAAGCAAATATAGAGATATGTATGAAGTGAGACAGCATCATAATAGTATTTTGTGGAAAATAATTGGTAGCTGCCTGAAGCCAGTGACTCATATACATTGCCACATTATCTGTCTCTCATATTGATGCTCTCCCAGCCCTTCACTGCAGCCACCTACATGGTTCGTTGCTGTGGCATTTCTTTTCAGTCAGACTGAAATCAGGTGACTGACTCAGCTGGTTGAGGATGCTTTACTTCTACACACTGATTATAATACATTGCACATACAGAGTGCTCCTGTACGCATTCATCATGTTGCTTACGTCAGCAGTTAACTCATCAATAAATACCAGTATGACGCTTTCACTGGCAGCCAAACATGCCCGAGTCATAACAGAACCTCTGCCACATGTGACAGGTGCAGTGGTGTTCTGCTGGTCATAAAGAGCTACCTTAATCAAATGCATATGTGTGGTCTGATGATTATCAGATGAGCGCTGAGAAGACAAAGTTGACCTTTCTATAACAAAACCATAGAAAATAGGTTGCACTGACGGATTCCTGCGGGAGCCATGGGGATTAGTGTGCAAGGCAATGTTGCAGCTTGTGTTCCATCAAAAGCAGAAGCTATAGAACAAGATCTCGACCCGTGTCTGCACTGATATTTCAACCACATTACAACGCTGCATGTCAATGACATGATGTTACTCTGCTACTGTACAGCAGTGCATTATAGCTACATACTGTATGTCGACTACTATAGTATCCCAACAGCCACAGACTTTGTTGTTCAGTTGTCGTTCATTAAGTCCTAGTGTGTTTTGATGTGTATATATATGTATGTAAATGCGTGAGAATCAATAAACACAAACTAAACTACATTTCTAAGGTACATTTGTCTGAATATCAAACTGTGGCACTGTCTGCTTATTATGGGTTTCAACAGCATGTACTATAATTTTAAGTAAAGGTTTACAGGCTTACATTATACAGTATGCTCTGATCATACTAATGCTCATGCTATTTAGTATGTTTCTGTTTGTTTTTAAAAGTCAATACTGATGAAGAACGTGGCAATATTCATGCTTAAACATTTCCATGTAATAGAATCAAGAATATTTAAAACCCAACTATGGGCTTAAAGTTAAATTTAAACCGGTATCTGTTCATTTTTTACAGTCATCTCTCTCTCTTCACCCATAGGAGAAGCAGAATTGCAGACCCAACAACTTCTAAGATATTAGTTTGAATTTATGAGTTACTATTAGTGATACAGTTATTAAACAACACATGCTGAACCTTAAGAACACAAAACCACCTGAGCAGCTTTTCTATTTCGGTCAGAGGCAGACAAACTTCAGACAAACAGGCAACCTCAGTAAATCTAATGTATCTCCAAACTGTTTGTTTGGTTGTTTTATATAACTCATAAAATATACTTCTGGAGTATTACTCTAAACTAACAAGAGAAAAAAGCCAATTAACATTGTCACAATACTTAACTGAATCTTTCATAGGGACACAGAGCTTTTCATAGTCCCAAGGTTGTGTTGTGAAATAGGAAAAAGACAATTGTTGTTTGCCAGCTAAAAATTGCAGAAAGGATTCAGTGAAACTCAATTGAATTAGAAAACAGTGATGAGCTGCAAAGAGAAATAAATGAAATTGGCACTGTTGGCTTGATTTGATGCAATATTTGTTCTCCTCTTATAATAAGACACTTAATAATATGTGCTCTTTCACACCATCTAGGTCTGTTTTTTCTTTCTGTCGCTCACTCCGTCTCTCTCGCTCCCACTCTGTCTTTTTCCAAAGTGACACACTGGGTGCTGTAATTGCTTGTTGATTGCTTGAATTTGTTGGACCAAAGGCATCAAGCTTGTGTGTTATTCACACACAGACATACACACAGCAACACAGGCATGTGCACGCTCACATATGCACTTAGACCCCCCCCCCCCACACACACACACACACACACAACAGTGGGCCAGAGGAAACCATGGGCTTGCAGCTACCTCATTTTAACTGCGTGCTATGTGACTGACATCTGAATGGAGGGGTGGTGAGAGGGAGTGTGTGTGGAGAGGCAGGAAGAAAGGGATGGTGAAATGAATGAGGGAAGGATATTAGGGCTTGTGGTGCTAAATGGTCTGGTTTAGACAGGAGAGTGAATGGTTTTCAGAATCCGGCAATAGGTCCTCCATTCAGTCAAGCTTATTTGAAAAGTTATGTGTGTATTTGCTTCTATAACCAGCAGCTACTTGTCTAGCCAGCTGGTATCTGTCCAAAATGAATTATATATATATATACGATAAAATGTAAGCACGGTCATCCTATGCTTTCATCATCGTATGAGGATTAGGAACAGCATGTAATGAGCGAGGTACACACTATGAGAAGCTGACTGCAGTTACTCTTCTTTTAGTGACCAAACGGCTGATTTGATGAACAGTAGGCAGGTCTCCGGCGCTTGGACATTTTACTCTTGAGAAACAATGTGGAAATGCTAGCTCTTGCTGACGAGCATTTATGGATGAGGGTTGTAACATGAGTTGTTTGGCTTTCTCTCACTTCCCCACTGGGTACTGCTTTCTGTCATTTACAATAAAAGGTGAAAAAAATGTCCTTTGAATTTATGTGTGTCTGAATGCTGATGATTTAGAATAGAAGTTATGATAGTGCTTGATTGGATGGGTCATTAATGAGACCCTGTTATAGATGGAGTCGGGTCTCACATCACATCTCAGCTTCTTTACAACTGATTTTTCTGAAATGGAATACAGGTGTGGCACATCTGTGCATGTACTTGTTTAGTTATACTTTTATGATTCTGTCTTTTGGTCGGTCTTTCTAACTCACATGCTGTTAGGGATCTCAACTAAATCATTCATTTCAGCTCAGTCCAACTGAAGTAAAGTCCAGTCATCTGGATGCCCCTTATCTTTAGCATGCAGAGAAAAACACAAGACACACATGACTTTCAGGTACAACACATGTATACCAGTTATTCATATCTGTATGTTGTGTGTGTTTTTAAATTTGCCAGTTGTATTTACTCCTTCTACCTAAATCACAGCTTATCACTGTATCAGCTGTTCATGTATTCACAGTCACACACTGACAAGACAGAGGAGAGAGTTAGAAGTCTCTGTTGGCCTAATTCACTTTGGCTTGATAAATGTAAACCACCCCAACACCTTTGGTAACTGCTTTAGCTTCTCATTTAACAAGCTGTGGGAAGCTTATCTTTCATTGTAAATTACATGTTTACGCCATTTTAAATCTTGCTTTTGTATATTGATTTTACATTGTAGTTATAAACTCTTTATCTTGAGAAGTATGTGTTGACAGGTTAACCACTTGTTTATGTGTGAATTATTTTGGAAAAGACTGAACGAAAGGTTAAAGTGATGGTTGACATGTAGAATAGTGCAATTAGCTAAATTATTTATAGTTTATTACGCATCAAGATAAAAAAGTCCTTCACTATTGTTTTTCCTAAAAAAAAAGACATTTAGTGCAAGAGTCTCGCTGACACAAACATTATTAGCTTTCAGGCTTTAACAAGCCTCCTTCTGGTTTCCTGTGTGCATGCAAACATAAACATAGTGCAAGGTTTGCAAAATAGTTTATAGTAGATATATATACTAGAGTTTATACTCAGGACAGGCACATGCTTTAAAATAGGCAGACACGCACACGAACACACAAAGTAAATGAACTATGTGTACAGGGCCAAATGTGGAGTCACCCCAGTAAAGGCTTTATTCTCATTAAACCAGAGTTAGAAAAACTGGGGCACAGCAGGAGGGGAAGGTGATACATAAACTGACTTCAGGCTGTGCGCAGAAATAATTTTAAATGGAGCCAGTTAACAAAAAGGTGACAGTTTTTTAGCCTTGTTCTTTGGATTTGTCTGACAAGGATTTTTCCTAAGTGATCATATCATGACATGTTTCTCTCTTTTTGATCTTTATCTTCCTATCCATTAATATAGTACAATTTTCTTTTCACTGGAAGCTTCTAGAGTCATTGTTTTCAGACATTTGCTGGTTGTTTGAGGAGTGATTAATTTGCAGACTAAACTAAACTGGTCAGTTTCAAATTCTTCCATCTTCCCCTTATTCATCTTCGGTGGCCTCACAATTACATTTTTTGTTCTGAATAGTTGTTTTGTTGATGTGTAATTATGGATTTGTGACAGAGAAAGCAAGTAAGTCATGACTTTAAGGCAGTGATTGTGATCATTATTGTGATTGTGCTGATTTCCACCCTTTTAATTATAATCGTTTTTGTTACATTGATAGCTTGTTTTTCTCACTGGAATTGTTTGTTGTGTTGTCAGCTGTATTAGACCAACGTTGTAACTCAATAATCTGTCAAAAGGTCCAGGACAGATTTGGAGACTAAAGGAGAGAATTGCAGAAAATTTAAACAAAACAGACAAAGCTTCCACATAACGAGAGGAGAAATTGAGCCAAAGGAACAAAAACAAACACCTCAGTTAAAAAAAAAAAATGAATTGAATCCTTTTGCAATTGTACAGATGACAAGAAAACAAAGACCCTTTTCAGCAGCCTTGACATCTATTCACATCTGTGGCCCTGGTTTTAATTTTTCTTCATAACCTTTTGTAAAGTCGTCCCTCAATGTGTTGCGTACAGATTAGTGTGTTTGGTTGTTGTGCTGAAGGCCTGTTAATTAGGTGTTTGGGGCTAATAAATAGCTGTAATTAACAGGCATCGTTAGATGAGGCGGAGATAGAAAAGCTGTGGCAATCCAGGCTACAGGAAAACAATGTGGAAACATTCACCTGGATTTTTTTTGTTCATCTGGACATTAAGATTAAGTGGGTCGCAAGGTCAGGCTTACTGGGAACAATAATGGATTCTCATTAAACTGAATTCGCTACCTGCTCATTCCAAGTGATGGAACCAATGAAATGCATGACAACTAAAATATAAAATCTTAAGTTTATGAGGCATTTTTATTTATTTATTTACCTGTAATTCATCAAGGGAATTAACTAGGTGGGTTTACATCTTTATGGAAATGTTAAAAACAATTAATGATGACTGTTAATTATCTGAGGGCTCGTTTATATCCTTTCGGGTGGTGTGTAATTATTTATCACTGACTGAATTGTAGGAATGTAGAAACTGCACATTCATAGTGGTAAATAGGCACTATTCAATTCAAGTAATCTGTATTTGTATAGCGCCAAATCATAACGAAAGTCATTTCAGGGCACTTTACAAGGTTTAGGACTTTGCAAAAATATAAGTGTACATGTAAACAAAATAATGCAGAAAACCCAACAGTCCCATTTGAACGAGCACTGAGGCGACAGTGGAGAGGAAAATCTCCCTTTAAAAGGAAGAAACCTCCAGCAGAACCAGGCTCAGGATGGGCGGCCATCTGCCTCGACCAGTTGGGGTTAGTGAACAGAGGAGAAAGAAAAGAACAGCAGGTAACAGAGATCATAACAACAACAACAAGAAGCAGCAGATGAAGCACTGGGCAGGTTGTTAGGACCAGCGGCCGCAAGGTGAAACCACAAAACTCCAAGGTCAAGGACACCTGCAGAAAGGTACAGAGAGAAAGAGAGACAGAAGGACGAAGCACAACTAGGGGAGAGACACAGTGTTAACAACATGTAATGATGTCATGATGAGATAGAGAGAGAGGGAGAGAAAGCAAGTGAGGAGAGGAGCTCAGAGTGTCAGGAAAGTAAACCTATAGCAGCTTAAATAAGAAATTTCAGACTCATCGAATCCATCTCTAACTGTAAGCTTTATCAAAAAGGAAAGTTTTATCTTAAAGGTAGCGAGTGTGTCTGCCTCCCAAACTTTAACTGGGAGCTGGTTCCACAGGAGAGGAGCTTGATAGCTGAAAGCTCTGCCTCCCATTCTACATTTAGAAACTCTAGGAACCACAAGTAGACCAGCACTCTGCTGGGATAATAAGGTTCTACTAGGTCTTTAAAATATGTTGGGACCTGATCATTTAGTGCTTTATAAGTAAGGAGAAGGATTTTAAGCCCTAATCTAGATTTACCAGGAAAAGAAGCTAATGTAGGAACACTACCTTTGTAACATGAGCTTTAGGAAAAATGTCCAACATTCAAGAACGTGTTGCAATAACCCATCCTGTGATCAAAGGAGACACATGATATACTTTTATGTATTGTAAAGCAGATGGGCCTAAAAATCTAAAAAGAATTCAGAAGTTTTAAGCATTTCAAGGATTTGCTGTAATCCAGCTAGCTATCAACAGTCTGTCTGTTTTTGTTTTTTGTTTTATTCTAACGCTGCCCTTCTTTCCGTAGTCTTCATACATTTCCTCTGTTCTTTCCTTCAGATGTTTGTACATTTTTGGTGATTAAATGAAAGGATGAAATGCCTGTTGTCTTGATTGATTAAAAACCTATTCTGTCGTGGTGGTGGTTTTTTGGTGTCTCAACTCTTCCTTCTTATCTCATTTCTTCTTAGCCTTTCTTTCAGCAAAGACTTGTTGAAGCAAGTGATAGCTGTTTGAAGTCATGTCGGTGAAAAAGTGGACATTAAGCTCATTAACCAGCAGAAAAAAGAGATTATTTTGACTGAAGCAGTTTATTTTTGTATACATGGTTGTATTTCATGCTTTCAAGAAAAACGATGAAGGAGCTCAGGTGAGCCTCAAATTTACACCCGCTCATTTAGTGGATCCTCATGCACGCCAATAGTGCTGTTACAACCCCAGAAACGCAATTATCAGATGATTGTTACTGTATTGTATTAAACCATTGAACTGTGGGGTGTGTCCACTGATTACTGTAAGGGTATTGATTAAATCAAATGCAAAATTATGCTTCAATTGTCATGGGTTGGCATTAGAATTTTGTATTCATTGTGGTGGTAATACAGAGTTTCTTACAGGTTTTCACATGTGTTGATTTATATAATAAACTGAGACATACATATGAAACTTGTAATGTATTACTCTCACTATTTTACTGCAAGAAAATTGCAGTGTATGACTAAAGGTTTCAACACTTTTACTTCGTCTTTCCTGATCTATTTGATCTCTGATCTCATGACTTATTCCGATTAATATTTTCCTTTAGTAGTAAAACTACCAGAGATGTAGTAGACCCACGGATTTCAAATGAAAACGATGTGAGCTCACACTTCTCTTATGGCCTTTTTCTCTCTTTCTTTTTTGGCTCTGTCTTTTATCATCTGTATGTTTGTCATATTGTTAAAATAAGTCCATCTTTTAAAGGAAGCAGCAGTGCCCTTAGGGCCTGTCAGACAACCTGATGACATGATACTTCTCTTGAAAGAAGGCACAGAAGAAAAGATGAAATGCTTAATGGACACGTGTGTGCATCTGGATGTTTCTTAAACTTACTCTTCTGTTTGAAGCCTTGTCAAGTGATAGATTGAATATTAACATATTTCCATAATCTGTAGGACTATTGGGAAATGGAATAACCTGGTGCATTCAATCAGGAAGTTAGCAGTTTTGGTGGATTGAGTTGGGTGTTTGATCAATGTGTTAGTTTTTGATTCATAGCATCGGTGAAGATTTGTAAACTGGCTAATAGATCTATGAACAATATGAAGTGATAATTAGAAATTATAAACATAAAGATAAAAACATTGAGTCAGTTATTTATTATAATACGTTTATGACCGGTAATATAATCCATGGTAATGATGGCTGCTTGCGGTAACTGAACCCTTTTATGTTCAGCCTTAACATTGCTAAAGAGAGAGAGAGAGTTTAAGGTTTGTGTCTTTGTATGTGAGAGACGGTGTTTGTGTGTTTCTGAGATTTAATCACTTAGGGGCCAGAGAAAAGAAAGACAGAAATAGAGAGCGAGTCGGACCAGTTCCAGTCATCTCCTCTAATGCAGCAGTGGTATGCTGCCTTAAGTGAAATATTTTCCAGGAACTCCACAATAAACACATTAAATCAGCGTATCCCTGCAGCTCTTTGTGTGTGCTTACTTGGACATGTACTTTACTTGCATAGTATGTATGTATTGTATACGTGTGTGTGTGTGTCTGTTCTTGTGTTTTTGACTTGTCCATCTCTGAATGTTTTAGCTTTGTGTGTGAGCTAGGGTGTTTGTGTTGTCTGTATAAATGTATGTCTGGTTGATATGCCATTGACACTAAAACATGTATTCCCATTTGAATGTGTGTGTAAGTATTTAGTACAGTCTTGGCTACCATACTCTGAGACAGTGTTTGTAGAAGTCACTGTATAAGAACACATTGTAATCACATTGTTGAGTGAGTATCAGGACAACACATGTAGTGACGAGCCTTTAAGCTTAAGTTGAGCTAAGATGCAACCACTGCACTCTGACGCTGTGGCATCACCAGTATGTACTGTTACTGTATTCTCTGATTGGTGTAGTAATTTGCAGCTGTTTGTTACTTAAATGGGATTTATTTACAGTGAAGTTAATTGTGTTGGAGCTTCTGTTTAGCCCACTTGGCGTTTCCAGTGTAGTACATATAAAATGTGATTAACTGTAATGATTTGCATGGCCTTGCATTTAAACCTTACATATACATGGCTTGCCATATTTCTACATTGAGATTGCTCCAATTATTTATAATGCATCTTTATTTTCTTACTATTGTCAGTTTCTTAAGATACTGTACTGTGGAAAATGTATATGCAAGTAGTTTATTAATGTATTATATATTAGTTGTGTGTTTGTATTTTGTTTCTTCCTTTAACCCAGAACACATTTATTTGTTTATCTTCAGGCTACCTAGGTTAAGTTTGTGATACCATAGCCTTTTCTATGAGTAAATAACACACAGCGTGGTGTAGAGATTTTTGTTGCCCAAGCTTGAGATGAGCATGTGTTTGCTACACTAGCTAACCCGTTTGCGCAGAGGTTGATATGTCTCGACAGGAAAATTAACCTTGTTTACCTTTTCTGAAACATGAAACCATAAAACAGCAATAACCACAGTTTGATTTTCTGGCCAGCACCTGAGTACTTCCATGAGCTAATGAGACGAGAGTTGGATGGATAAAGGGGCTCCTCTAATGCACGTGATGGCAATGCAGGCATGAGCCTTGAATTAAACATTGACTACCTGATTTTGTAAATCAAAATGTTAATTAATGAGAAGAAATAAGATTGAACAGTGTTTAAAATAATTTTCTTTGACTATATCTCAGAGGTGCTTGATTAAGTTAGTTGTGTTGTGTTTTGCACCGTGCTACCACCTTGACATCTCCTAACATGTCATAGTCAATAGTCAATACAGTCAATAGTTCGGCCCCGTGCATTAGCTAATTTAGATCAGCTTCACTATCTGATACTAGCTCATTATTTGTTCCTTTTTAGAAACACATTAGTCTGTACTTGAATATAAGATATGGCCAAGAAATTAAAGATTTCTTTCAAATGTGTCTCCAGAGACATGCCGCAATGTCCAGGACAGAAGATGCAGTGTAAGTGCCCATCTGTTCAAGAAGATAATTACTTCAGAGTATCGTCTTTGAGCAATGGATCCATCACTGCTCTTGAATTGATTTATTGTTGAATGAATCAAGAGTGAAACCAGTTTACACTCGGGTGTCGCACAATATTGCCTCATTGGAAAAGTTGCAGCAGTGGACTTAAGATGACTGGAACCCATTTTTAACCAACACACAGTACAGCGTTGAAGAAAAAAATTTAAATGCCAGCGTAACATCATCAGTGCTGATGTTTTGGCAATAGGAAAGTGCAAGATATTCTCAATTAGCATGGATATCACTACTGAATGAATGCCTTTTCCTCTGGGTAACAACTGATTCTAAACATTCTAAGTTGTGTAAGAATTATTTGGACAAAAAGTAGCTGCTGGGATACGCTTGTCATTGCTTGACCAGCTCAATCACCAGATCTGAACCTCATCGAGCTGTTGTGTAACAAGTTGCACCAAACAGCAGGCCTTTGGCACGTGCTGTGAAAAGCCTGGGAGAAAATCATGAATGCCTTAGTAGATTTTGAGCAGTGTTCAGGGTCGTTGTCTTGTTGAAAGATCCAGTCCCGGCACAGCTTCAGCTTTGTCACTGAATCCTGGACATTGGTCTCCAGAATTTGCTGATATTGGGTGGAATCCATGCGTCCCTCAGGTGTTTCTATTGGAATGCTGTGTTCTTCTTCCTCCATGCATAAAAGTTTTCTTTATGGTTTGCTGGGTTTTTTTTGTACAATAATGGACAAGTTTGTACAGTACATACTCAATGTTTTTGAAGTCATTTTATTTATTCATACATCTGAGTTTATGTTAATGAGTACAGTAGCTCCAAGCATCTATTCTGTGTATAAATTAGTAGAACCCTCAGAGGTGATGAATGCAGAGGATCTAATTTTGGATGACCATTTAAATCTTACTCGAGCCCCAGATGTCTGGCTAGTCACACACGCGGACACACACAAAACATTGGCCATTTGATAGCTCTGCCACTAATCCATATGCCACCCAAGGGCCTGGCATCTGCTGCAATACAAGTGCGCGCGAGACATGCTGTAATCACATTTTGTGTTGTACAAAAAGTTGTTTTACATACAGGACATGCACGCACTCGCATGAACTGCACACACTATGACGCTGCGTTTGGTCATCCAGTGTATGTATAAACTGCATTTTTAACCGCACATGTATAGACATGGCGTAGTCCCTACATCCCTATTTGTTTAAAGTGCAGATTAGAACACACTATGCGGAACCAGGGACTCGCAACTCAAATTAGTTGTCAGAGGCAGACCTCATGAAGTCAAACAGCACAGACACAAATCTATTTATGAACACATGCAGAGTCATATTGTAATTGTGTACACACAAAGACACAGGCCAGTATAATGCATTCAAATCATGTGGAAGCCATTTAGATCGGCCCCTTATTTGCATATGTGCCATTAGCCCACAATCAAGCTGGCTCTGTCTGCCAACGTGCCCCCGGCATCATGTGCCACACAGCACTTGCAGCATTGTATAAATTTGATGTGGTCTGTATCTGTTGTGGAAGTCCACATGTATTCACTGGCTCCTGTCTTTACACCATGACATAAATGCTGTATTACTGATTCTATTAAATACTCGCTGATGCCATTTTAGCTATATTACACATCACATATTAGTCCACACATCTCCGCCACCGGTAAAGCCCCTTAAAAGACTGCTCTCACACACTTTTCACTGTAATCATCAAAGGACACAATATATCATTTCTATGCTCATTTGAAAAGGTTTAATAGGAGCAGTAACGTGTGTATCCTGGTCTTCAGCTACATGTGCACTTGTGTTTGATGACTGTTCCTTTGAATGGCACAGATGTGTGTTAGCAGGCTAACCTCTTAAAACTCTGACTGATTACTACCTGTTCTCTTTGATTAATGTTCATTATAACCGAGTATGTTTGTGTGTGCACGTGTGTCTGCACAGAGTGAGTTAAATCTGATCCCCCTGCCATAAATCAATCAACACCATTGAAGTGCTAATATTGCCTTCTTTGTGATTGTGAGCCATTTGCTCATTCAAGTCTCATCTTGCTGAAGCCAATCTGCCTTTTACAGTTGAGGATTTTGACTCGTCTTTGTTGAATTGATTTCTTTTACTTTTCTTATACCGTTTAAAATTTTATCTGCTTTTCATTTACAGACGTTTAAAAAAGGGGAAAATAAAATAAAATGTTAGTGAGGTTAAGTAGTAGTACATTTTTTGGTTGATTGGCTATTGCAAGACCTGGTGCTCCTATATCAATCTGATGTTTGATGGATATTTAAAAGAATTAATTTATTTGACATAATTAATCTGAATAATTGTTTATCACAAACTGGCATTTTCAGATGTAACGCCTGAGATCCAGTTTTTAGTTTTGAACTCATCTATCTAGCTACATAGGCCTTTCTCAAATTTCTTAAAATGTAAATAAAATAGTAAGGCCAACTGCCTGATGATATTAAAGTTAAGGTTAATTGCATTAGAATGTGCCAAGCATCCTTTTGTGTGTGCTTGTCAACTGTTATTGACCCTTGAAACCTCTCTGTTAGTAATTTTCTGCTTACAGAAATTCTTTCTTTCTTTTGACACTTCTTCTGGCCTGTCTTATTTTTAGTTTTAGTCTTGTCTTTGCGTCAAGCTGTCATGCTAGTTTTCATTAGACTTAGTCATGTCCATACTCTTTTTAGTCTTGTCAAGTTTTAGTCAACTAAGAATCTTAGCATTTTAGTCTTATCTTAGTCAGAATTATCCAGGACTATCACCTGCCTGTTTGGGTCAATAAAAAGTGTATTTTAGTCCCTTTTTTTTGTTTAACCCAGTCAACATAGTATAGGTACCTAGTACTATAGACGAAACCAACTTTTTCTTTCAGCCAAACTTATTTTACAATCTAAACAAGCAACATCGCAAAATGTTTTTATGCTTTACTTTACTTTACTTTGCTTGGCAGACGCTTTTACCCAAAGCGACTTACAGGGAGCTAGTGCTGGGTGTCTGGCTCAGCGACACACCTGGTGGGGGATGAACTAGGAATCACACGGGATTCGATCCAGCGACCTTCTACATGCCAGTCTGACGCTTAACCCATTAATGATCAGTTATCCACTTAATTGAATAAACATTCATTAGCAAACATAATGTGCTATTTGATGATCATAGATCTTTGTATGTTTTTATAAATATTTCTTATAAAGACATCAAATATAGTACTTACCAAAAAGCCATTGATAATATGTAATTTACTTTGAACAATACAATAAATAACATTAGAATATATAATAATAGGAAAGGCTCCTGACCAAAGTGTCAGTATTGGGAATCTGCTGAAACAGCCTTAGACAACACAGTCGGATATTTTACCAAAATTGGACCCTCCTTGAAATTTTGGTGTAGCTCTGGAAGGCACTCAGAGGAAAAGAGAAAAAAAGTAGAGGCCCCCGGGTTGAGAACTTTGGCAGTAGTGTAAAAGTAAAAAATAGGTGTTGATTATTTTTAGTTAGGACAGACTCATGCCTAAAGTGGTCCTAATATCAACCCTTAGGCTTGACTTGGGACATCTGTAGTTATCAATTGTAAGATTCAATGGGGACCACTTTGCTACCCTAGGACAACCTCACTTTTGTTTTAGAAATGCATAATTACTCCACCTTTCATTTGTTTTCTATCTATGCTACAGATGTTAAAACTGGATGATTTTGTAAAACCTGGACTTATTTATTACAGGATAAGGTGGAAAGCCTGAACCAACTAATTTTTAAACATCACTTTATTTGGAAATTCTGTTACAATGTGTTAAGGTGACTGCTGTTTTTTGTCTCTTTTCCTCTAAGCACCAGTTACAACCATTTTCTGGTTCTTATCTTTTTTTCCCCCTAATACAAATTTCAATCACTTTTATCGCCCTTTGCACAATTGCCAAAGGTCAAGAAAAATGAAACCAGGAGACGGAGGCTGAACATGCAATGACGGTGATGTGCAAGCTTTTAACCCAATCAGGCATTAGGAGTATGTGATCCTCGCCTTATCCCACACAGCCACCAGGATGGCCTTGTAGCTTGTGTGTTTTCTTCCTTATCAAAACACAGACATACATTTTTCTTATTCTAATGGGATGACTGCAGGGCTAGCCCTGAACAGTAATCAGAAATGTTTGCTAGATCGACCACCCAATGCATGTATCATATGTCTTCAGGTGTGGCCTCCAGTGATAATTGGAGTCATACTGCTATTGCTAAGGTATTAGTTTCAGCTGGAATTATAGATAAATGTGGACGTATAGATGTGTGCATTATTCATAAAGGCACTTCTTCATCCCTCTGCCTCTTTTTCTGTTTTAGATACACATATAAAGGCATGGATTACACACACCAAAGCCTCAGTGCCCACAGAGACTTAACAGGCAATCAGCCTGACAATCACACCTGACCCCTGATTGATGCTGCAGTTGCATGCACACACAATTTAAGACACATTGACACTGTATTGCCATGGGCCTGGCCACGCATACCCACATGCACACACACAATCTGTCAAACAAGCCCCGTAGTGGATGAATAAATAAGAGTATGGGATTTTCCAATCACTTTGGCAGCATGAGATATGATGTCAATTTGAACCATTCCTGCAGAGGAAAGAAATACATGATCAGTGCTTAATTGTGTGAAATCTCTTATTGGAAGACTAATTGGTTTAGGCCAAAGGGCATTTGTTTCATAGTTGCGTGCTGCAGAATATCCTGTAGTGGAAGGTTGTACAGATATGTTAATTGTGTTTTTTGTTTTGTTTGCTTTTTGGCTGGGTAGATAGCACTCGTTTCTGTGTCATGATTAATGTAGGAGAACAGAATTTTATATTGACTACTAGAAGTCTAATCCTGGTCAGAAGTCTATAGACCGTATGTTAAAGAACAGCTATATTTTATTCTTTTTCTGTTCTCTGTAGATTCTTCTGTATTCTGTGTTCTTAATGTTTGTGTGTGTATGTATTTGTTTGAGAGAGACATCAATCTATATGTCAAACGATAACTCTTGACAGTCTTTCCTGCTGGTTGACTGACATTAACGAGACTGTGTGTGTGTGCTTTTTGCCTGTTTTCTGTGTCCCAGTGCCTGTGTACAGGATGTTTTGTGGACACAGATGCAGCATGTGCTTATTGTTGAAGAGTATAATGTCACATCGCAATATGAAGTCCAATGTTGCAAAAAAGGAAACACAGGTTTATGTAACAACTCAACGAGTGCTGGTATATTGTCATCACTCACGTACGCTTCTGCATTCTTCCACCTGAAGCTTGAATGCATCAACAGACTGATATATGGTTTATTGTGGTGTTAGCAGTTAGCAGCAGTAGACAGACTTTATACAGCGCAGTACATGGGCAGTGACGCATTGTGGTTGCTTTGGTTCTATACTTCTTAAAAGGCAATAGTTTGTATGAGCATAAATAGTTGATATTTACAATATCAAGTATAAAAAAGTGAGGTGAACAGGCTAATATCCTGATTCCCATATTGCACTCCCTCTGTTTGGTGTGTGTGAGTGTGAGAGAGTGAGTGAAAGGGTGGAGGCACAGTCTTCTGAGATTTGGGGAGGCTACACAGGGACTGGAGGGTGAGTTGTAGATTTGACAACTTCACCAGCGCTGTTCATAGAGCGGGGGCGGGGGTGCCTACAAGAGCCAAGAAAACATTAAAAGCCTGGTTTCAAGCCTCAAGGCACACACACACACGCGCACACACACACACACACACACACACACACACACACACACACACACACACACACACACACA
>JAUMTR010000008.1:12894514-12931204 GCA_032270685.1 Microctenopoma stevenorrisi
ACACACACACACACACACACACACACACACACACACACACACACACACACACACACACACACACACACACATCCAGCAAGGCATCAGTCCAGTGTGTATTCAGGGATATATATCAGGGTAATTGTGATTGAACTACCCAAAAGAGATGCTAAGTGATATTGTGTGTCCGATTCAGGATCTGCAAATGTGGATCTTTGCTCCTGTGTTCATGTTCTCTGTCACTTTGTGTCCTTTCTCGTGATAGGAAGTTTGGTTGCCTGGTTAAATGGTTCTGAGTTCTTCCTCACTCTCTGCCCCTGTCTCTTTCTCTCCCTCTACACACACACACAAACATGGAGCAAGTCCGATTTAAAGCCACAGCAGTTGTACCTCATTTACCTTCTCCTGTCACTCTATCATTATGCTCCACCACTGTGCATCTCCTCTGTGGTCATCATCTGTCTAGTTCAGTTTCTCAGGTAGAAACTTTATTCTCATTGTGTCTTAGTTTTTAAAAGGAGTCAGAATTCGGTTGTATTCCTGCTGCTTTCTATGTTCTCAACTTAACTTAGAAGGCTTTAATATTTTTACACTGATCACAGTCCGGGTATTGGTTTATTGCTATTCACTGAGTGCCTCCAGGTTCCATGAGGTAGAAAATTGTTAAGAAGATTGTTCCCCCTTGAACTTTGACTGCACTCAGCAGCAGAGTTCTTATTTTGTCAAAAATTGTGGAGGAATATTGAGACATACAAGTGTGTTCAAGGTGATGGACAATATAGGTTTTAAGCACAACAAAACCTGTGGAAGGTCATAAAAATATCTTTTCCTTTTGTGTAAAATATTCGTTACAGCGGCTGATAAACTGTCATGAGTGGCAAGTGATAGTTGACACATTTGTGATATTTCAAATGTATTTTTACCAAAATGTGGAATTAAATTTTGAAGTAGGATAGAGGCTGTAGCGTTGTGTGGCATAACCAGAGTGCATATTGTTCTCCTTTTATTAGGTTTAAGCTACAGGTTGATGAACACACACATTCACATACGCATTATCTTACTGAGTCTATGTTTGACCACATCTAAGGACGTACCAACTTCCTTTTTTCACTGTTTACTCTCATTCTAACCCTCTGGTTCTCAAAGTGGGCTTGGTACTTCAAAGCTATTAATTGCAATATTTAAACTCAATCTTGTGTAATCACGAAATACATAAGATTGACTAGACTTCACAGTAATTTCCTTTTATCAAAAGTGGTCATCTGTATTTCAAACATCACTTTTCACTTGACGTTACGTATCGCTGGAGCCAGTTGTATCTGATCTAACTGTTAAACTGATTGTGTTCCTTTTTTTTTATTGTGGTCAGATAAAAAGTGAGTGAGTCTATATGCTGCCAAAGTGCATAATTATTTTCCTTGTATTACAGTGTAAACCTGAAATCATTATGAAATCAACTTCCAGATTTGATAAAGATTAAATATAGATTTTGTTACCTTATTTTTTTACTTGTTTACTTCCACTGACCTTCCATTTGGACAACTTTGAACTTGTGTTAAACACTGAAAAGTTTGCATCTCTGTTACTTTGAATTTGACTTTGAGAGTAAAACAAAATACCCACACCAACCGGGGTGTTTTTTGATTCCTCTTTCAAGCAGCTTATTCAAAGAAAACCTTCAAAAGATCAGAGCGTTTTTCTTTAGCCCTGTTAAATCAATCTCCACAATGATTGTCCAGAAAGCAACCAAACAAAATCTGTTTCTATAAGGCCCTACAAAAATGCTATTAAGTAAAGTTTTTGTGATCGAGAAGATGTATTAAAATCCATCCATCTTTGTTTTTGTGCTGTTAGAGTGACTGTATGTGACTGATAGAGATGGATAAATCAGCTTTAATGCTGCTTCAAGAATTATAGTTGTGGCAGCTAATCTTGTTACGTGAGGATTTATGTTTAACTACTGAAAGTGACTGGATAACACTTTATTTTAGCCCCCCTCCTTTGCATTTGTAATCAATATACAGACATTTAATAAACGCAACTATTACTAAGTCTGGTTAGAAACCGTTCAGCTGCATTGATAGATGATATTTGTTCCTTTTTGATTTGCTCCTTTGTCTAAGACGCTGATGAAAATGTTGATTATAATTCAGAGCCACAGTTCTCCCATTATTCTTGTTATGATCAGGATTAATTATCAATTAAACTCGTGATCCCACAAATCAGCAGAGAATCTGCTGTGTATCATGGGATCGTATTCGCTGAACGGTATCGCAAATACGTACACGTCTTCTTGTGCAAAGCTGCAGACACACATGGACTGATTATGTCGTATTCCGTTTCTCAGTAGATTAACAGAAATCAAATCTAAATGTAGACTCTTGCATAGATGGATATGCAAGGAAAGGCGAGCGCCCACACAAGCAGAAACTAACATACTCTGAAGTGTGTTTGTAAACACAAAGATCCATTCAAATTCAAATCGTACTGCAATACTCTCAGAGCCTCAAGAGGCTTTGGTATGATGGAGTGAGCTAAATGATTCTGACTGAGTATCCTGTACCCGAATTTTGAAAGGGGCGCTGCTCAACATCTGTGCTGTAGGATTGAATTTTAAAAAATGTCTATTGATTTCTTTAGTTTTTAGTTCTTACCTTCAAAATGACATATTTGTGTGGGGAAACATATGTAACTTGAAAAAAGTTCTTATAAAAGTGAAACAACCACATTTTCCATAAATAAATGTGCAATACTGTGAAAATGGTCTTTTTCTGTAACATGCTTAGGATTTTAAGCTTAAAGCAGGAGCATTTGTATTTCATCCAAAGGGGTGAACAAAAGACTCAAATCAAATGTTCACCATTCAGTAATGGTGTTCAAAGCATATTTTCTCCACCCTCTTTTTTTGAAATTTGCTGGATACAGTGATTTATTAGGTTTCTTTTTAAGTTTCTTAGCATGCCTGCGCAGGTGCTAAAACATACATGCACAATAAAACCTGTAAAAAAAAGAAAGAAGAGAAGGATGAGAGGGAGTTAAAGTGTAAGGAAGAGGGCTATAAACAACAAAGAGAACGCCAGGAGATAGAGGAGAGGGATGGCAGCAAAGGGATACGCAGGGAAAGGGGGAAGAAAAGAGCATAGAAGGTGTGTGTCGGCAAAAATGGAAACACCCTGAGCAGTGTGTCAGAGCCATGACTTCTAAGGGTCTGAAATATTTCTAAGGAAATGATCAGTCAGCACAGTCTTTACCACTGACAGAGTTAAAAGGCAAATACTGCCCATTGAGCCCAGAGGACAACTTTCCCCACATCTTTACCTGCAGTATATGTTTATGCTCCGTTTCCTAAAAATCCTATGGCCAAACATCTTTTCATGGTGCACGGTGCACTCTTTTCAGCGGACGTTAAAGTGTCTTCTGAATGATGAAATAGTAATTGAATAGAGGAATAAAAAACCACATCATGTTCAGACATAAACACAACCTGTTCATTAATCAGGACATTTCAGAAGATACGTTAATTCTCAAAAACAAAAGTTTTTCCAACAACATTGAATCAAGACTATATCCAACCAGTTAAATATTTATCTTATTTTATTTAGTGGATTGTCAAGACACTTGTCCATGGGGAACAAAACAACTATCTTTAGTACTTTTAAGTACTTGTTTTTTTTCTCGATACTTTTATACATGCCAGAGTTCACGCCTGCAGTTCTTTCATTAAACTTCTCATTCTATTTTCTTCTTTTTTTCTTTGGAGTCAACAACATTCTTCAATAAATATGTAGTTTCTGTCATTATGTCCCACACTAAATTTTCTGACTGAGAGGCCTTGTAGTATTTGATTTTCTGATGTCCTGAATAGGCTGTTTTCTGTAAGCATTTGAATTGTATCCTGTCTAGCCTTGTCTTTTTTTCTTCTTTTTTATTCAGTTTTCTTTATTCTTCTTCTTTTTTTGTAAAGACCTGAGTTGAATAGAGCTCACTACTATGCTCTCAGCTAAAGCGCTAAAACTGAAGTGGCTCAGGAACCTTGAGATTGTAATTAAATGGTGAACTTTACTAACACAAAACACGAAAAAGCACATGAAAGAGCAAAACTTTGATTGAATTTGGATCTTTATGAATAGACGCATACTGTATAATCAGTGCAACTTGCTTGTGTGAATTAAAAGATACATAAGGTGTAAACCCAAAGCAAGTGCTTGAATAGAAGCCATGGCAGAGTGCAGTGGATTTTTGTAAATGTATATTGTACAGTAAACAGAAGTAAATGGGTCAGTAGACGAAGTTAAGGCATCTAATTAAATTTGCATTTGAAGATAACAAAATAATAGGTTAGGGGAAGCTACTTTAACCCATAATTATTATAGTCTGGGGTGGGCGATGTTGCCTTATAATTATATTATGATATTTCAAGCATATTTGCAAAAATATTTATGTACACGTGAAAAAAAAACAAAAAAACTTATCAATGATTGCAGCTTGCAGCCAGCAGCATATATTAGTGCAAACAAAATAAAAGGCATATTGCATCCTTCTCTTCCAGGGAGCTACTGTCCTTGAGGGCATTCACTTGCACTTAAGTAAGCAGGTTACTCAGAGGAAGCTGCTTTCTTGTGTAGTCAGGGAGAAGAGTTTGCACTTAAGAAACATTACAGGTTACTGGAAATCTGTGAATTAGTACAATCTGATTTCTCCTCCATTTCTTCCTTTTTGCTGTGTTTGTGTAGTTGCACAGTGACAGAGGTACGCAGCTGATACGCAGTGTGAAGGGTATAATGGTTATAATCTAAATATAAGTATTTTTACAATAATTTTTTTCAAGTTTTTGACACAATTCAAAGTTCCATTGATGATTTAAAACCACTTACCACTACAGTTGTGTTTTAATTATAACAGTCACATTGTCTCTGTCACAAAACGCACAGATGTGTGCTATATGTGCATATACCTGGTTTTAATAGTTGTGTTATATTTATTGTCTAATAAGTAATTTTCCTAATTATTTTCTCCTTCTTTCCCAATCTCTTTGTAGGTGGGGGAGAGGCAGCATGTCTTGGTCACAGAAGAGTCATTTGATGCCCAATACTATGTGGCTCACAACAAATTCTATGAACAGGTAAGTTTAAAGTTTGCACCTGCTTCATTGCAGTGGTTCACTTACCCCTGCACGTAAAAGTGCTCCATTTCTATCACAGCATACAAAGAAAGTCAGAAATAAATCACAAATATAGCTGATAATGCAGTAAAGATTAATGTTAACAAGGTTTGTCAGCATGATAGTATTGTCATTTAGTGATCACATTTGTACTGATATTTCCCTGACGTTGCACTGGCTAGTGTGGATATGATAAAGTATTAGATGTGTTGGTTGAGACACATGCATCAAGTGAATCCTAAAAAATATTCAAGTTGTTCAGCATTAACAATTGAAATATGCATTTGCTGAATATATTTATGTGAAATGAATCCAACTCTGCCTCGTTTTCACACTTCGTAAATCAGATCAGAAGCTTTACTTTGCATGTCACAGGAGTACGCACAGCAGGTGTCAGAAGCTTAAGCTTGTATTGACTAAAGTAGGTTAGCTGTAATATCACACACACACAAACACACACACACACACACACACACACCCCGCGGTGGTCATGGGAGCATTTGGCGGCTGATCGAGGCAGTAGTTTTTGCCTTTTTTACTGTAGTAACATTAAGGTCAGCCCTAAAGACATGAACATTCCATCTTGCACGCACACACACATGCGCGCACACACACAATCCATCTAGCTTCAAAAACCTGTCTCAACCTGTGAAAATTCACTTTTAAACATCTTCAAATAAATCCGTTTCCTCCTGCTTTAACCGTCATTGGAAACATGTTTGAAGTTATGCTTTTTATTAGCAGGGAGGCTAAGGGATGGTAATAATTTTCCACCCTTCCACTTTTCCCTCCTTTTCTCTCTTTTTCACCGCCTTCTGCAGGTGACGTGCTGCTCGAGCACTTGTTATTTCATAGATTATTTACATTTGTGCATATACATACCTGTATAATGTGACTTGTCTGCATTCACGAGGAGACTTTTTAGACATGAATTTGGCATGTGATCTGAGATGACATGAAAAAACAATATGAAAACACTCTGTGCCTATAGGTACCTTGTACGTCCTCTATGTGTGATGCTGTAAATACATTACAGATGCTTGACTCATAGCTTAACATGTATTTTGAGAACCCCTGTGATTATTGCTCACTCTTCCCAAATATAATACACTCAGTTGACAGTTTATTTGACACGTGTGAAGTGTTTTAATAAAACAGTCCTTCAATAGGTCCTTCAAGTTTGTTAGCATTTTTGGAAGATGCGGTTTGTCTATTTGAACTGCAGTGCATTTATAAGGAGATGTGCTTCTTTTATTTAGCTTTCCATCATTGTTAGAAATGGGGTGGATACGATAACAGAAACAACTGTCATTTTAATGGGATGCAGTTCAACAACACAGCAGACAAAATGGCCATTCAGTTGAATTAGTGCCTCTCTAATACACTTAAAACATAACTGAACATTGTCACCAAGGCAGGATTTATCACAGGACTATCGTGTTACACTGCTTTAGTTTGTATTAACATGTTATTAAGTCTGTATTACATAAACTGCCAATGCTAACCTAAATTAACCCTTAATATTTCAAATGTAATGTAGTTACGTCAAGACAAGGATGACTTTGTTGCTATGTAGCTGCCAAAGTACGTGACAAATTTGACAGACACTGCAGAGGAAGGCAAGGCTCAACGTTATGCTGGTATGGTCTGATACTGTTCTGCTGCAACTGGGTGAAAGCCAATCACCAGTGGAAACCAAAGCAGATTCAGACATAAAGGAATTCTAAACAAAATGCAAGAATAGCTGATTGTTGAAGTCTAACAGTTAAACAAATGTGCCTTCAACATGTTACATAGCATAAGATAAGACTTTATTGATCCCACATCAGCTCCAGACAATACAAGAATACAGCAACACAGTACCGTAGCATAAAAAATGGCAGATAAATTAATGAGATTAACATTTTAGATAAGATAGAATGTGCAACTAGTCATAATAATTATTTGCTACATGATGCTACTCCACTACTATGTGCTCTCCAGTAGTGAATATCTTTGGGTATGGGCATGAGCATGTACACACACCTGTACAACATACAATGCATCCATGCATGGTATATATACGTACATATATACATCTATCTACACATATTCATGCCCATGCACATGTCCATAAGTTGCTGGTATATAAAAAAGAATGGATTTGAGCACAGCACATCCACAGAACTACAGATTTGCTGCTAGATCCCAGCTACTGCTAACTACCGTGTCTGGTATCATCAAGGGTCAAGAAAGAAGCAACATGGCTGGCATGAGTGGAGGAGGGAGGTGGAGAACCGGAGGGTGCAGGGAAGTAGGGAATAAGGTAGAGAGAGGTGTGAATGTGAACAAATGGCCTAGTTTCCTTTTTACACCATCAGATGGATATCTATCCTGATGGCTGTAATAGGCACCCTACCCACCTGTGTGTGTGCGTGTGTGTGTCTGTTGGTAGCTGAGCGAGGAAGTAGGAGGGTGGCAGGTGGAGCAGGTGGGGGTTCCAGTGAAATCAGACAAGCTCTTTCATCATTTAATCACCCTATAATGGGCCTCGAATGACCCTCACCTACACAAAGACACCTACCTCCCCCACAGCCCTGCTGTGACTCCCGGCCCAGTTGCTGGTTACTTAAGCACACACAGTGACCAAAGTGTTGAGCGGCAGATGTGTTGATTAGGCAGGTGTGGCCCTGGCTGTGGGTCTGGCCTCCCTGTTCCCCTTCTCCTATCATATTCCACTAGCTGGATGAAGACTGACAGATTAATACTGAGCCAGGTGTACTGCTGCCATCAGCACACTCCCTCCAGTATGCATGCTGTTCTCTGCCCAGTCAGAAGCTCAGCCCTGCAGAGTCTTGTAATGGTGAGAGCAGATGATCTGAGTCAGCATGCAGCCTGCTGAAGTGTACTTGGGCAAGACCAATGTCAATCTGAGAACAAGAGCTGAAGTAAAGCGTCCATGCTGAATCTGTACATCATACATCATTACTGTCAATCTGTCAGCTTTGTGGTTAGTTTGAAATTTGTTTTGAAAGCCATTTGAGCATTTGCATATCATCTTTATTTACAGGGGTAAGTCATTAAAAACAAACTCAATTTCACACTAAGCCGTAATTATAACTCTTTGTTTTCTCTTCCTTCCTGCTGTGATCAACTGAGATTTATAGTTACCATGGTGAAATAATAAGACAAACCAGCAAATCCCACTGGTTTATCTCACATCTGTTGCTTTAGATTTTGACCTTGAGGGCTTCCATAAATGGAACTGAAAACACTCAGCCCTGTTTTTCCTTATTTATAAGCATGCAAGGACAAGCTCAATAGCAATGAGTGGGAGCATTGGGGGAAGCAGTTTTGAGCAGCAGATAATTGAAAATGAAAATGACAGATGATGAAAAACAGAGCAGAGTTGGTTATTTTTGTACAGTTACAGTCAAGCTCATAATTAAACCCTGGCAAATTCTTGACTTAAGTTACTCTTCTTTAACCAGCAAGTTATATTTTGTCATCTCCCAAAAGATAATACGACGATGCACAAGAGGCATTATTGAGGGGAAAAAAAAAAAACATTTCTCAGCTTTTATTTGCATTTGAGCAAAAAGTGTCATGTCCAGAATTCTCCGTACCATTCAAAAACTAGTCTAGTTCTATACCATTCCAAATAGTCCAAGCTGCTCTAAAGCACCCTGATTAACAGGTAAAAAACAGCAGCTCTCTGGAGTTGGTTTGTGGACAGTCACGGCTCAAACAAAGGAACTCTGGGAGGACCTCCGGCTGCGCATTGTGGCTGCTAATGTCCTGTAAGTTCAACTGTATACGGTGGTTACTGCAGTGTCAGAACAGTCACAAAATGACAATGTCACTGTTACCTATCGAGATCCCAGATGGGAAACAATGACCATTTGAAGGTTTATCATTTGTCTTTGTTTCATCAGTCATTATATGCCCATTTCTGGGTTGCAGGTGCTTGTGCCTAAGAGGTCCGAATTCAAGGGAAAGATGATGGAGGTGGACATCTACGAGGCAGGAAAACACTTCCTGAAAGGCCATCCAGTAGAGGACAGTACGCCGTTCACTCCCTCCATTGCTGCACCTCTTGAAAAAGGAGAGGTGTCTGGCCTGATGCAGGTAATCACATCACACAGACACCCACTATCACATCTTTGTACAGGTTCACCTGAATATATCGATATTTCTAGATATTCCTGAATAATTGAAACCGAATTACACTCAGATACACAGTGGGGTGTAAGTTTGGGCAACCTTGTCAACGATCATGATTTCCCCGTATAAATCTTTAAAGTTTTTCATTTGTACATATCACATAGGAGACACTGAGAACTGAAACAAAGTTTATAGGATTTACAGAAAGTGTGCAATAATTGTTTGAACGAATTTAGGCAGGTGCCTGAATTTGGGCATGTTGTCATTCTATTGATTCGTTTCACTTCTCAAATATCACTGTGTGTTTCTTCTATATGATATATTTTTATTAGAAATTTTTCAGCGTATCAACCAACGATTTATAGGGGAAAATCATGAACATTAACAAGGTTGCCCAATCTTACACACCCCGTTATATGTAAGTTAACACCATAATCACCCCATTGCTACAATAACAAAGATTTAAAGACTAAAGCACAATACATGTCAACTATTGTCTTTAGTGAATTGGATAATAGAATATTCAAATATCGCTAGTGTTCTTCCCCATTGATTACTTACGCTCACGTCCTAGGTTAGAGTAGAATATGTCATTCTGTTTGTAGTAACAAGATTTTTATGCCCACTGTCTTTAGCACTTGATTATAGTATGTGTGCGCATGTGTGTTCGTGCACGTGTAAATGTGTAGTTGTTTTCTCAGGTAATGAGTGAACCTATCTGTCAAGCTTTAACTGTGTCTTCTCTCCTTATCAAAACTATAAAAGTTTTGTTTACAGCAGGCTGTTCACATGTTGTGCAGTCAGCAAATGAATAGGGCGCATTTGTGTGTGCGTGTGTTCACCTTTTTAATCCATGCTCGCTCCTGCAGTTTGTAAAACAGCACTAGTATATCATGCATGAGATAAGTAATTTAAGATAAGCTGTGACTGGTTCAACTGTTCCCAGTCTTCCCTCCCATCCTATACACACACACACACACACACAGATGTACAGATGTACACACCCAGCACACACAAACACCATGTTAATGTATCTGTTTCACTGCATGTTATTTTTCACTCTGACTAGCTCTAGCTTATAGCTCAGGACATGGAGCCACAGAGCAGAATATGATACAGTTTCTAATTTCACACTCCATCAGCCTTTACCACCAGACAGAGAGGGTGGAGAACTGAAGAACAGGCAGAGACATGAGAAAGAGAGAGAGGGCGCTGATGAAGACGAGGGCATGCAGAGGGAGAGAGAGAGAGAGAGAGAGAGAGATGGATGGCAGAGAATAAGATAAAAAGTAAGAAAGAGAGACTCCACAGCCAGCCAATCGACATGTCGCTCAGCGATGAAAAGTTCAAAAGTGGGTACTAGACCTTGTAAAAGTAGTTGGCTCATAAAATCTGCAACCCTGTCAGTGCACACACAGTAGCATTAGTTTCCCCCCACATATTTGCCCCCAGTCTTACTGCTTACAACCACTGCTCACCCAGGCCTGCATTTAGTTTCAGTTTGACTTGATGTAATCACTTAAGCACAGTCTTGCACTAAGATTAAGGTTTGCGTCTTTCAATGTGGACACGTTTTGCAGATTTGGCATTAACTTATTAACAATAACAATAGCTGATTAGAAAACATTGCCCGATCGGTTCTGTTTTGAAGTGAAGTCGGTGACGAGCTGTGTTGAGACTACAGCGAAATGAAGTCATAACAGCAGCAACAAAGGTGGAAAATTGTAATAAAAAAAAACCAATAGTAAAATCTTATTTGCACTGTTTAAGCATCTATTAATAAAGAAATGGAGCTGGGACAATGGAATAAAACACTTTTAACATGACAGATTGAGGTTGACTGACATATTGTCTATTAACATATTATTTTAATAACTGATCCTCAGTAATGCTGCTTATGATCACGTGGTCTATAGTCCTAAGAGAGTGGCAGCACAGGGCAAATAGATAAGTAACCTAATGGCTTGGAAGCGCGGTGGTATCTGCAGGCTACACGTACTGGTTAATGTGCTGTGTGGCCAGTGTTTGTATTCACTATTATTATTATAAATGGGGTTAGAAGGGGACTGATTGAACATACATACGCACACGTTGGTATCTCCACCACCAAACACCAGCATAACAATGTACTACACACACATCTAACGCTTTGCGCACACACTCCTTGCTGGCCTACATATATTTTAAGACTAAGATCTATCTATCTATCTTTCTATGATTCTCTGCATGGGTCTACCACACGCTGAGCTGAGTGTGTGTCTGTGTGAGGGAGAAAGAGAGAAATGAGTAAGTAATTAGGAAAAGGCAGATAGACACTTGCAGCACAGTCTCTAATTACAGGCCTTTGGCAGAGAAAGTGATAAAAACAGAAGAATAAGGGGCCAGAAGGATGAGGTGCATGGTAGCTGGGAATCTGATGGAAGGACAGAGTTTGAGCTTTTTTGTGTCATTGATAATGCAGAGGAGAGCTGTAAGGGAAAGTCTGAAAATCCAGGAGGGGTACATACAGTAAGTGTCTGATTGGATTGGTAGAGGAAACCGCTAAAGTCTATAATGTCCATTTGTCAAAAGAGGAACAAAATGAGACATCTTTCACTTTGGAGATGAAAAGAGAGGAATGATTGCACACCAGTCTGCATCCATACAGATGTGTGTGGGAATGGAAGCAATGTGGTCGAATGAATAGATGAGTGAATTCAGAGAGCTGGCTGTGAATGGATGGACCTGAAATGGACGGATACAAGTAGATGTGAACCATGATGATTTAGATACGGACAGCTGATGGATGAGCAGAGGTACGTGTGTGAGGGGAATTTGCTGTTATCGATGTGGATGTTTCAGCTCTGGTTTCATGGATAGGGTTTCATGGGAAGATTCCAGTCTTTAGTACATTCATATATTTTTATATTACTGTTTCCTCGTAGAAAGTGATTTGAGGAATGAGTCGGGGATTTGTAACTGGTAATAAATATGGATACTTTTGAAAAAGGAAGAGTCTCAAAGCCTTCATACATGTAGTGGTGTTGCTTTTCATTTCAAGCTCACTTGTTCTGCAGATCTGGTCTGGAGACCCACAGTTCAGACTTTAAAGGGACAGTGTGGAGACAGGGACTGTCTGATGTTAGCAATCATAGACTAGATGATCTTCCAAAGTTTTACTGTGGACTGTTCACAGTATGGAGGATGTTCCACAAACAAAAGAACCAGGGCTCATTGCTTTTACGAGGGCCATTAGTGTATGGGGCTTTTTTGAAAACCACATGTTTTTGTGGTGAAAAACAATTGAACCAAATGACATGTTAAAATTAGAATAGTTTGGGAATTTTTATTTTTGTAGGTGCTGTTATTGATATGGACAAAAAGCGTTTGAAAATGTAGAAAGAAATCCCCCTCTCTCTATTTCTGTCTCTATAGCTCCATCTGTCAGCCCTTCATTCACAGAAATGGCACTTTCTGCAGAAGGGGGAAGGACAGTAATGAGTCTTTTAGTGGGACACAATAGCAGGGAAAGCACTCAACAGCATGGTGAGGGAAAGAAAAAGTATCTTCACCAGTCCTCATCCTCAGATGAAATTAAATGATAAATAAGGAGGGGTGTGTGTGAGAGAGGCCAAAAAAGAAGCAGGAATGAAAGCAAGAGAGATCAGGAGACGGAACCACAGCTTGAGTGCCATCCAATAATCAGCTCTTTTCATAGCATACTTTCTCAAGGAGACCGCGAGAATAGGAGAAAGAGACGAAAACGACTCTGCTCCTTCCACAAGACAGCACACTGACAGTTTGTATGAAAGGCACAATAGAAAGAGGAGAGGGCTGGTGGAGAAAGAAAGAGGGAGGAATACGAGTACGGAACAATGTCCCTCTGTGACCACAAATTGACAGAGTGACAAAAAATTAAGTTGAAAAGAACAAATCTTTACTGGGGTGTGTTTGCCAGTCTTTCTTTTTTCCTTCTTCTGAGGCTGGTAGTCTTAGTTTTCCCACTGGGTATTTCTTTCCTTGTGTATTTGCCTCTTTTTGTTTATGTCCAGCTTTAAATTTTCTTTCACTTACTCACCTCCTGCCCCAGCTCTGTTTCGATTCATTTTACTGTTGCATTAATGTGGGTGATTCACTTTATTTTTATGTGACTGAACGACAAGAGACAAAAATAAAAGAAGACACTGTGTGATTGTGATGCTTTTATACTGTTTAAATACCTAGTACAGGCTGAGTGGGTGGTATTGCAAGTGCTTTGCATCATAATGCTTACAGTACACAAACGCTAACACACACACACGTACCCAATGCACAATCCCCCATGGTGTGCCTGGCAGACTCCTAGTAGCCTCAGGCTATATCAGACACAGTCCTCCTGTAGACAAAACACACACACACAGGTACAAGGTTAAGACTGTATCTCGACCCCAAACAACTGAACCAGTCTGTGTTAACACGCCGCTGTTATGGATTGTTGCTTTGATGTTGCGTTATGCGCACGTGTTGTTATCAGTATTGTCAGAAAAAGAATACACAAAGAAATCAAAGGTTAGGCTGCCTTCGCTGGTTGGCATACAGTTAATCCTCTCAAATCTATATTTAAACATCCCTTATTTAAAATGTCAAAAGGTTTTGCTCGGCTTTTGCATGACTTTGTTTACTCTAGCAGCAAATAATTTGTTTTGCCTTCAAAACGGCAGCCGTAGCTATTTTAAGCATTTCATTTAGCGTGTCAAATTGTATTACATGGCCTGTGCTTTGTGTATACTTGAAGAACCAAAGTAACAGTAACAAAGAAATAAATGTTAGGCCATCAAATTATTAGTCACATCTATTTTCACCATTCTTACCTAACATTTCAAATGGTATTACAGAACCTCGTTCTGTTCTGCTTATTCAGAATGTTAAAGGCCTTTATAGGCCCTTTGGCTCCAAGCTTAGGTTGGAAGCACAGACGGAAGACGTAAATAACGAAGCACTCAGCTGTTTGGGAGAAAAATATGTTTAGTTATTGAGTAATCTTTTTTAAGGACATATTTTTCTTCCATGTTATCGTAATAGTCTTTTTCCACTATGGACCTTGGAAACAAACCCCTCTGAGCAGAGTTCTTCCACAAATGAGTCACCCACGGCTTGTTTTTTATTTTGACTTTTACCATCCTCTTAAAATGTTGTCCAAGTATCTCTCAGCACGTACTTCTTGTTATTGGATGGGATTTTGATCCAGATACAAAAAACATAAAAACGTAAAAAATGAAAACACAGTGAGTTACACATGGAAAAGCACATGGAGACATGTAGTAGATGTTACTTCTTTCTATGTACCTGGACTGAATGAGGCCCACAACCCCTGATACTGCCTCTGCTTTAACAGTTCGCACCAGTCATTAATCTTGCTAATGATATCCACCGCCACTCAGTTTCAGTGTTCGGATCAAGATGAGAAAGGTAAAATACGTTCTTTAATCCGAGGCTCAGGAAAACATTGTTCTGTTTCATCGCCTGGCATAAATCGAACGTCAGAAGAAAGTGGTAAAGATTCAAAATAGATTTGAATACTGCAAACTATGCTTGTAGTTTGATTTGTGAGTACACTTTAATGTTGTATATTACTATGTGTGTGTGTATCTTGCCAGATCTGTGTACCTTTTGTAGAACCTGAAAGCATCTGCTTTGCTCCCTGTGTTTGACACACACAGTAAATACACACCTAGCGCCTCACTGTACACACATGTAGGATTCTTCTGTCTAAAGTTGCTGTAGCTGTAAACATACGGTGAATGTGTGGATACAATTGATGCGTCTTTGTGTCTGTGATAATGTGTATAAAGGATACTCGTTAATGGTGTATCAAGGGTATAGACGAATAGATATGCAGTGTAATTTACACACATCCAAGATCTAAACCTGTGTGTGAGAGAAAGCGGGAGAGGGAGAGGGGGGTGGTAGACGGAGCGGTTTGTTAATCAGTGTGATGCCTGTGAAAAGCAACTCTCTGCGGTGCTCCGGTGCATTTCACAGATGGCTGTGTTCATGTCTTTGTATGTATAGCACAGTGATGGAAGTCATTTGGGGTTTAGTGTCCCTACAAAACTTTGTGAGATGTACCAGCCTTTTGTGGTCCCTGTGCAGAAATGCAGGTGATGAAACGATGATCATTAAAAATGAAGTAATGCTGTGATATGCGCGTCACTTTTGCTGAATGCGAATGAATGTGCGTGGTGCACATCCACTCGTCTTGCTTTCAGCACTTTGCCATTACCCTAAAAAAACCACATCACATCCTGACAAGCAGAGTTAAAACTCCACTACAGGCCTCCAGTGGATGCAGTGCTGTGTTTATTGCTTCATGCCTACATCGAGCAATAAAAGTGTAATTCTGCAGAATTGACTGCTCAAATCACACAGAATATCTACTGGTAAATTCACAGTTCATTGGACATTTAGGTGATCTTTCTGCAACTCCGGGAGTATGTAAAGTGACAGTAACATACACACACACAGTATTTGTGTGTGGCGGGGTTTTGAGTTGACGAGGAGAAAGAGAGAAAGAGAATGTGACTCATGCTCTTCCAGGAGTATCTGTTCATCTTTGTGTCATTAGTTGTCAACTATATACATTATGTTTCTGTGCAACCAAACCAACAAACTCACACGCTAAACTGGGACACGGTACGAGTTCTAACGAAGATATTTACTTGGATCAGAAATGTTATTATAATTACTCTAGTCCTTTTGTCCAACAGTAAATACAGCTGCTGTCTAACGCTTTTGTCACTATGGCTTTGTCAAACCACCAGTGACTAAGGGGCCTGTTACAGTATCTGTTTACGCGCACACACACACACACACACACACACACACCACATCTAGAGTGACAGTGACAGCTGGTGAGGATCATGTGAGAAACGTGACCACTGCATATTGTGCTTTCATGCTCTCGTGATCACGAGTGTCAGCGTGAATGTGAATCGTTGTTTGAATATGTTGGAGGAACAAAAAAAAAAAGAAAGCATGTGCAGAATAGGAGCAGGAGGTTTTATGAGAAAGACATTGAGAGTCTTGGACCTTGAGGGAAAAGTATCTAGCTGTGCTAGCCAGTCTGTACCCCTGGTGTAGTGTTAGATAATTTTCCGGAGGATTATTTTTGCTCTCTTCTACTGCTGTGAGCAGAGAGAGACATTATCCACCACAGACTTACAGACACACACTCACTCACAAAAGTCTCTCAGACATGCACAGAAGTCAGCATGCTAGCTAGCAGGTGGTGAACTATCACTTAAAGCCACAGCGCTCATCTTTTCCTGCCCCTTCCTTCACCTTCCTCCCTTCCTCATTTCATCTTGGTTTGTCACGTCTGTCCTCTCTGCAGCTCTTCTCTCATCTCTCCCACTGTTCTGACATGCACCTTCTGGCACTTGGATTTTCACTTATCCTCCCTACGAGTAATAGATTTTAGACTGTAATATATTTAGCCTCTCTCTTGGCTCTGTGTTGTTAAAGGACACCTGCAGAGAAATGGATAAATAGGAAAGAAGGCAACGTTCTATGCACCCTGCGGGCACTGTACTGTACTCTATACTAGACCCGACGGAGAAGAGTAGGATAATCATTTTAGTGATTGACTTTTTTTGTTACTTTGCCCGATCCTTGCTCTTAGTCTGTCTCTGTTTCTCAGGCTCCACAAAACATTTACCCATGTCCTTTCTTTAAAGTAAGCAGGGAATTAATTAATTAAATTTGGGCTACTGAGTGAATTTGATCAGTATTTTCTTCATGCAACTTCTCATTCATTAATTTCCCGATTCAAGTTTCTAATAAGTTATGAATGAAGAAGCACCATTCTGCAACATCTTTTTTTTTTCTCACTGACAGTTCATTCATCCTTTGATGAACATGAACCAATGTTTAAAACCTTCTAAAAGACTTTCAGCAAAAATGACCCTTATTGTTTTTCACGCATCAAAACATCATATCAGTTTCACCATTAGGGACTCGAGCGATGATCCTCACAGTAGGCAAATGTGCATGTGTCAAACTGACCTGTTACTCATTCCTATTCTCCTATTGTGTGAAGTTACTGTAGGTGTCTCATGTACTGTATGTGTCACGTAGGCGTTGTCGGTCATATTATCCATCCTGCATTGTGTGCTGTAACAGAGGAAACCATTCAGTGGCAACAGTGAGGAGGAGAGTGGGTGGCATGGTAGCTTTCGCAACCATCAGAGAGATCAGGGGTGCGGGAGTAATGTGGATAGAGATGCAGAGGACAGAAGCTGTGCAGCGGCTCGTACACACAGCCACATGCACGGAACGTGCGTAGGCGTTCCCTGACTCTCGGTTACAAACAAATCATTACTGCATACACAGGTAGGTGTTGGTACTCAGAGCACAGAATGTGTCATTCTTTTACTCTTAAATGTATAAATTCTTATGCGTGTGCTACTCACAGTGTTATTTTTTACTAAGTTAGCTTAGTAGATAACATTTGAAGCCAGATACTGGTAAAAGGTTCCCAGAATTCCTTGAGTTCTATAAGCAATTTCTCTGGAAAAATAAGATGAATATAAGCTGGTGAGAGAGAGAGAGAGGGAGGGTGACACTGAAGGATAGGCAAGAAAGACAACACACATGGTAAATATCAAAGCCAAAGCTCCTTTCCCCAGTGAACCTGATTAAAGGTTATTTTAGAGAGCTGCTGATCATGCGCTCAATATCGCCCTGCATAATCTCCCTTTGTGGTGATAAAACATTTTATGAACTGTCATGACATATGGAAACTGCCACAAGGTCATTCCCATTGATTTTCAGTTCACCCAGAGATGTTGACAAGTGTTGGTTCTCCCATTCAATTTGTTTAATGCTCAAATTAAACTTGTGGAGGATTATATATTTATTTAGCGATCAATTGGATGTGCTCGAGATCGCACCTCATGTCTCAATTCTTGGACGTTAGAATGAAACCAAAGAAAATGTATGAGGGAGAGTGGAGGCCAGGGATACATAGGGGTGGTTATCAATATTCAGTATAAATTACCAATCTTACTTCCAGAAAAGTGATGCTCCGATAAAGGTTTTCGTTATTAAAGCTCTTTAGAAACATTACCAACTATTTTGGAAGTTGTCCTACATCAACAAGTAAAACATGTCCTCTTATTTTGCAATGTGGCGTTGTGCAGCAGTCTACAGGCCGTGCTGACACTGGATGGTAACTCTTCTTTTTTGGTTTCTCTCAGCTTCCCCGGTCTGCATCACAGTGCACCTTCTCAACATCAGCTTGATTCAGTAAACAGCACTCTGTAGTAATTGGATCAGAACAAAACTGTATTAAGTGCTTCACAGGGAGATAATTGCATACACTCATTTGCATTAGAACATAGTTTTATGAATGCTTTCTTTCACAAAATATCAAAATGAAAAGTCATTTATAAATTATTGCGGTCAGTAATTTCCGCATTAAACCCAGTTGTAGAGGGGGAGCAGGTGGAGCAGGGCTGAGGGAACTGGAGGCAATGACGGTGCCCCCTAGCCTCCTTTGCGCTTCTAAATTAAGGCGTCACTGAAGGATCTGTGGATCCTAATATCAAGTGATATGAACAGTACTTCCAAATGCACTTAATGACCAACACCAATGATCCATTAAGGGCAGTAATGCACTGCCTCACATGAAATGGCTGTTTTATGAAGATCCAAGGGCTGGGTTTGTCTGTTTTTCTTCCCTCCATAGTTCTCAGTGTTGTTCTTTTCTATCTTTCACTGTCACATGCCTTCAGTGGTAGATGTCTTTTTAATGGTCCAGCACATTAAGACTATCAGACTTAAGTGCATTGGATCAATTGACACTTGAATTTGTGGCCATAGCACGGCTGATTTGTTCGAAATATGATTTCCTAATTATGAATAATGGCCCTGGCTTTTATTTTGTTGCTGTTGACTCCTTTGGAGTGGATGGTTTGCCAGGTTGGTGCAGCAACACTCATCCAGTGAATGCAAAGTTTGGATGGTTAGGATGATAACGCAATAAATGAAGCTCAGTCTGAAGTGAGTGTTTTTTTTTTCTCATCCTTCTCTACACAGGAGCAGATTTCCGATGACATCCAAGCCGCTTCTCTGACTCCTTCACATGAGGCGTTGATCGGCTCATACAGTCTGGACAGGGAAGTACTGAAGAAGCTGGGGATGGGGCTCATGCTGGCAGCAGCTATATTGGCCTTTATTGTGGAGAAACTGTATTGATGCAGTAATGGTGAACTAAGTGAGTATTTGTGAACATAGACGAGAGAAAACTACCATCAGAGGAACTTAGACCTGTGTTTGACCACACTGAAAACTTTACTCCGTTTGCTCTAATTCAGTTTTAAATGAACCCAAAGATAAAAACAAGACGTCCATCAAGGGTTAGTTTGTTTGTTGTTTGAAATTTGACCTCTGGTTTTTAGTATAGTTAGACTTTTACTTTTTTGTTAAAGTTTATGACTTTAAAGTAATTTTACTCAAGCCCATCAACGCCAGCCTCACCTTCTGTTAGTGATGATAACTACGTGGGCAATGATAGTTCTTTACAAACGTTGTCTTTTTGGAATCAACAAATCCAAGTTATACTAGATTTTATTTTATATATTTTCTGGAAACAGGTATTTTTAAAATATTTTTGTCTTGTTGTTTCAAAGATAAACCAAGCATAGCTCAGCCAGTAGATACTTCTGGAGATGCTGATAATCTGAGTCTTTTCTTATTGACTTATTCTTCAGTCTCCAGCATAAAGATTTTCAAACACTGGGTAGGATTTAAATGATACTTAGATACTTATTTCATTTCAACGTGCTATTGTTTTGTTAAAGTGGTATATTTTTGGCTCATACGTGTAAGCTGAATGTAATTCATTTGTAGTGTGCATCTTATCCAGCCTGACAACTAATAACCTAGCTGGTAATTGGACAGGTGGGACAGACCTGACTGCTGGGATTTGTGTCCATTAGTGACCCATCAATTTGTTCTACACAATGCTACACACCCAGAGTGATCTCCTTTATTTGTGTTTCTTCCCTTCCTCTGCTGCCATCTCAAAGGATAGTTTGATATGCTTTCACTTCCTGTCAGCTGTGTCTATATGATGTCCACCTCTGAGACTTCTGCTGCTGCTCCAATAGAAGAGCAGTGAATGGAATTCAATTTGTGGCGATAACACAGAATCAGTTTCCCAATGACATCCCCATTACTCTGGATAGTATAGAGGTTGCTCCATCTGTTTTCGTATAAACTGTGACTTCTGGAGAAATATTCCAGTGAAAAACAATGACTGGGAGATTGGTGGATTATATATTCTGATGGATTGGACAGATAACTCAGCATGTGGAAGATTATAGCTAAATCTGTTAGCATTTTCCTACAATATTTTGGTTACCGAGGTGCCAGTTGAGGTGAAGTGACCCTGTAACACAAATATTCTGCTGATATGTAGACTACGTGTGATGTATGTATTGCCTGTCTCGCCCAAAACTGTTTAATAAAGAGCAAAATCTCATTGCCTCCAGTAAACAGTGTGGGAAAGTTCCCCATCTCTTTGCAGCTCTCTGTGTCACTCAGCTGCTGTCACACATGCTCCGCCTTTGTTTCTGCCTAACATTTTGAGTTACAACAGTCCCAACATGTGTTTTAAAATCTCAGGCAGTTAATAATGCATGCCCCAATTTATGTGTGTCACACTGGCACATGTGTATCTGTGTTTGTACACATTCTCCGCATATATCCCTATTCTCAGCTGCATCTTTCAGCTTGTTTGTGAGCTCGTTTCTGTGTCAGGTGTGTGTGCGTGTGTGTGTGTGTGTCTGCACATTCCGACGTTCTGTCTTTTGGCTCCTTCAGTGCCTAATTTAGCTTTAATTCAGCGTGTGGTGTTGTGTTGCTGTGGAGTGACAGGACTCACCGCGTTCTCATTCAAAATCCCTGTTATTAGACATACCACTGTTTGTAGCGGCGCACGCACACACTGGATTCGTACTTCCAAGCTAAATGATGAATGTCACACTTTCTGATAACACACAGAGACATGCATGTAGCCCATTGTTACTTTCATACCTTGCTGGTGCGTGTCATACGTATACACAATCACAGCGTACAGCAACTTTGTAGTATGGGCAAATGATGCACGTCAAGCAAACTTACACACAAACTCGGGCACTAGGGCTATATTAACCAATCAAATGATGCATGTGTTACACATAGACACACACTTGCTTGAATTATGTGATCAAATGATGCTTGTAGCTGTGAAGCTCGTTACATCCATCCACCAGTGCCCTATATTATTCTGCAGGCGTCCATACTTTGTGACAGTTCTTTTGATGCTTTGTAAGCACATTTCCTCCCTGTGTGTCACTTACATTGCATTGTTCTCCAATGAAATATGGATGCAACAACACCCTTTATGTAGAGGAGATCATCACTTACTATGAAGTATTGAGGTGGGAACCATGGAAAGGAGATCATTATTCACTTTGCATCATTCACCTCCGTCGTTTCTAATAAAAGCAAGGATTTCTGAATTTTTGTCTTACTCGCAGCTGTTGTCAATTCGTCTTCTCCACAGTGATGTTATTTTGATGGAAAACTGAGTGACTCAGGAGAGATGAGACAAATCCAATGGAGGTCGAACAGTAACGCAGCTTTGCGTGATTTCATTTGTTGATATAATTGTTTAAATGAATAAATTGTTTCAACGTACAAAGGACATGTTTATATGCTTGTTTGCTTCTGTATACATGTTATATAAGAGACTTTGATGCCGTATTACTGTGCACACCTGCTTAAACCGTCACTGGCAAAAACTGCATAATGGAAAAGCATACAACTGTTTCTTCTCATTTTATTTGCTAATTGTCTTTTAGTTAGAGCTGAAGATCAGGGAAACACATTTCATTTATTAGGCTTATCAAGAAAATGCTTTTTTTTCTGTCGAAATAGACATGTTGAAATAGCCTATATTAAATACACATTCATGGATGTTGGCGTCAATTCAATTGTACAACTGGTTTAGCCAGAGGATACGTGCTGACAGGGCTTCTCATTAGTCACCATCTCATGATGTGACCTTTTCATTTCCACATAATGAATTTTTTTTATACATACTTTTTTACTTTGTACTGAATAAACATCTTAAAATAACACTGAAAAAGTAATATATACGTTGTGAAATCCTGTTCCAAAAGAAGAAGCACAATGTTTTGCTTTTTGTTTCTTCAGGATTCAGCTTACACCTCTCTCGTTGAGGTTCGTTATCGGAGTATAACATTTTTTATTCATGGAAGCAATCAGTAAAATATGGAGAGAGAAACCTGGCATAATTACAATGTTGATGTTTGTCAGGTTAAGTCCAATTTAGCTCAGTCACTTTGCCATGCTGTCATTCAGCTTCAAAAACCACTTTATTAAAATCCGACTCGTTTTTTTCCCTCCCTCCCTGTGTGTTCTAACTAAAGACTTACCACAATCTGTCTACTGTACTGCAGCAGCTTCTTATGAGATTACAGTGACAATGATTTTCCAGATGCAATTAAAATATTTCTAGGATCAAAGCAATCACATCTATTTTGCATTAATATTAATTGACATAAGGTGCAGTCAGTGACAGTCACTGACATAAAATATGATAATACTGAGCGGGAGGAGCTCTTCTTAGTCCGAGTGCAGATACCCAGTAACCTGAACTGCCACAACCAGTAAATGTACCTTTTCGACTTATGAACTCCTGAATAGTTAAGCTCTGAATAAATGATTGATCGGGGAAGATTAAGGTTATGAAGCAGCATACTACCTAACTTAGAATGAGAGAAAAACGGACCTCTTCACTCAAACTAGTACAAACTGCAATTGCTAGATGCAAATGAAAACCCACATAAGTGTGACCAATTAATTTTGGCAATTTTGATGACCAACATGCTTTGTTGCTTTTTGTCTCCACCTCCCACCATTGCCACTTGCTTTTTTCCTTCCATCTCACCCTGCGTTTCCATTTCCATAGGCTGAGGTCTGCTCACTGTGTGCTAAGCACTTCAGTGCCTTCTGGAACAGAGGAGAAAATGACTTGGCAAGCATATCCATTCCTAATCATATGTGCTGCGTCTGTGTGTGTGTGTGTGTGTGTGTGTGTGTGTGAGAGAGTCTTCGTGCCAGCTTCATCCTAGCATTTAGTTCGGTGGCCCCTGTGCCTGCATTCAGTGATTGCTGTGTTTTTTATCTACACACACAAACACAGATGCACATACACCCCGTTGTCGTTGCAAAGCAAACTGGGAATTCACAGCCTGCTGTGTGCGGGAGAGATTGGCTCTGTTGAGTGTCTTGGTTGCTTGCCAGTTCAGTTTTAGTGTGCATGTCTTTGTGCGCTTGTGGTTGTGTGTGTGTGTGTGTTTGATGGGCTTATACATCTTTGACTTTGAGCAGTTAAGGGTGTTTGTCTTCACCAGTGGGACGAGGGACCAAAGTCAATATTACAGCTCTACACAGCATTGTTCTTGAAAGCTCTTTAATAAGCACATAGGGACATGGCAGCACTGCAGTATTACTTGGTGTTAAAAGCTATTATTAGTTTGAAGACACTTTTAAAGACATTACTATCTGTTTAGCTTTAGAGAGAATACTTGCCTTGATGTCTCACGACATGCCTTTTGTCTTGGTTTAGCTCTGTTTGCATAACACAGGGTGAAATTAAATCGTGTAAAAAAAGCAAATGTTATCGTCCTTTGATTTCATAATTTTTAAATGATACGATTCACTGTGAAATCTTCTGGATAACGGAAATCCAGCAAAAAAAAAAAAGGGGTTACTAACTTTACTGAAAAAGTTTCCAGAAGAGTTTTTTGAGCTCCAGAATTATCAAACTGTTCAAACTTCTTTTGCTAATTCCCTCAGACACCAGCTACACCGCAGCTGGCAGTCGCATTTAAGTGGGGTCAAAAAAATGACTTAGAGAAAACTTTGGTCATTATCACAGCGTATTTAGGTTTTAGCTTAATGAACCACCGGAGTTGTTCCGTCTCTGCATTTCATCAATTTGAAGAAGTTGTATGGAAAAAGTAAGAAGTCACCTTGAGGTCTCGTGGATGTTTTCCTCATGCTAATGTTTGATTAGAGCACTTCAGATGGCAACTATGAAACTTTTAATGAGGTTGTCATGGAAATAACTGTACATTGCCTGAGACTCCTGAGGGTTGATTTGTTGCCACGGTGAGGGAACACTTCACAAACACTGCTCATTTACATAACTTCATTGTTAATGGTTAACGGTAACCTTCTCACAGAGAGGGCCGATGTTGCACTAGCTTCTTGTGTTCTACGTGACTGTGTGACATTATTCTTGACAGAATTAAACCATAAAAGGATTTCACTTTTTTTTGCATCTAAATGATTACTGTATTTCTCTCTCATTGTTGTCTCTCTGCACAGGCTCTATCTAGCCTTCATCAAACTCTTTCACCACTAGACTGGTGTTTGTAGTTCACCATAGCTTCTGGGTTGCACCGTAGTAAAGACTACATTGTCATGTGGAGCATGCAAAGCACAGCTGTGTTAGGATCACTGTGAACTCACTCGGAAGCAATTTTAGTAATTAAGTACACATGGATATCTTTTTTCTTTCTTCTGTTTTTGTGTGTCCGAATACTTTCACATAATCTGCTTGTGATTACAGGCATCATTTCTCCTGCTGGATACTCTGTTACACCCCCCCCTCTCTCATTCTGTGATATAACCTTGATGTAAAATCTTTAGAAAAGTAAGAATCAATATAAAGTCATGTTTGGACTGCAGAAGGAGGCTGTCACAGTGTTTGATCGAGATTCTAAAAGCACACGCACACATTCGAGTTAAGCAGATCCTATAAATGATAGTGGAACTAATCTGTTGGCTGTTAATTAAAAATGAGTGATCAGGAAGAAAGAACAGGAGATGCATATGTGGGAGGAAAATCATTTATTATGAAAGACAGCTTTGAAAGAGTTGAGGAGTCACATGGACTGAGACTGCTGGCAGTTTCCTGCCATGGCTAATGACAACCAGCTTTAGGCCTGTCACACTGTTTGAACCACATAACAGTCAAACATTATAGACTGAATGGGCTTTTTCAGGACTGGATATGTCAAGTGGGGATATCTTGCATCACGTCTCCGTCTTTAGAAGCATAATGTGAATATGTGACAATAAACTTTGTTTGATGATTGTGTTAGCTTACTTAGCTTTAACTTACAGTCCACTAAAGCCTGACTTCCAGTCCATAACCGTCCAAACTGTATGAAATGTATATGCTTACACAGCCTTTTCTGTCCAGAGTGCTAGTGTGTCCACTTCATTAGGTACGTCTGGACAATCTAACACAATTCAATCTGCCTACTTATAATTTCTCTCTTTTAAAAGCTTTTAGACAGGTAATCATTCTAATAGGCGTGAGGTCATAGCTGGTGGTGGAGGCGTGGAGACGAGGGCATCATATCAATGGTTGGTTCCAATGTTTTGGTCCTCTCATTGGCTTTTAATAGGCTTGGGCCACCTTTGATATCTGAGTGAAAGAGAGAATTGTCGAGATCTTATTGAGCAGCCTACATGAATGACATTTACCTCAAAGCAATCTCTGGTGCTGCCAGACCGTAAGTGAGCTGGAATTGTGAACTGGCTTTCCCAGACTACGTGTAGCCCTGCCAGACACAAACGAATCGGATGAACTAAACCCTCCCCATGTAGCCCCTCTGTTTTACAGATTTCTCTCCCTGCCGAACGTCTGCACCATCATCGACTAAAGCATCTGTAACTTATTGACAGAAATACGATATGTTTAATAACAGCGGCGCAGCCCATCACTCCTGATCCTCTGCACTTCTCCCTCACTCATCCCTTCATTCATCATTTACTGTTTGCCTTCTCCGCTCTGCTCTACGAATGGGAGAACTATCAATCCTGTGAGCTGGTGACTCCCGAGATTGATAGTCTGCCGTAGTCTGATGCTCCCACATAAACAGGCGGGACATCAAGTTGTGGTATCTTATTTTAGAGCAGCCTGTTTTCATTTGCACATGACGTGCACAGGCTAAAAACGGTGGATGACGGTGCATAGTGCCACGATGCTCCGGTGCGACACTTGTGGCTGCGGATTCATCAACATGGGCTCTGCTGCTTTTAGATGACTGCAGGGATTGGATGAGCAGTAGGAGAAACTTTTAGGAGCTGTGGACGCCACACTCTGTCACATTCCCTTATTGATCTCGTTTACATTGCTGCTTTACCCATGTTTAACTTTGATGTCAGTTTGAATGAGGAGAAGTTAAAAATGCACACTGCACAGGAAACACAGAAACACAGTCCTGGGATGTTTATTCTTATTGAGGAGTCTAAGAAACAGAGGCTTTGACCTTCCTCCTTGTATTTACCTCCTTCGTGTTCTCTGTGCATATCAACAAAATATCACATAGACGGGAAAAGCACATTTCAAAGTCAGGAAAGTACCAACCCGGAGCGTACTTGCTCTTGTCATCGCCCTTCCCCAGAGTGTGTGTGTGTGTGTGTGTGTCTGGATGAGAGAGCAGAGCTCTCACAGGTGAAATCATACTCGGTATCAGAAGTAATTGCACAGAAATGTGAGTCTTACATGATTGTTTTTCCTTCTGCTTTGGGAGTTTTTCCCCAGGTTGAATGTAGCTTTTGCTGACAGCTTGCTGCGACACATTACAAAACAATAATCACACGCAGGGAGTTGTGAAGTCATTCACAGGGCAGCCTCGCAGCGAGACCAGTCAGAAATAAAAAAAAACAACAAAACAAGAAAAATAATAATGGCATTCAAAAGCCCTTAAAACATTTTGATCACATTTCGTGCCATAGGGGTGTTCACCCTGTGTTATATTTTTCTTTCCTTTACCACCCTCCATCGCTCTTCTTCCTCTGCTTTGTTTCCTACTCTGCACTTTCTTTTCCTCTTCCCCTCCTGACCGCCCTCCTCCTGCCGCTGACAGCTCCAGTTAATTTAATGTCAGTTCTGCCAGCTGGTCTCATCACTATGAGACAAACAGATCTGAGCGCAGAGAGTGTTAAAGAGAGGAGAGGCGATCGGCACAGACAGAAAGCGGAATGGGTAGACGGGGTTGGTAGTGAAGGAAAATTAGTTAAAAGTACATTTATTGATAAAAAAAAATATGGTGAAAACAAAAAAAAACAACAAATGTTTGCACTTAGCCTTCCCACAATCCTTTGCCTCTTACAGGAGAGGCAATTACAATTTCACAGGTTGAAATTAAAATCCCTGTGGTATGTGTGTTCGTGTGTGCATGCGTGCTTGTGTACATGAGATAGAGCAGGCTGTCAAAGTGATTTCAAGCTGTTTATAGCCTAAGCTCACAAAATGGATCCTCGTGCAGCAAAAAAGGAAACGAATCTAAATCTCCCCCACCCTCTTTTTTTAAAAAGGAAAACTAATTCCTTGAATATTAATTGCCTAGCTGGCTCTTGATGATCGGCTTACTTGTTTGCGATGAGGCTGCAAAAGAAAAGTACCCATAATCCATGTCTCTTTCTCTCTCATGCTGTCTACTGTCTGCATTAATCTCTCTGTCTGCCCCTTCCCTTCACTTACTAGAAATCTTTTTCCTTTGTTGAATTTTCTTTCCTTAGGTAAAACGACGAGTGTCTTAGAGTTGGTGCGGCGGTGTTATCTAATATCCAAGTTCAAATATCAAATTTCAGGTCGTGCTTTGTTTGCGTCCCTGAAGATTTATGGCCAACATGAGGTTTCATTTTCAAGCCCCAGAGTGTGACTTGATTTATTACAATTATAATAGTATCTCCACTTTCCAGTTCCTATCTCTGATTCCTCGTGGCGCGCTGTGTAGGCTTCAAGCGCCATATAATGTCTCGGAGTGTTCGTATCAGTCGTCAAAGTTTATAGTATATCAGCCTCTATTCATTCAGGAAAAGTTAACTGAGCACGCTCGCTGTTATTGCAGCAACACTGTGGTTCATGCTCACAGCAGGGGCCGAGAATGTGCAAACATGTTGTCCTGCTGACTACTTGACTGCTTCCCTGCAGCAGATCACAAGACAACGGAGTTCATTTCTACTGATTAGAACTAGACAGTCCGGTGGGCTCCTTGAGGATATGCCTCTGCAGCGGTGTGTGGGATTAACATGCCGTTAGATATGCTGAACATGAGCGTGCCCTGTGTGTTTGTGTGTATGCGCGTCACGACATTAATGCGACCTTTACTTTATTTGCATAACGACGCCCCGCGTTGTGTTTCCCGCTTGTGAACATTTCTTCAAATAAAAAATCAGCCAGAATGTCACAGCTGCTGCAGTGTTGGTCATGCTTTGGATTCCGTTTACTGTGCATACATGCTATTAATCACATGATTAGATTTATGTATCTTTGTGTGTGTATAGGTCAGGAGTGCCGTGGAATACTCGTTTTGTTATTTGCAGCACATGGAGCTGTGCTCGACAGCGCGGACATTTGCTGCCACAGAGTGTGGAGTGTGTCTGTGTATGTGACAGATCAAACTTACCAGAAACTCAAATTGATTTACTTATTTTCCTCATGGCCTTCTTCTCTTGCTCCTGTCTCTGTACATTAAGGCAGTGGGGAGATGTATGGAACCTGGGATAACAGCATTATTTTTACTCAACTTGAAACATTTTCAACTTCAGTAGATGTGTCTGCTGCCTGAGGTGAGTGGTGTTCAGTTCAGACTCTGTGTACATTCATGCCTTCGCCAACTTTCACTTCACATTTCAATGCAAAGACCATGCTCCAGTAGCCCGTAGTGCCACTGTAGGCCAGCATTCAGTTATTGTTACTATTACGGTGATAACGTACTGTATTCTGGACCTGTCACAGAGTGAACAGGTTTTATTCTCTGCATGGGCAGTGGGGAACAGCAGATATAATCCCAGAGCAGCTTGGAGCTGAGTGATTACAGAATGCTCCAAGCAGGGAGCAGAAATCACCGCGGCTCCACTCTCATATTTACTTTGCTGTACAGCGACTTGGGACTTGAGTAGAGCTGACTAGGTCACACTTCTGGCAGAGCTCTACTCATTCATTCTCATCTGCATTTTTCTAAAGCTGCTCTCAGTATTTGAACCAGTTTAAGGCCTAATCTGCTCTAACCTGCAGGCTTCTTTAGCAGAGTGTATGCCTGGTTCTTTCTCAGTGTCTGTGTTACAAAGATCATATTTTAGTATGATAAGTAATATAGACTCATTTGATAACCACACGTTGTACTGTATGGAAAACTTAATGAGAGCAGGAATAATCATTGCATACTTGATCGATCCCCTTGAGGATCATCACTATCATCCCACATATAAACCCATGCCTCCTGTTGGTGGTGTAGAAGCTTCACTGCAGGTTTTGCTGAACTTACTTAATACTCAAGTGAACAGTGTTTGGAGAGATCACACTTCTTTTATACCAGTGTTCAGTCCAGGTCCCCTGTTGTGTAGCAAAGGCTACTAAATAGAGTGGTAATCAAATATGATCACTTTTTCTGTCCTTCTCACTGTTACAACAGTTTTACAGCTGTACTCCCTGATGTAGAAATATATATAAACCCTCCCAGGAGACTCGATATCTACCAGGGCAAATCCAAACTGTATAAAGTATCATAACAAAGTGAAAATAGTCTGTGTGTTATGTTAAATGAGTGTTAATGTATAAACACAACTGAGCAAGGCTTCCACTGCACAGAAAGACTTATAGAAAACACCTCTTTCCTTCCTCTTTCTCCTTCTCTCGCTCTCTCTTTATAGTTGGGTAATATTGTTAAATATTAATCTAATAATAAATTCCATATGATTAGTAAGTGCACATCTTGCTGACCTGTGCTTTCTGCTTTTTTGCGCCCTGTAGTACATTCTGCAGGGTGTGTGTGTGTATATGTATGTATGTATGCTCTGTGGTGTTAAGGGCATTAAAGTGTGAAAGTGTTTCTAAATTGCTATTAAATTGCTCTAGGGGGTGGTTGGGTGGATATATGCCCTGCAGGACCAATGGAAGACGCATCACTGTATAAAACTGCAACCATGGATGCACACAAAGTACTGTGCAGTGTACATATGTGGAACAGGAAAGGGCAAACCTACACACTGCATTCCCGTCATCTCAGGCAGACTAATCATCTTCCTCTGATCATCTTCCCCATTTTGCCACCCTCCTTCCCTTATCCAACACCATAGCTCCATTCTTCTTTTTTTCTTCTCCTCTCTTTCGCTCATTAGTATGAAATGATTTCTTGCCACCCCCCCTTTCCCCGCAGCCCTCTTTTTTTATCTGTCTCCCAACCCAGTCAGGTTTAATCCTGTTAGTCATGGTAGATATATGGGATCCTGCTCACTCTGTTTGACTCTCTTTCAGAGAGACATTCCCCAGAGAGACCCTATGGATTCTGTTGCACACACACGCACACACACAGTGATCATATGCACATTTATACAAATACATGGATATAACCATTCTCAAGATGGTCTAGTCAAGAGTATCTAGATCACACTAGGTTAAAAATGAGGATTTTATGAGCTACTGAAGAAACTGGAAATAACATATAAAGTACATTATACAGTATATTATGCAGTGCATATGCAGACTTTCAGCACCATATCCATGCACTTTCACTGTTGACCATGTCTTTGATGCATGAAATGAAACAGTAAGCAGCACTCTGAGCATCACCCATCGTTCTGAAATCAACTTAAAAACAGTTACAAGAAGACATAATGGAACGGTTTAAAATGTCCTTGTTTTCAGCATACAATGGTTAAAAAAAAAATTTAACTAATAAAATATGTATATATAGTGTTCCACCTGAGTCCAGGAACAATTTTGGGCCATTCTTCCTCACAAAACTTACCTGAAAACTTAACTGGGACATATTCTTTAGACGTCTGGCGTAAATGAATTCTGACAAGACAAAACTTATTTTATTTGGGCCTAAAAACCTTACAGACATGCCATCTAGTTATATTGCTACCATTGATGACACAGCTCTGGTTACTGCAAGGAATCTCATCTATGACCAAAATCTCTCTTGTACCTTCTACATAAAGGAAATCTCTAGAATTTTCTTCTTCTATGTGAGAAATATCCTTTCTCAAAGAAATGCTGAAAATTAGTCCATGCATTAGTTACTTGTACACTGAACTACTGTAATTCATTACTGCTAGGATGTCCCAATAACCCCCTAAAATACTCCAATTAATCCAAACATCTGCTGCCGGAGGTTTGACTGGAATTAGCAAGAGAGATCATATTTATCCTACATCAGTTTCTCTCCATTGACTCCCTGTAAATAAAAGTATAACATTCCTCACATATAAAGAACTTAAAGATTTACTAGACTAAGTTAAAGATCATATCAGGACTCATAGAACCCTATTAAACTCTGCTCTCATTTGCTGGTCTACTTGTGGTTACCAGCGTTCACAAATTTACAATGAGAGGCAGAGCCTTCAACCAACAAACTCTCAGCACCACGCCACTCAGCTCAACCGGTCAAGGCCAATGGCCACAAGTCACCACAAGTGCCTTGAGGTGACTTGTGGTGTGATTTGGTGCCATATAAATAAACAAATTTTAACTAAATTGAATAGCTCTCTCGAGGCCATTCCACTGAATTTCCACTCTTTAGTTATATTACTAATTTTCCCTTACACAATGACAAAAATTCCAGGTCAAGAGGCAGCAAAAAAACCCAAAAACAAATCACGATGCTGCCACCATCATTCTTTATCGCTGGGGATCAATCTGTTAACCCTCAGTGGATTCACACATACCACCTACGTGACTCTCAACAGACATCCTTGTTCTTTGGTTGCACGATAAATGGAAACATACACATGAATGGACATGTATCAAAGCAGCAGACCATGACCGGCTGTAACATGTACATAAAGGACCAGTTTAGCTACCGAATTATTTGTATTGGTAAAGCCAAATAACTGATTAAATAAACAAATCACGGATGGTTGTTGCTCGTTACTTTCTATGGATAAATGATAAAGGCTGTGATATCTTCGGCACTCAGTCTGCGGCCTTGTGCCTACAACCGCTCCACACTGTGCTGATACAGTACAGCAGCACTCCCTCTAACGTGATATTACCTAATTGTGGGAGAGCTCAACTCCCCCCTATATGTTTACTGTGGGGGAGCTGAAGGCTCTTTACCACTCTTTAATGTGGAGAGCCTTCAGCTTATAGCTTCCACGGACTCCGCCGCTGCTGTGTGGGGACCGGAGCTGGGCTCTGTTTACGCTGCTGATAGACCGGTAAGTTGTTTGATGAAAGCATAATGTAGGAACTGATAAATAACGACACTGTAGTCGGACGGTTTACATTGCCCCGAGTTGCGCATGTTTGCTGTTTCATGGCTAAAATGTTCACGTTAGCATATTTAACGACTAAATTGACATTGTAAATTGCATTCTACCGGACCAGAGTGTAATAATCAGTTTAAAAGTTAGAAAGGTTGTCATTTATAATAGTTGCTGCTCAATGCCGTGTTGGTTTTTAACAATATTCAAGAGGTATTGTAAAAGGTATTAAACTTAACCTTAGGGTTTTTGTGTATACCCTGAGTCAGGAGTCAGTGCATTTTAATTTAGTGCTGCAGCATTTTTTCCCTTACTTTTACTACCCGCCTTTGACAAACTGGAACAAACTGAACCCCAACTTTATCCTTATGGAACATCTCATATGATTTGTTGACATAATTATTGAATTACTCTTTTGAGCGTTATATTTATTCTTATTTCATATTACCAAAGACCAGCTTGTAGCAGAGCATGGCAGAGCAGAGACAGTTGACAGGTATTGAATCTCATGGCATGTCTATCCAAGTTATGATTGTTGTTCTTCCCTTTACTGAGGGAGGCGGCGGAGAAATTGTAGAGTTTGGATGGCCACAGGAAGAATTGAGTTCCTGTGGCGTTCTGTGGAGCACTCTGTGGACACTGATCAGTTTCTGGCCGAACACGCTCCTCTGTCCAGCCGGGACACTGTGTAGGGACTGTCCAGGATTGAGTAGGAGGAAGACAGATTCAACATTAATACATACACACATATTTGTACTGGACTGTACGACATGCCCCTCTTGCGGACCGTATTCTGCCCCATACATTAATACTATGATTAACCCCATCGAGAGGCGATCACCCCAGCGCAGCTCAGATCAGCCCTCCCAGGCAATTGCTGCAGTAATTGCTAAATCTAGTTAGACTTCTGTCTCACATTTTTCTCCAGTAGGGGGCAGTTAGCGAGTATGCCTCTTTGACTGACAACAGAGGTCCGTTTATGAGTGTGTGTGCGCGTGTGTGTATACATGGACCCCATTGTGATTCAGACCTTGTCTTTGGGCCCCTCTTTCATTTTAATTAAAAAAACAGATGCACTACCCTTGTCCCGTCTGCCACCCCCTTTTTTCTCTTTGTGTGTGTGTGTGTGTGTGTGTGCTTGTTTTGACCCAGTGTACCCTCACCATGTGCCAGTTTTAAACCATGTTGTGTCATTTGGATGGAAGTTGAATTTGTCGACAGGAGGGAGGAAGTGAGAGCACCTATGCCAATTCCCAAATAGGTTAAATGCTGTAAATTGTGTCATGCTGTAAAGTGTACAGTTCGATCAATGTACTGTTCAAGCAGGGAATCTCACACAAACACACACACACTCTGGGTCTATTATTAGCCCACAGGAACTATGGACTCTAAGGGAACAACTTGAAGAAATCCCAAAAGGAAGAAATTACCAAAGGCTAGGCTATGATTAATATTATTTTTTGCCATGTTTTTTATTTTGTTAGTATTAAAAACATGTTTGTATAGTAAAAATGTGCAGTACAAACTATACATGTTTGTGTGTACAAATATATATGCAAAAATGTGTTTTTTTTTTTTTTTAAAGGAAGAGAGGCAGAGAGACCAGGCTGTGTATAAATATAGACAGTAGAGGAGCTAATTCTTAGCAGTTGCCTTCTATTGCATCAGTTGACAGTCAACAGATGGAGTCAGCTAAAGACCATCTAAAAAAGTACAGTGATGACTGTGTTGGTAAGTAAACACACATACAGAAAAAAATTCGAACCATCCATTCATATTTGTGCCACATATTGATGCTTTAATGGGTCAAATATTCCTCTGTCTTTGTCAGCCGTTGGTGTCGAGCATATATTGGTGATGCTTTAATGATATTAAGGGAAAAATTGTATTTATTATTGTCAATAGACGGACAACTTGCTCTGGATGACTAATAAAGAAACTAGTTGAGAAAACGTGCGCTGGTCCAAACCAGACAGACCAGACCTCCTGGTAACAGCTTCTTAGTCAGGCTTCAGCATTTTCCCATTGTCCTTGTTAATTAACCATTAAATTTTTAAAATGTTGGTTTGGCGCATTATGGGTCAATTTTCTATACTAATTCCATTTATAGCCTTAGATGGTATATGATCATAGAACTAGCACAGGCTTTTATTTTTTGTTGTAAGGTTTTATAATGTTTTGTTTTGCCAATTTCTGTTTTGTTCTTCTTAATAAATAGAAGACATTTGACTGTGATTACAAAGGTCGCTAATAGAGCTATTTGTCAGACAGAAAGTTCCAGGTATAACAGCTCCGTGTGAGCACATTAAGCCAAGGTTCTCTCGACTTGTCTGCTTCTATTCGTTCTGTGTTTCCCTGTGTCATTGATCTCTTGTCATGAACATAATCATACATGTTTTCTTTGTGTGTGCTGTGTCACAGAGGATGAATGGCATAAATAGCAGGGGTTGGGCACGTGTGGAAGACCACGTGTATTCGTGTGCAGTGGTTGAGGGAGCGGTGGAAAACTTGGTTGATGTAACAGAATGGTAATTAAAATGTTGTTTTGGTACACGGAGGCCTTTCCAAATGTGCTGTATTATGCCTGCAGTCTCTCTCAATCTCTTTCTCTCATACATACACGAGCATACACCGACTTTTAGGCACAGAGCCCGTGTTGCTACCCAGAGATTTGGCAAGTCACTCAACTCAGGAGAGTGTGTGTTGCCAGGGCATTACAACATCTCTAATTCCCTCAGCCAACCAAATCACCGCACTGAATGTTGCTCAAGTTGTTTTTTTCACACTGAGGATATAGGCTATAGCAAGGAAATGGTGATTTTTGTAAACATCAAAAAACATTCAATGAAAACAGCATGTTCTGTTGTTTAATGTCCAGGAACTATTTACTCACTGTTAATATTACAAACGCACACTGCTCTTTCTACAATGGACATGTTGATGTCCGTCTGAGTGCAAATGAATGGAGAAACTTTCTTCCCCGTTGGATTGTACCAAGATCTGTTGTTGAAGACCAGTGGACAGGTTTGCCTGTATCACACACACACACACACACACACACACACACACACACACACACACACGCAACACACACAACAGATGCTGAATGGAAACAGGGTGTTACATTGACAAGCTTCTTGCTGAATGAACCCTGACCTCTTGAAAACCAATATGACTGGCAGATTGACCTTGGAGGAAAGTGATCCAGTTGGCAGATTCAGCTTTGATTTATTGACATTCTGTCTTTGGATCGCCTCCATGCGTACGTTGTGAGAATACTCAGCATCAAGCATATGTCCGTTTGGATCTACTCATATTATTACTTTACTTTACTTTACTTTAGTTCGCTTAGCAGACGCTTTTATCCAAAGCGACTTACAGGGAGCTAGCGCTGGGTGTCTGGCTCAGAGACACACCTGGTAGGGAATGGATTAGGAGTCAGACGGGGTTCGAACCCACAACCTTCTGCATCCCAGTCTGACGCTTAACCCACTGAGCTACCAGGCCGCCCAGAATAAGAAACCCAGAATAAAATGTTTTTACGATATTTATTATTTGATGTACTATAAAACGTATGTAAAGTAAATAAATAAATCGTCATGAAGTGTATGTGTGTGTTGAATACCAACAACAGGGTTTCATTAAAAGAGCACAACACAGGCAACATCGTCCATCATTGTGACAGCAATATTCCTTATTCCCATACTCAGTGTTTGTTATTCTAAAGAACTCCACGGCTATTTGTGTTTTGTCAGTGGACACAAAACCACTTTTAAATGTAAGCACTGATGTTTTAGCATGTATGTGTCAAACGTCCTTGTATTTATTTTAGGGCAAAAACATCATTACAGCACCTTTGGAAAGTAATCCTAACCGGATTTAGGAAAGTTGTTGGGATAAAATTCAGATAACCCATTAGCTATTTGCACATGCAAGATAGCCTCAATAACTCACACTAAAACAGTCAGTTAGATGCATATTTACATAGAATGTTTATTGCTTAGGGATACATATCTGTGAAGGTTCTCAGTCATCCAGGTCATGGTTATCTCAAAAAGGTTTATCCAATAGCAACTGGACTT